>JAVJGG010000005.1:32062852-32075405 GCA_035590195.1 Aviceda cuculoides
GGAATATCACACACTTAGCAAAACCAACGAGGAGACAAAACCTTTTCCAGGCCTTTTACAGACAAATCTTTTTGTCTTTAACAGACAAAATCTGTTAAGCTGTCACTGGTTTCAAGACCAGAGCTGCAGTACCGTGATCTAGCGCAAGCATTACCTCAGAGCTGGGTAACAGACCTACGGGACTTAACTCATCGCTACGTTTCGTGGTGTTTCCTAAACTTCTGGGTGCTTGAGGTACAGTCTGTATCACAGGTGTGGATTTTGGTAAACCAGTTATATAGCGAGTTAACATGCAAACCAGCTTTATGTAGGAGCCCACAAAGGAACTGGAGCTGTTGAAAGGAGAGAGAACTGCCAGACAGTGCAGTGCAGAGAGCTTGGGGTGCAGGGGAATGGGGTACGGTTGTGAGGGGGGACGTGCAGAGCCACAGAGCCCTCTAGTAGGACCAGTATTTACTTACCACCTTTATTAATAATCATGAACATGGCAGAATAAAACCATATTCATTAAATTTGCAGATGATGCTAAATTGGGAGATATTATACAAGTCAGGATCAAGAAATGTAATATAAAGCAGCTCAGAGAAATACAGGCTGAGAATAGCAAAATGAGATTCAGCTTGTAAAAATGCAAGCTAATGCATGCCACAGGGGAAGAATAACTTGGGCTGGGGGAAGCCACAAATTCAATAGAAGGCAAAAACCTCAAGGCGACAGTGGGCAACAAATTACACAGGAGCATTCCCGTCAGGATGGGTGCAAAAGGGTAACACAATTGTGGGCTGCGTACGCAGAGGCTCTGGCTCACCGACAGAGAGATTCAGGCCGTCGGGTTTTATTCAGGATACCAATTTAGCTTCAAGACAAATATACGTGACATTCCCTTAACTCAGATGTATTGGCGAGGGGAAATTTCTACAGATAGCTTCTGGTGCGTAAATTGTCTCCGGTGATTGGGATGCAGAATCTGAAGGCTGGCAAGGTGGAGTGAGCTCAGAGAACAACAACAGTGATTCAAGGATGGTAGAAAGTGACAAAGGACACTTACACCAGCTAACAGAGTATGACACAGTGAAGGAAAGTCCTACAAATGCCTGGAAAGGGAGCAATCACATCCTGCAAAAGGAATCACGGGTAGTCCTGTTGTCATCTTGATTAAGATGCAAGAGAAAAAAAATCGTTATTTACTACTGTAGAGTAGTTGTAGCCTCTCAAAGAATGGAAGATCTTACTTGTGGGATGCTTTTTGAGTAGGGGTGGCTAGCAAAATCACTCAGGAGAAGTAGTCCTGGACTGGCAGGGAGGTGATGATGGAAAAAGCCTTTTCCTCCCTTGACATCTGTTATACTAAAGGTTAGAAGATCTGTGTTACAGCTGTGTATTTGGATACTTACTTCTGTGAAGCAAACGGGGATTCAGGGAAATAAACAGCAGTAAAAGAAGAAACTTCTAAAAGATCAGCATCCAAGCATGGGAGCAATGGTTAAAAAAACCCCAAACAACTAAACAACACCCCCCCCACAAAATAACAGAGCCAGTGTTGTTAACTAAAACAAGAGTGAACTGATCACAATAATAAAAATAAAGATGTTTAACTGCTTCAGAGTTTATTTTGGAGGAAAATCAGAAAGCTGTGGGGAAGTATACCCAGGGGAATGCGATCAAAGATGGATTAATATTCTACATGCCCAAAGGTTACATATGCCATCTCACAATAGATACGGTAAGAGAGAAAATGGCCACCAGGGATGAAAGGAAAATTACCAAAACAGGAGGGCATTTGGAAGTATAATTTACCCTATATGAAGAACTACATGACAAAATCTAGAGGATACTTAATAAATGTTCAGGTCAAGAACATGGGTTAATACAGAATGCTGAATTCAAAAATAGACAAGCATGTTTACGAACATCCTTTGGTTTCTAACCAAGCTAATTGGGTACATGACAACAAGAGAGCGAGATATTTTTTCCTGGACTTTCAAGTTTACTCAGGTCAAGAGTTTCAGTGAAGCTGGGCAAATTGTGTGAAAAAAATTGTATCCATGAGTGAGTGTGTTCTTAATTTGTCTGACACTATTTATGCCTTGCCTGAATAATTCTGCACTTGAAAGTACATGGAAACATATCCCATGTTATGGAAAAATGTCCCCAGGCAAATCTTAGCTGGAAAAATCTATCATAAGCATTTTGTCTCAAATGTTCTTGAACAGAAGATTTGAAATTTTAATTTGAAAATCCAGACCATTACAATTTCCGGACTCAGTGGAATAAATATGGGAATCTCAAGGTTGATCCTGTATTACGCACGTGCTCACCTTTGTGCCCAGCAAGTGGTCCCATCGCCTTCAGCTCCAAAGGCAATTCGCTGGAGCTCCCGACGGAGCGTGAAACTGAGCTGAGGAATATATCTCTGTGGGCTCGGCCTGGGTCCCAGCCTGGCAGTGGGACCGCGCTGGCTCTCTCTGTCCCGGGGCCGATTTCCCCGTAGCGTAGGGCCCTTCCACATGCAGCTCACAGTCAGAAGCCGACCCTGGGGGAAAACAAATCAAGCTTTTACCTATTTTTCAGATAGTCAGAAGCAAGTCAGGCCTGCTAAACAACTGAAAGAATTTCTGTGGAATTCATCAAATATGAATACAGTACATGACAATGAAGACATAAATGATTTCTAGAGCTTATTTCTTTTTCCCTACTGCTCTCTCTACAGAGTAAGGCAGCAACGAGCTATAAGCTACAGGGCCTGATATCTTTTGTACATCCTTAGTGAAATATTCACTAAGCTCAGCTGGCTTTACCTGTGGAAAAGCACTTAGATGAAGGGGGCTGCAGAGGTGTCAATGAGAGCACAATTTGAAGCCAGCGTGTTACACAGTCATCTCAAGGGGGCCAATTTGGCCTGCAGGTCTTTATTGCTGCTGATGATAGGTGAAATGGAGGAAAGCTAAGGCTGACAGTAAAAGCCCACAGTGAGTTTGCAGGAATGGCAGATACAATATCCATCTTTTTATTTGTAAGCTAGGTCTGTTTGAAAAAAAGACAATAAACATGGAGCTATTTTTACAGTCTTTTTTTTTTTTTCCAGAATAGAACTGAATTTAACTACAACTCGTACAAAACTCCTGCCAAAATCTTCTCAGAGTTTTCAGCTCCTGCAGAGGATCCTTCTGAAGCCAGGTTGCAACTTTCATCCTTCTGGCTATACCCATGAGTCAGGATCAGTTATAACTGTGTGAGGTTTAGAGAGCCTACTGCTCCTGTGCTAGGATGTAATTTTAAATGGTTTGTGGAGAAAAGATAGCTGGGACTTATGAATCAGTACTTTGATTAGCGGGCCATCCAAAACTTTAGCACTGAGGTAGGGGATGAGGTACTGGGGCAGGGTGGAAAGCACATAGGAAAAAAGCACTGGGAAAGGAGGTTGCTGCGAGGCGGGGAAGAAGGCATAGAAGCAGGCTGATGTTCCTCTCCACACAAGTGGTACAAGCTCATGCACGTATCCTTAGTCTATAAATACAACCCTCCTGATTTTTCATCTAGGGGTTTATGGTACAAACACTTCAAACTCACATCCTACAGTACCAAAGCCCAGAGGATTCCCACACTCAGCTGTGTGCAAACCTGGACTCAGGCTCAGCACAGACCTCCTGCACGTCTCCCTCACTCTGCTCAGGACTCCCCTAGGAGGGACACTGAACTATTTGCTTTGCCTGACGTCAGCCACAAATCCTTTACCAGAAGGGCTGATACGGTGTTTGGAAGTGGGGAGGAGAAAGGCACAAGGTCCCAGGAGCAGTTCACTTGGTAAGTAAGTGTGCCCTTGGGTATCCTATGAAGGACAACCTTTAGATGCTCCTAGAAGCAGCAGAGAAGCTGTAGAGTCAGTTCCAGAGGTATTTCAGCTGGAAAGTCATAAAGTTTGAAATCTGGCCTTGGGATTCTCAGTGTATATATGTAAAACTACTAAGTGCTAGTCCAGAGCTACATCCTGGCTCAGAAAGTCACGTTTTCCCTGACCACCCTTTAAAAAGTAGAGGACCTGGAAGTTACGACTTGGCAGACTCGCTATCTTACCCCACCTTCTTTTCCACAGGTAAGCACAATTCAGCATCCTCCAGAGCAGAAAGACAGGTTCCCATTAGCTTTAATGGATCAAGTGCTTTGAGACAGTCTGAAATTACCAAGAGTTCTCTTTATCATTCTAATCTTATGTGTAAGTCTATGCACGATGCTCCAATTCAAGTGCAATTATTGATGCCGTGTAAATATAACCTCTACACGTTAACATAATTCCGTGAGGGACAAGTCCTAAGGAAGAAGGATGTAATACTAGTTTTTCAATTATTACCATTGCTTTTACTTTTGCTTTCCTTGATACAATTATGATGATTAATATTACTTTTTTTTATTGATAGTCCTTATTGTATATATCTGGAAACAGGAAAAAATTACTGCCACGCACTCCATGTAAAAGTGACAGAGAAGCTGTTGGAAATAATGTCGAAAAAGTCTTTCTGTTTCTTGGGTGGGTTTTTTTCCTGTGGCAACACTGGAACACATTGGATGGCACTTGCACCTATGGAAGTAGTTTATGGCTTATGCAATAAGATTATGCACTAAAACAGAGACAGCGGGAGGGAGAGGGTGAGAGAGGGAGAGAAAATCCTATTCGTTCAAATTTGAAAGTTACTTCTTTCTTTCTACAACCTGACACACCAGAATAAATATCAATCACAGCCGCCTTTCTTCCCGGGCAGTTTTCTGCCTTAATGAAGCAGGTTCCTCATGACTTGCTATGACAATACCTCATCTTTACCCACTGTTCCACTGCTTTTTTGACTCCTTTGATTAAAAGGATCATGCTGCAGTGTCCCACGTGATAACTATATTAGTGGGGGTAAGTAACTGATCTATTACCACAGGATAACATAGTTTGAAGGCATTTTAATAGGAGCTGGCAGATTTCAATATTACTTGAGGGTCATAGAGTGTCTGACATTTCAATTTGTTATCAGGCCACTCATATCACTAGGGCAATCATTAAACATAGACTCTAATAAGGATTCTGCTATGTAGGGTCATTCATTATTGACAAGGAGGAGAGAAATAAATACCTTCCTAGGGGCAACCTCAGCATGTAATACAGTAAAAATCATACAGTCTGGAACCATATTTTCTAGATTTGCTGGCAAATCAAGCATTACATTTTCAAATTAAACCAAATGAAAGACTACAGATAAAAACATTAATACTTAAATTCTGTCTTTACGTACTGTCAGAACACTCATTATGATCACATATATATATATATATATATATATATATAAAATTGATAATTAGATCACAGGTTGTCTTATTTTACCACTATGATGGAAGCTAATAACCCACTTGTGTCATCTTTGGCTTTATGAGGTCTGTACGCTTGGGACAGAGTTTGCATATTACAATTAATCATCATATATCATCTAGCTCCAATAGCTATTTAACAGATGAGCCATCCTCACCTCTCACATAGGTAGACCTGTGATTTAGCTTGGAAACAAAAGGACTAAATTCTTCGTAAAGGCTTATTCATGTTTCTCCCTTAGATTAACGCCTGGTTTATGGGGGATATGCTTTAAACTTTTTTTTTAATTTCAGATTTTCCTTGAACAACCTTAAACTCATAAACATTTCACACATAATTTTAAAATTACCTGTGTTGTGCTTTAAAACCAAATTGAGATATAGAAAAAGTAAAAAAATAGTTTGGAAGAAGGCAAAGATATTGTTAAAATCACAGCTAAAATGATTTTGACAGAGCTATTTACTTCTGGAAATTTAGTTTGGGGAAAAATAAATTTTTATGAAACATTTTCTCAGTTTCTTGGGAATAAAAATAAATTACACAGAAAATAGGGGCATTAGGATGTACTCCAGCATTTGCTGAAGAAACAGCAGTGCTGCCTTAATGGGTGCAAACCAGAAAGGGCCTATTCCTGCAACTGCATATTGTCTCAAGTAGTCCCATAGAACTGATCCATACCCCATTCAGAAAAATAGAACATCTACCCTGATTTCTGTATCAGATGGGTTGGGCCCAAAAGAGCAGTTCAACAGAGAATCAAGCTCAAGAAAAAATGAGTTATTTTCATTTACTGTTAAAGCAAATGAACTGCAGCATCCATGGTGATTGTGAATTAATTTACAAAATTTCTTCCAGGATTAATAATATAAGATGTTATTAATAACTCAGGTAAAACAACATGTCTCCCACAACTCAGTAAGGTGATCCTGTCTTTTTAATTCATGAGAAGAGCTTTAATTGGATCAGAAGAGCAACCAGCAGACAAATAAATTGACAATATAATTTAATTCAGTTAGTGTAGTGGGAAGGAGTCTTTACTGACAGTTATCTATTCATCCTTACTTCATTCCTGGGTACCAGCTTAGTCAACTCCAACACAACCGCTTCTCTCCAGCTCATCTTTGGGAGTCCCCCACAAATAATCATTCAAATCTTAATGGTGCAGTAACTTGGTTCAGTGGAGCAAGTTGTTCTCATCAGGTTTCCGAGCTCCCCGATCAGGGAGAGTAACCTTCAGTAAGTCAAGCAAGAGATGCTGAACTAAGAAAGAGTTCTCCCTCCAAGCTGTCACAGGATATCCCAGGAGAGGCAGCAAGGGATGACTGCAGGCAAGGTGGCTTGGACACATCGAGAAGGTCTCCATGTGGAGACAAAAGGATGCTAAAGCATGAACGAGTAAGACAGAGTCCCTGGACTGAATGGAGTAAATCTTCAGGAAGAAATTCAGTTATACAGGGAGAAGCTGAAAGACTAATTATTGACGTCTGAGATTGTCCAACTTGAAATCTGAGAATCCCAAGAACATTCAGATATGTGGAGGTACTTACTTAAAATGGGATAATACTGGTAAATATACTGCTGTCTTCTACAGCCAGCCTATCACAAGCATACCTAATATTTAGCTCACATTTCTGTATAACATTCTGCATTCTATCAGAGACTCGTGCAATACTAGAAAGTGAAGTTTTATGGTATTGATCATGATGTAAATTAGGTATTTGTTACCATGATGCGTATGTTCCTTTAGTCACTGTTTTCTTCAAAATAATTCACCATATGTCTAATGATTAGGGAACAACAGCTATATTCTTGTCTGGGGAAAAAAAAAAAAAAAAAAAAAAGTCTTGTAGCACGATTATCATCGGAAACAGGATTATCAGACCTGGACAGCACAAAAAATTCATACTACAGGAAATTTTTCTTCATGTGAAATAAACTAAAGATAGAGGCAGAAATTTCCATCATTACAGAATCACAGAATAGTTGAGGTTGGAAGGGATCTCTGGAGATCATCTAGTCTAACCCATTTTATGCATCTCCAAAGATAAAGACTCCATAACCTCTCTGGGCAACCTGTTCTGGTGTTTGACCACGCTTGCCGTAAAAAAGCTCCTTCTTACATTGAAATGTAATTTCTTGTACTTCAATTGGTGCCCATTACCCCTTGTCCGTTAACTGGGCACCACTGATAACAGTCTGGCTCCATCTATTTACACACGCCTGTCATGCAAATTATTCACTAAATAAGATGTCCCCCCTTAACCTTCTCTTCCTCAGGCTGAACAGTCCCATCTCTCTCAGTCTTTCCTCAGAGAAGAGATGTTCCAGTCCCTTAATCATCTTCATGGGCCTTTGCCTGACTCTCTCCAGTAAGTCCACGTCCCTGCTGTACTGGAGAGCCCAGAACTGGACCCAGCGCTCTCGGTGTGGCCTCACCAGTGCTGAGTAGAGGGGAAGGATCACCTCCCTCGATCTGTTGGCCACACTCCTTCTAAAGCAACCCAGGATACCCTTATCCTTCCATGCTACAAGAGTATATTAGTGGCTTATGTTCAATTTTATGTCCGCTAGACCCCCCAGTTGCTTCTCAGCCAAGCTACTCTCCAGTCAGTCTGCCCCCAGTCTATACTGGTGACTGGGGTTATTCCTCCCCAGGTGCAGGGCTTTGCATTTCCCTTTGTCGACCTTCAGGAAATGCCTGTTGGCCCATTTCTCCAGCCTGTCCGTGTCCCTCTGAATGACAGCATAACCATCTGGTCTATCAACCGCTCCTCTCAGCTGTGTATCATCTGCAAGCATGCTGAAGGTGTACTCTGCCCCATCACCCAGGTCATTAATGAAGATGTTAAACAGTACTGATCCCAAAACCCGCCCCAGGGTTTCACAACTAATGACTGGCCTCCAGCTGGACCTATGCAGCCGATCACAACTCTTTGAGCGTGGCAGTTCAGCCAGTTTCCAACCCACCTCGCTGTCCGCTTACCCCGTCCGTACTTTTTCAGTTTGTCTAGGAGGACGTTACAGCAGACGGTGCTGAAAGCTTTACTGAAGTCAAGATAAACAACACCCACTGCTCTCCCCTCGTCCACCAAGCCAGTAATCTCATCACAGAAGGCTATCAGGTTCGTCAGGCATGATTTCCCCTTCATAAAGGCATGCTGATTATTCCCAATCACCTCCTTGTCCTTCATGTATTCAGAAATGGTTTCCAGCATTATTTGCTCCATCACTTTAGTACAAGAAACCATAAAAAAGAAAACATACACACTGACTTGGAAAATGGGATAAAGTTGTGTTTGCAAAGACAGGGAAATGTAAGAATGGTATTGTTAGTAGTTTTCTTGTCCTTGTCCCTTTAATGGCTGAAAGTCTCCTGAACGAGTTTAAGAGGGAAGCCTGAAAAGTGTTTTTTGGATGCTATCTGACAGTACTCAGCCTGAAGGGAGCTGTTGCAGACACAGGAGGTTTGAAAGTCTGGAAATGTCTCTTTCCAGTCAGAAGAGGTAGCATAACTATAGTCTGGTGAGTTCCCACATCTCAATGGGGCACAGAGAGGAAGGATAGCTGAGGCAAAGGTCAGGAGTTTGAGTCAATTTATATTCAAAATCACCAGGAACGCTACACTGATTTTTCTGGAGGCAGGATCAGGCCCGTGATGTTTAATCTTCTTGTGTTCCTTTGAAGGAATATTGTACGAAATGTGGAACTGTTTTTGCAGTCATTAGATTATCTCCCATTTCCTATTTGGTTAGCCAAGAAATGATGATAATACAGAATATTCTCTGCTGAAGTGTGAATGCCGTTTCTATTAACACGGACAATCTAATGGTAGCACCCCACACTTGTTGGAGAGAATATATTTGTCTCTATGAAACATTAATCCAGAGGCACCATGCAAGGGGTAGCTGTCAGATCTCGGCAATAAAAATGAGTAAAGCCTCTGTATTTTAGAAAAAAAGGAAAGAATTCTGCAGAAATATTAATATAAATCTATGTGCCTAATTTAATTTACACAAATCAGAAGGAGAAGGAACAAGCAGTTAGCATTGTGACATTAGCTGTCATCTGCAGAGCAATTATTGTTACAAAACATAAAAAGGATTGGAGACTGTAAGAATTTTTATATTAGAGGCTACTAATCTAGCATTAAAAGCAACTTGCTTCAGAGCTGTTAGTTTCAGTTGAAAATACACCACCTCTTCATGCTTGTTGGAGTTGTATTTATTTTGTTTAGATACTTCAAAAAGAGAAATGAGGTATTTTTATTCATACGGTTATATAGCATTTCCATAGTAGCTGCTGTTGTAGATCTCTAGAATCCCAACAATACCTGCACTAATGAACATCAATATCATTGCACAATCAAAACTGTTAATGTCATGCCCCATCCTACATTATTTTCTGTAAGCTAACCCATCGCACTTCACTTCTCTTGGCCTTCCTTTCCCTGTGCCTTTGCCTCTATTATACCCTAGAACCTTTTTCAGTAGCAGAGATGCCGCTGCCTATATATTTCTGCACTCCATCACTGGGGAAAGGAAGGGACTGAAAGTGGATTGTGCCTAATTTCCTGGTGTTATTTCCTCCAGCCAGGGGAATTCTTTTCCTTTCCAAGAACATGAGAGAGAAGAGCGGCACTACCACCCGGATGTGATCCATGAGATTTACAGGTCTAAGAAAAATGGATGAGAAAAATCAGTGCGAGGACAAGCGGTGATCCCAGGAGGGGTGATCTGAATGTCCTGGCACAGCATCCTCCACCGTGAGATGAGCTGTCTCACAGCAGTGTGTTTGTAAAGGGATAGAAATACCCCACAGCAGTCCAAAATGGCTTAACACAGTCAGGATATTCAAAGGCTTCGTGGTCCTTCTTGATGTCCATCTGCTTCTCTAATTCTGCTTGGTTTTTATTCAAGTATAAACAACCATAGAAATATTCTAATCTCCTTACAATAATAGAGAAAATATTTATTGTATGTGCCCATTAACAATGCTACATATTTCACAAGACAACGAAGCAAAGCACAGTCTGTAAGAGAAATAACATAACCATAGCAGTTCAACAGTTAATCTTTTCTGATGTAAACAGGCAATCATCAAAGACATTCTCAGGTAAAACCCCAGCTGACATGCAAAATATAGGAATGGCCCAAGCCGACCTAAGGGATATTCAGCCTGGAACAGGTATTGAGATCGGTGCAGGTATGGTCTAAGAGGTCTGCGCAGGCTTGGTGCCTGAATTAGCAGGGTCTGGGCACTTAACCAACGCAAGTCGGTTCTCTCTGCTTCACTGCCAAAATGAATCAAACTGAATTGAATTAGGGCTGTTTCAATGCTGAATAAGAATGTCTATAATGGGGATCGATGCAGTTTAACAAACCCATTTTAACCAATACTATTAGTGCATTCAGATGTATTTTTCTAGCGCTTCCCACAGAGTGGAGCTCTCAGGAAACGCTACTTCATGAAAACACAGTTTAGACTCAACACCATCAGGGCACTGTTATGGCAGGTGGTTAAGTACAAAACTCTTCCAGATGAGTGGTGCACATTAAGGGCTGCTGCCCCAGTGTTACACATCTATAACACATCTTTCACTGGATCTGCAAAGCAGTCCTTTTTGTATTTGAGAGGAATAAATTGGTGCAGGAGGTTACTAGGCAGTAAAAAGCTGCCATCGCACACATTGCAGTGCCACAACTAGCTGTGGTTGCTGGACCTGTGATCAAAACCAGTGACATCTACTCTTCAGGTTTTTTTCAATTCCCTCCCTCATCCCCACCCATCCAAAGGCAGTTTCTGGTGGTGCAAAGTCTGGCACATCTGAGACAATGTGCAATTTGTTGCTGTAGCAGCAGAGTAGCTGTTGATGAGGACATGAAGCTTCCTCTAAACCATGCCTCGCCTCCCCTTTCAAAGCTTTACCTTGTGTCTGAGTTGATGGTTCTTGGCCAAAAATGTGGAGAGGGAGAATTAGAAGTGTGGGAGAACTTGGAAAGATCATGTACTAAAAGCTAACATTAAAAAAAAAAAAAAAGGCACAGAAAAGTCACTGCAAATAGAAGTTAATTGACCTTTCTTATTCAAAAGTGGGAGCATCATTTTGGATATAACAATACCAAAATAACATGGAGTCAGTTTAGTTTCCTCTCCCTGAACAGCATTGACACTTCTTGATTCTCCACATTAGCTCAGAAGTTAAATATCTCAAGGAAACATGGTCAAATGAAGACTCTTACAGCAAATTTCTGTGGAAGTCAAATAGGAGATTTTAATTCAGTTGGAGTTGCATGAGAAAAAAGATATTGAGTGGCACACAGAAACTGCTCTGACAACAGAAAAGACCTTTCAATGAACTACAACTATTCAGTACGCTCTAATAAAAAGACAGCTCCCTTTCTGCACAGTGACCACCTGTGCATGCCATCCACTGGGAGCTCTAATGCACCCATCTATTTACCAGTCTTCTGCTGGTCAAAACGAATGTGTTTCTTCACTCATTTAACCACCAACCACCTTCCCATAACTAACTCTTTACTTATGAGCATGCTAACTAGGGCTGATCAGAGTCGTGAGTAGGAAATGAAATCTTGGTCTCCAATTGCCCTATTCATTATCCTCCTCAGCATTTACATTCTGCACAACATTAGGATGCCACATATAATGTGATCCTTTACTATGTGGCTGTGACTGCCAAATACAAGGAATAAAATAGAGTCTTCTGAGAGAGTTATGCTACATACAAGAAAAACACGGTTTGTTTTAATGGGGTTTAAAAGTGATCAAGTGTAGTGCAATGTTTGCATAATACACAGTCTTTGTTATCAGTCTTCTTTTATATATAGAATGAAGTTGGTTAATGTTTACATAAGTCAAACGATTCATGAAGCAACATACCACTTCTCAAACCAGTGTGGGTCAGGATGTAATATTGTACCTAAGTGCTTTGTTGTTAATAGATCCATGGATAGGCTAAAAGAAGTGTGGTTTTCCTCTCCTATTCAGCTAATTTTAGATATAAAAATATTATCAGACTGTAGGGACTAGGGAAACACAGAACTGTTGTGTTTTTTCCTAAAAACCAGCTGCTTTGATCCAGCCCAGGCAGGAGAGTGAAGGAAGCATTTGTCTGAATCAGGAAATGAGATTTCAGAGGATCTCTGGCTTTCCAGAAGGTTCCCCCTTCTTCCCTTCCCTTGCCGTCCC
>JAVJGG010000005.1:32075456-32091068 GCA_035590195.1 Aviceda cuculoides
CCCTTCCCTTCCCTTCCCTCTTCCTCCTTCCCTGCCTCCCTCCTTGCATGGATTGTTGTCAAGCTTTAGGAACTTTAAAACCCAGGACTGATTGATGCAATATAGTTTTGCAAAAAATGTGGTTTTTCTGAAGAGATCTTTTCACGTGTATTAAGAGTATGGACAATGGGACACAGACATGGGACCACAGAGATAAAACTCAGGTCAAAAAAGGTATTAGCAAAGGAGTCTGCAGTATTTCCCTGAACAGCTACAGTTTTTCTTCTGCAGTGCTCACCTGCAGAACAGAAAAAACGCAGAGGAATGAATTATTTTCATGGGGGAAAAATGCACAATTAAGTTGCTTTTCATGTAAGTGATTTTCCATCTAAAAATTAGATACGAAATTACCAATGTCATACAAATGGTATAAGACTTATGAGAAATGTAGTTTTCACAGCCTAGTCAGAAGTACTCAGTCCTGTACATCATGTACACCTGAATTATTCATTCATTACCCAGCCTTTCATCAGAGGGTTTTTGTGCTTCGGAAGCAGTTGCTGTACAGATCGCCTGTACAACTCCCCTATGTGTAGGAGAGGTTGCACCCAGTGCCCACAGTTCAAAAGCAAGCAGAGGCTGCTTTGACACAGACACTGCTCTTCTACAGTGAAGCTCCCGCTTCTTACTTGAATACAAAAGTCATGTAGGAATCTTTAAAATGTACAAGTTTTAATTTAAAAGTACTCTGCATTTTGGGGGAAAAAGTGAACGTACTCTCAAGGACTAATCCACTAAGCTTTTTCCCAGTAAATTTTTCTATTCCTTTGGCTACCTATGGATTACTGCAAAGCATATGTTGTATTGCCTGAGTAGTCACTGCATTGGTGATATTACCATTTTGAAGCACTTCAGATTATCGTGGGTATGAAATGTGCTTTGTGGCAAACATAATTTGCAAATCCTATCTGGTTCCAGAACACCAAGTGCAAAACAGGTCACGGTTTAGTCAGTACTATTCAATACAAAATGATTGATACTGCAGTGATACTGCTAACTGAGTTTCTGGGCACTACTGTAATATATGTATTTAATGGGAAATAAAAATAATAAAGAATAACATTTCCATGTGGATCTTCTTTCAACATGGAGAAAAGGTTATTCATGGGAAAGGGAAACTCTTGTTTCTGTGGAGATATGTAGTGGAATATGCTATAAAAAAGCGCTATGGCAGGTCAGTAACCAAGGTCTTGTCTATGTGGAATATTTTTTCCCATATAGCCTAAGATAAGGGCCTGATGTGATGTTGTTGTGTCAAGAAAACAAATGCTCCCCTCACTCTTCTGGACACGCTGGCAGTCTTACCCTGCTATAAGTTTCTTTCGACATGTCTGCTATTTGGGAAGAGGTTGAATCTCTTGCCCTCATGCAATGGTAAGAGAAGATGAGTTAAGAAAGCTTTGTTTGTATAACTACAAAATTAAAACTGACACCACAGACCAGCACATCCTTTTCCAGATCTGGCTGAGGAGCTGAAAAAGAGCTCAACCACCAGATCTCCTCGCTGCCCACCAGAAAGAAGCCACTGCCACCCCATGCACATACATCTGGTACCGGCGCAGGGTGTTTCTGTACCTGCCTAAGAACAGTCAGGTTCGTTAGCTCAAACCATCAGCATACCACATTTACCTGACCGTCTTTGAAGCAGATGAGGAAGCCTCACCTGACCCATGTGAGCTGTGAAAACACCAAAATGAGTGGTTATAAGAAGGGAGGGATGCTGCTGTCTCTAACTGGTGTAACAGTTTGCAATGGGAACACTCGTTGTCCCGAGACTGAAAAAGGTTGAGTGTGGAACTAAAGTTATCTCAGTGTGGATTCTTGTAGTACTAAGTTTCCCTGCAGAGACTCCTGGTTTATGAATTTGAAGAACTGATACAGCATATCATCATGTGCTGGCTGGTTTTGACTTTGCACGTAGTGGGGTAAACAGTAATGCTCTCCTGTACGGTGGAAGCTCTTGGAACATGAGCTACATATAACTCTACACTTGCTTCAGGAAAAAAGCTAGATTTCAAATGGTGTTGGTGTTCCATTTTTGACTCTGGCATTTAGTTAGGCACTGCACAGGACTCAGAGCTGGGGAGGAGATGGAGAATTCAGCGATTTTTTCTTTTCCCATGCATTTCTGGCTGCAACGCCTCAGCCACACTCCAGCTTCCCAGAACAATAATTTAATTTGCAAAAAGCCTGGAACAATACTGGATAATTAAACTTGAAGAGCCACTGTGCTCTGGACCCTCCCTGACAGACGTGGAGTGGGGAGGGAGAGTGACTGCAGCTCCAGAATTGGTGTCATCCTCCAAACTTTAACCCAAAACATGCTCAGATTTAGAGGGGGAAAGCATAAAGGCGTAACTTTAAGACACAGTGAACTGGACGCCTGTGCCTGCTCTCTACTTCCATCCCCTGGAAATGCTCTTAAACTCTGACTGCTGCGGGTGCGGAGGGGCTGGAGAGGAGCTCCAGCGGTGGGGAACACGGGCCATCGGGGGGTTCTGCTGCCGCTCCGCGGCTGGTGGCACAGCGAAGGCAAAGGCTGCCTGGCCAGAGACGGCAGACCTGTCCCAGGGGCAGACGCTGCCTCACAGGCATTTCTGTTTCTGCGCGGCGGTGTTGACACACGTGAAAAAAATATCATGTGCAGTGTCGGTATCCTGGCTTCGTTAACCCTGCCGGTAACGGCAGATGAGTGTTTGCTTCTCCAGAGAGGGGCTGGAGCAGCGCTGTGTTTCCCTCTCCTAAAAACCAGCTCGTGTTTGCAATGGGGTGGATTATCCAGACTCCTGGTCCTAGCACGGGCCCTGCGAAAGCCCGCTCGCCTCATCGCTCATCCTCTGGGTAGGTTCGATAAATCTGTGCCTGCCTTTGGCTAATGCGTCAGCCTGAGGGGCTCGCCGCTTCCACAGCCAGGAGGTTTGCTCCCCACCTCAGCGAGTAGTTATTGCACCTGACACGTGTCACTCCAAGTGCAAGGATGAACTGAAGCCCCTAATCCTCACACCCTCACAATTTGCTCCTCGTTCTTAATGAATATGGTTCTGGAAAATCACTCCACAGCATTTAACAAGAAAGAAATTTTCAAAATTTACTTTGCTGAGTGTTCTGTAGGTTTTGGGGCTGTAACATTGTAGCCATAACTACCCCAGTTTCTCCCAAGCTGTTTTTGGTATGAACTTCCCTGCCTATGATTTTTTTAGACCCCCACGTCTGTCTCCCATAGAAAGCAAGGATATTTCTGCAAAGCAGTTTGTCAGCTTATATGGTCTGGAATAATTAATATCCATGATGGTGGGCCTCAGATACATGGATCTAAACAAATGGGCAATTCGTAGTTAAACTGTAAGAAACCACTGGTCCTTGCATAGTGACAGAGAGTGGTTAACTCAGCCAGTCAGTCAAGACCTCAGAGAAAGGACAAGTAAAACAGGTACCCACTGCCAAAAGAAGCCTCCTTTGCACAGACATCCAAACCTGAGCTGGATGTATCACCAGGCGATATGTTGTAATTATAGACAGACAGGTTATCTATTACCAGAAATCTTTTTATCACATATCCTGACTCCATGGCAAAATCAGCAAGGGGTCACTCAACTCGCTCCCTGGCTTTGACTTGACAGCCAGGAAGGTGGAATTAAATGGGAAGTCACTTTAATGAATTTGTGGCAGTATCAATGGGATCAGCAGAATAAGAAGGTAGGAGCGGTGCAGGGGATCGTAACTAGGGGAAGCAGGGATGGGAGAGAAAGGCAAAGCAATTAATCTGTGTGCCATGAAAAGGAACGAGTCTGACTAGTTCCATACTGGTGCCACACTCAGAAGAGAACTGAGCCCCAGGTTGGGGAAGCGGCAGCGACGGTGAGTGCAGGACCGGCACCGGGTACCGAGAGAGGCGAGCGGAAAATGTTCTGCCTCGCAGGCGACCAAAAGCAGATCCTGCCTTCATCATCCGTTCTCCGCATCGGCTGGCAAACCTCCTTTTGTTATTTTACTTACAAGCAGGGCTAATCTCATGTAGATATACATAGATGTGGATATAGGTATAGACATATAGATATAGACGATACAGATGTAGATATAGATACAGACATAGACATAGATACAGACATAGGTATACATGTACATATAGGAATAGGTATAGATAGACACAGATACAGATAGATACAGGTACAGCTACAGATATAGCCCTGCCCTGCTCCCCCACACAGCACCCTGACACGCTATCAGCAATAGCAATTAGATTAGCACCCAAGAGGGTAGCCTTCTGGGAGCAATAAAGGGAAAAATAAAGCAAAAGTAGTTAAACACCACAGGTAAATTTGGGTTAGGCCTGCCTGGGGGTTTGGATGAGGAGAGCACAGAACCAGAGAGCCAGGAAAAGACTGAAGCTGCTGTTCTCCTCAGTTCATCCCTCCCGTGTTTTCTTCCCAAGTTTTCACCTTCCCTTTTCTCTTTTGCTCTGTGATGGTGTGATTTCACGTTCTGCAGTGAAATGGCTGATTGCAGACATGCCTTGGGAGAAGCAGCAGAGACTTCTTTTCTGAAATGACACAGAACCGATGAAGATCTGTGAAGCATTGGGAACAAATGCCACTCCTGGTTTTTTTAGTGTGTAAACACACAAACTTGACTGTGGGTCTTTCTCTTATTGACCTAGTGATCTCTCTCCAATGCCTTTATCTCTCCTTTTCTCTCCTGTACCTTCTGCCTCTTGGAAAAGATTTATTGGCAGTTGAAACTTTCATTATAAATATATTTGAAAAATTAAATGGTTCTCGGTGGCAAAGGTTAGGAGTTCTTCTTTAAATATTACATGAATTCACATGTGGTTAGAAATAGATAAAAAGATAGCAGGACTCTTTAACATTGCATGCAAGCAGCACCTTAGCCCATTCTAATTGCTTTCTTTCATCCTGCTCGCTCTGATTGCTCTCCAAACACGTACACACAGAACGTGGAACAGATTGCAAAGTCTGCTTTTGGGGAGAAAACAGTCTAGTTAGAGGCCCCCTGGCCTTGAGAGGGATTTAGGGACTTAGGCTCAGGGCCGTGCCTACCCACGCAAGCACCTCAGCCCGTCGCATCTGGTGACAGGAGCGTCAGGAGGGCTCTCCAGGGTCCAACACGTGGCATCTCTTCAGGCCCGCTTGTTCACAGCTGTCCCCACGGTCTCGCTCTGCCGCCGTCTCGCTGCTCGGGACAGCTTGCCAGCATCCTTCTCCCACCTCCCGCCGCGCAGGCAGGCGGCTCGGGGCTAGAGCGGCTAATTCGGAACCAGCTTTAACCGCTCCTCTTCAAACAGCGGGGTTTAGCAGGTTTTTTTCTCTGATGTGGGAATAAATGTAAAGTTTCCAGATCCTCGGCTGAGGGCAGTCTCATGTTAGGGAACCCTTGCACTTAGTGACTGGGGAAAACTTGTGACTTCCACTGAAGACGTGGTAGTAGCTGGTGTGTCACCTCCCAGGTGAGGATGGAGCAGCAAGGTCCCAATTGCCTCTTGCTGATTGCGCCTAAAACCAAGGAACCCACGTTGGTAAGACCTCCAGGAGGGGAAGAGATTGGCTCCAGCACCAAGCAGCAGGACGACGGAGAACAGCGCGAGCGGCCAGGCCCCTTCCCCACGCACGCAGGACCTGCCCTCCTCACCTCTTCGAAACGAGAGCATTTCGAGTCCCGAAGGCTGACGGGCCGTCGGTGCTGGAGGAGACCGTCCTAGCTGTGAGGAGACCAGTTGGAGCCCTCGTCCTCCGAAACCACGGGTAAAGGCTCTGAGCTCATGACGCGCAGTCAAGTGCCTGTGGCTTGGCCAGATGTTGCGTGTCCGGTGAGCGATGGCGCACGGCTGGATGCACACTCAGGCCGCTGCGGAGTAACGCGCACAACAAACTTAAAACCACCGCGAAACGAAATGGGAAAGTCAAACCTCATCATTTGAAAACTCTCCCACTGAAAAGAAAGGCTAGAAATGGATGGGTTGTGGCCGTCTGTTTCAGTGGAAATGAAACTGGTCTCTGAGAGAAGACTGTTCATCAACGTGGTTTTGGCCGGTTCTGTCAAAACAGGCTTTGACAAAAAATGTTCTGCGGGTTTTTTTTTACCCCAAGGCAAATGAAAGAGATAAATCTATGGCGCTCTGACACTCATGTCTGCCGGATAACTTCTAATGATTTGTTCGCTCCATCTGGCAAGAACTTAAAAGGTTTATTGTGTGATCGCAAATAATATCTAGTGATATTCTTAAGTTGTCATTTAAAATTAGGCCATTACGGCAGAACCTAGTGCCGTATGACCAAATACAAAGAAAAATACCAGATATGGAATAAGCAGCCTGAAAAAATAACCAGGTGGCAAGAAAATTACAACTTTGAAATGCACGGAGCAGGAAGAAAGTTCTGAATGCTTAGTCAGTTATTTAATTAGAGCTTCAAAATTTCCTAAATTAGAAAAAATAGCATCTGTGCTTACTTTTTGCCTTTACCTTTCAAAGAGTAAGAACATGTCATTTTAGAAGAAGAAAACATTTCCCAATACAATATAACTTTCATTTTTCAGTATTGGTAATAATAACAAAGTGTTTATTTTTCTAAAGAACACAAACCAATGAAATTTCTGTGCTGAACAAAAAAGCACTATATCCAGGAAAGTCTCAAAAGGGCAACTTGGCTTCGTAATCAAATACCAAAATGATTTTGAAAAATCTAATAATCTATCATCTCCCAGCAATAAATAATACATCCAGGAAACACAAACTTAGAAGGAAAAAAGTATTCAATCACAGTAATAGTTCTCTTGCTGCCCAGTATATCAAATTACCTTTTCCTTTTCAAAACAATATATTTTCCCAATCCCATTTATTCCTATAGCCTCTGGGCCAGGTTCTGATCTCAGATACACTGTTCAAATCCAGAGTAACTAAACTGAAATCATTCCTTTCAAGTGGGACATTTTCCCTGGGTTAAATAGGAATTATTGACCAATGGAGCTGCACAAATAGATTATACAGAGGTAATTTTTGTGTTTCAAAGCATGAACTCTCTATACTGAATGCACCACTTAACATTGACTTAACTGAGCATTTGCCTAGCCAGACCAGTTGTAATACTGTTCTCAATGCTGCCTTTCTTCATGCAGCATACAAATTATTGATTTTTTCCTTTTTGGTTTCGGTGTTATTTAAATACAGAAAAGTGAGACTGAAAGGAAGGGTCCTCTGAAAACATAAACTCTATGCAAACAATTGCGTCCTTCCTTCCCAGACAGATAAAGCTTTGAATCATCCAGTAGCCTTCAAAACCCCACCTGATCCGCATGGTCACCCTAAGTCCATCACTACCATTTCTACCACCAACCACGCTGTCCTGGCATGGTAAGGTGCCTCCCGCTGGCCTAGGAGGTGGTGGTGGTCTCCTCCTGCCTACAGCACTGGGTGCTCTTCTAACGTACTGGTTCATGCTTCTCCTGCTCTCACAGGATTAAGAGGCGCATTGTCTAAATCTCGCAGCCTCGCTGGGTAACGCGTTCAGTGCTGCAATGTTCTCCTGATGTTTCTCCTAATGTCCAGACTGAACCTCGTGAGCTGTGATTTGTGGCCACCGCCCCATATTATATCATTAGTTGTTTCATGAGGAAAGTTTGCATCCATCAGCTTTGAAACTGGCTTTAAGTTGTTGCCGGCAGCTGCTGGGTTGCTCCAAGGCCTCTTCTCGCCAGACTTGATAAGCCCAGCAAAACCTCCCGAGGGAAGAGCTAAGGCGGCACTGTGAGATGGCAGTAGGTGAGAAGGTGGAATATGTGTCTCACAGAGTTTGGAGATGGAAAGCTCCGAGAGGTGGAAAATATGCAGTGTTCACTAGAGCACAAGTACATTAAATATGTTAAATCAGCACGTTTTTGGTGCAAAAGAAAATAACTGATATTTAGTCTAACAATGCATCTCCTACTGCTGCCAGGCTTCTTCCTCAGGCACCTTCAAACGAGTTCTCCTCTCCTTGCAACCTTCAGGCTTAAAAATGAACCAAAGAGGGAGAAGGGAATGTGGAGGGGGAAGGGTGTTTGTTGAATGAATTGAAGGCAGCTTCCAAACCTAGTTCTGATTACAAGCGTCAAGCCTTTTCTGAAATATCTCAGAAGAGTGGAAGTCTGGACAGATTTATGGGTGTGCATACTCCACTGGTTTTTATTTTGGAGGTGTATATATATGAGCAAAGATTAAAAGCCAAAACAAATGTCTAAATCATCGTATATTGGTGGTACAGTGGGATAAATACAGCACAGACCTCAAGATTCTAAGTAATGCTGATTGTAAAAGATAATTTCATCTTTGCATTCACCTCACTGAGACTCGGGGAAAAAAATGCCTTAAGAATTATGAGAACAATTTCATCTTTACTATTACCTCCTCTCAATTCATAAAGTGTTCATTTTCTATTTTGATGTGGATTATGTTAAAACAGACAATGCATTATAGACTTGAAAGCATTTTTATTTAATACAAGATACCAACAGAAGGTGGTCATATTGCATGCCAAAAATCAGAACTTCCTGAAATGGCAATACCACCCCCCTAAAAACCAGTACCAGTAGTAAAAATACTGCCTTCTGTTATCAGAGTCCCTCCCATCTGACAGGTCCCAAACTGGTACACGTACAGGAATCGTTTCACCATTATTAAAATACAGCTGTGATTACTATATTGCTGTGTTTGCAACATACTGCCACAGAGTCTTTTTGAGGAGAATGTCGGGAACTAATTTAGAAAATTGTGATTATGAAAGGTAATGTTAAGGCATGCCACTTGTAAAGCCAAGGAGAAACTTACATCAGCAGATTTATAAAAAGTGGTCCTTTAGTGACCACAAATAGTGGGGAACATATTTTACGTCTCCTCCAATTGACATAGATTGGATTCATGTATATACAGAATACCCAAAGTCTGAGGCATCCCTTGTATGAATTATAGACATAAATAAAATCAGTCAATAACATCCTTCTATCCAGAGAATTAACCCTATAAAATCTGACTTTTTAATCTACTCCTTGCTGACAAACAAAGATTTAGTGTGCCCATGTGCATTTTAAGCAACTTGATTGGTCAGCCAACACATGTACCAACATGTGCAGGGAGTACCAGCACAAGCTTGGCTGGATTTTGTGCAGTCGCACCATACAACAAAAGCACAAAAAAAGATGATTCTGCAGCTAGTCAATATCTGGAGGGCATGTCAACGATTATATTTGTGATTGTACTAGGACCTCAACAAATATTCCTGAACTTTTCCCAAACCTCAGAGGAAATGCCAAGCATTGATAACATCCAATTTATGACTTCAGCAACTGCCATCAGTGTTTGTTTCCTGCAATCTGGCAGGCACTGTATATCCTTTACAAATAACAGTTGTATCTGACTAATCTCCACGTGACTGTACTGAAACAGTTCTGACCTGATCACATGCCTGTCCATGCATAACTGAAATATTCAAACCAAAGGCCCTTCTTGTAGACTGTGATGCCTATATAGCAAGATCTGGCAGAATCTTTAGACCTTTGCATGTTCTCTCCGTATAACTGAAGTTTAAAGAAAAGATTCTCAAAGATCCTGGAGTTTGTTTCTTCCCTCAGGATGTGCCCAGCAGAGCTATCGGTTAAGTATGCTCCCTTGTTTCCTACGATAACACTGATGTACATTTACAAAATCAGTGGAGTTATATTAACAAATGCCTCGTGAGAGGATTGAAAAGCATGTACAGAGGAGATTCGGATTTGGTTCTGCTAATCCTGCTTCAGACTGGGGAGCCTGAGAACGTGATGTGATCCATTTTTAAGAGTTAGCAGTATTTTCTAGATCCAATGCATTTCTGAACTCTCTGAAATGTACAGGCTTTTGTATCAACACAAGTGGACATCAGTAGAGTCCATGCTTATATAAATTTGTTATTTGGATTCTTTATTATTTAAAAGTGATCTCAGTCAAAGAAAAAGACACTTCATTTGCTTGATCAAGAGTTTTATGCAAGTAGAAATGGTAAGCAGAAAGTTTCCTCGTTAGGAGTCTAATGCTGTTCTAGCACTGATTACGGAACATGAAAGACACAGTCTACCTACCTTGCTCAGGATAATAAATCACTAAATTGGAAGCTTCAGTTACCTTACAAATTTTGATAACAACATTACGAGAATTAGCAGCTTATCTTCCTCACCAGGAGATTGTTAAAAACAGAAGCTGCAGCAACAAGAAAAAAAGTAAAAAAAGATGGGAAGAGACCTATTTTTATGGCCAAACCTGGTTGTATTTCTTATGCTTGACAGTAAGGCAGTAATTGTGCTTTCTCTTGTTCTCTTGCAAAATTACACAACCCTTTTTTAAAACAATGGAAGAAATTCTATCCATTATTGTCTGCTTGTTCAGGTTTCATGCATAATTAAAGCTGGACAAAGGCAGCCTTTGATCAGACAGTAACAAGCAGAATCGAAGAGTCCAGCAGCAACCTGGTGCTGATAAACAGGAATTCTGAAGGGCTGATAAGCAGAGAGCTGTTGTTATCCAGGAGAGGATTTACTAGCCACTGCTTGGTTTGTTTTCTGGCTTCAGGGCAGGACCATCATCTGTAAAAAATATTGAGTTTTAATTGCTCTTCAGTATGCCCAGGTTCAACGAGTCTTGAAGCCAGTCAGGTTTCCATCAGTTTCAGTGGGATTGCGATCGCACTGGAGATGTGAGAAAAACCCTACATCTTTCCTCTTTCCAACCCTGCCTTTGTGCAACGTTCAAGTGAATTTGAAGTCTGCTCCAAGCTGATCTTTGCTTTATTTTTTTTGCCTTCTGCCCTTAAAAAAAAGGGATAGATTTGAATTTTACCACTTCTATGCAAAAACAGGAAACAGTATGCAGTAAAAAAGATGTCTCCAAAGCTGTTAAGAAGTGCAAGTGAAATGGGAACGGGTCCTACTCTCAGTCTGGCTGTGTGAAACCAAAGCAGGATTTAGAAGCTCCTACAAAATTAACTCCTGCTGGCTCTGTATGCTGAAGTATGAGGAAGCTAGTGAGAAAGGTGACATTTTCCCCCAGGCTTTACAGAAGCAGCAGCTATTCTGGGAGCGATGTGGTATCTCTCTCAGCTGATGTGCATCTCCTGGCAGCATACAAAGCAGTCAGATCAGCGTAGCTAAGGATGCCATCCATGTGCTGCCCCAACCTTAGACAGTGTCTTTTCCCTCAGTGAACAACAGCATTGTTGCGTGAAAAACCTGCATATTCCACGTGTATATTCCTCACATCCAGTATGCTCCTGCAGCCCTCACAACTGTCCTTAGCCTAAGATGGACATCACCTTCTGGGCCCTGGAACAGGGGAGAGAACAGGGTCAGGCAACTCAAATAATAGCAGGGTTACTGCTGATGTTGATGATCATAAGAATGTCTCACATCACTGATAAACTGGACTGGATGTGGAAGAACTGAAGCCACAAGGCAGGACAAATTGCCTTATAAGACGTTTACACCCAACAGATGTTGATGGGCTGATGTGTACGCCTAAACTGCATGCAGAAATACTGTGTTTTTGAGGGAACGCTGTGCCCTTTCTAAGTATCTCAGAAAAGTACCCTACAAGCAGTCAAATGAGCAAAGAGCAGGTTTGAGCAGAAAGGCACGGGGAGAGCCAAAGCAGACTTTGGTTGTGCCCTGGGCACGTCGACTCCCTTTGAAGTCCCTGGAGATCCAACCAGGAGAGCCTGGGAGCCCAGAGAGCAATTCAGTCTGCCCCAAGGCAGACACCCAAGGCTGGATTCAGGAACCCAACCCAAGAGAGCCTCTCTAACTCCCTTTCTTGTGCCGGCCAGGACTCTCCTGTTACATGTACCTAATGTCTGGTGGGGTCTGAGATGCCCTGGGTTATCCCTGCTCTCCAGAGGTGTGGGTCTGTGGTACCCCGGGGCATCTCAAGTAGATTAGGCAGCTGAATGGACTCATCTTTTAGAAACGGAACGCCCAGGAAAGGAACAGAGAAGCAGCATTTTGTAAGGAGTTTCATTCAGTGCTGGTCTCAGGTACATACCCAAAAAGGACCTCGTGCAGCTAACATCGTCTTTGTAGGGGCAGCAGTGATAAGAGCACAAACGCAGCTCATTTACAAAGACTGACTTAATGAAATCCCTTGGGAATTCACCTCACGATTGGATGGAGTGGGGAAAGCTTGAAAACCAGACATCTGCCAGACTCAGGAGGCTGCAAGATCTTGACCTTAATGTTCCCTACCACAGGTGCTATCTGTCTTCCAGTCAAACATCTGAAGGAAAGGAAAGAAAGATCTCTGAACATTAGCTCCACAGACCAGAGGTAGGACGAGGCTGACATACCACATGTTCCTTTGGAGGGGCGGGGGATTGCCAAGGCAAAGGTTGAAGTTAATCATCTTTTAAGTGATTCTATTTAAATGTCTTTGTTTGGGGGGTCTGGCTCTCTGGAACACTCGTAAAAGCCTGATTGATTACTCTTGCCATCTCCGATTACAAAATTTCCCCACAGTTTTAAATCAACCTGGGGTAGCAAGGGCTTGGAAGTTTACTAGGAAACTGTAAAATAAAATTCATTTTTTTACCTTGCTGCAAAGACATGTGAATAAATCTAACAGATCGATGACACCTCATAAACTATAGGAGATACCCAATTCATTAAATATTGCTAACTATTAACATTTGTAACGGCAGGATGTAACGTACATGCATACCTAATCTCTGGTGGTCAACATATGGTGCGTGAGTAGTTACAAAGCAAGCCCAAATTATGCAGCAGGCTCCCTTGTGTGTTAGGAGATTTATCCAGAAAAAGTATTTTTAAATAGTTTTCTACTCCTCTTTAACTTTATAGTCATTGAACATTAATGACTGGACGAAAATCAAAATTTAGGATTAAAATATAAAACCAAAATACATTTCAAAGGTTTTAGGTCTGTGTTCTGAAATATTTCCTCTGTTTTGTGATCATTAAAAATACTTCCTGGAGCTCATTTCACACAGCTCACTGTTCTGTAGACTCCATTCTGGTTTGCTAAAATACAAATTCCCAGGCTATGGAGTGAAATCTTATAATTTGCCTTAGAAGCTTTTCGTCAGCTTGAGGATGCATGTGAGTAAAGCAAGAAGGATTTGGCAATATTTTCATTTTGAAGTAAAACTACTTGGGGGAAAGTTGTTTCTAATATAGCTTTATTTCTATTTCTGAGTTGTCTACTATCCAATACAGATTTCTTAAATAGCATTGTTATTCTCTGTTATTGTATATTTTTATTATATTAATGCCTAAAGACCTTTCTAAGGATTGCAATCCCACTGTAGTAGATGACAAATAGAAGAAAAGATAATGCGTGCCCTGGAGTTCTCACAGTTGATAAATATTTGCTTAGTTGCTTAGAGAAATAATTTTCTGCACATGGTTTGTTTGAATGTATTCATTTCAGCTGTCCACTGCAAGGGTTGCTCTGTGTCCTGCGTTACAGCCTACTTATTTTGTTCCCTAACTGGATGACAAACTTTTTAAGCGATCGAAAGATGAATGGTGAACAGTAAATAGTACATTTCCTAGAGGAATTTTTGGGCAAATGACCACCTGTGATAAAAGCTGTGAGACACTGAGGATTCATAAATATTCACAGAAACAGTTGACAGTTCTCCAAATGTTTGCAAATTAGTAACATGACTCTACAAATAACGATGACACCATACATATACTGGAAAAAAAATTAGAATATATAGACATCGTGTTCAACCGAACATGCTTCCAGGTGCTTTCTGTTTACAAGACCTCCTCCCTTTTGAATGATTTTTTCACCTCCTATGAAGAAATATTGTCACATACACCACTGTCAAACCCTTTTCTGAAACCAGCAGCAGCACACTTGGCTTGAGATAGGGTTTCCCAGTGACACCACACATTTCAAACAGAGTATCAAGCACGAGAGATATGGCAGGGCAGCGTCATTATAGAGATCTCCCATAGAGATGGTCTGGAATGGAAATTCTTCTCAGGAGGGCAATAATTCCAAGAATGTTATCGTAAACCTGTTGACATCCATTGCTATTAAGGAGAAACATGCAGTAAAATTGCTGTCCCTTCTAGAGACATCTGTACACAGATACCCATTTTTTTCTGAACATGTCCAGAAAACAACAGTAGCCAACACAGACCCTTGTGTATCCAAGCAATTAAACCCACTGCAATTAGAAATAGGCCATTTAAGATAATAGCATTTTTCAGAGATGAAGAAAAGCCACAGGTGGTAAATTGTACACTCAAAGATTTGCTAAACACACCAGAAGACCAGAGATTTGTAATTGCATACTTTGTTGATTGAACAATGGGGACATAAACACATCTTCTTCAGAAGAACTCAACAACAAAAAAAGGCAAAGAATACTCTGAGATGCCAGTGTAACACAAACCCACCTCTGAATAGAGTGATTCAGCTGAAGTTATGAACAGTACAAGTGAAAGAGGAAATATCTTGTAAGTCTACAACAATGCATTACTAATTACAACAAAACAGAATTAGTTCAGTGAAAAAGAATCTTCTAAAATGTTTCTAAAAAGAGAGGAAAAAGTTGAAAAGCAAAATGTTAGCCCTTTTACTTCCAGCTCAGAAGCAGAAACATTGCTTACTATTTATATGGCACCACAAAAGTGCGTGGCTTCTTTTCTGTGATATATAAGCAGTTTCCCATTTTAAAGACCCCACAATCTAAGCATCAGATTTGTCAAATGCTACCATCAGTCACCAAGGTTAGTCTCCTGAGTACTCCCTTTCTGAAACTAACCTTTAACTCACCTAGTGCTCCTCTTCCGCTAGTGAAAAAAATGACACAGAGCCTTGTCAGACTGATGCTGTGATTTCACAACGGACACCACTCTGTGCTAGAAATTAAATAATCAATACTGTTCCCAAAGATAGAAGTTATATTGTCCCATCAGGCTGTTGAAACAATATAGCAATCACATTATAACCTAAAATATTAATTGCTTATTTAATGAGCCCTTCAGTAATATTTATTGTTAAAGGCACTAGGAGAGCCTTTTTCTCCCCTTACATATTACCGGGAGCTTCTTAGCACTTTCATTTTGTAACCCCAGTGTTACCAGAGTGACAAAGCCTCTGGTGTATTTCTGAAACAAAACCCTGATGAAAGTGCTGCTGGACAGGGAGAGCATCTCTCCTGTGCTTTACAGAAAATGGAAATGGGATTTTCAGTGCACTACCAGCATGGAAGATCCCAGTTCAGCCTGTTAGCTGCATCAGAAGATGCTGGAAGCTTACAAAATGAGGAGGATAAACAAACAGCTAAATGAGTAGAAATTCTTGAAAGTGAAAAAAAATGAAAAGAACTGAAGGTTGCTGTCAATGAGATATTACTTAAATTTTTTAGATTAACATGACACTGGAAGGTAATTTACTGCATAGAAGGGAAGAGTTGCATCTGCAAGCTTTGGCTGACTGTTATCAGTCCCCCTCTTCCCAGGGCACTTTAGAGTTTTTTCCAGTGCTATTCATAACCTTCTTCAGCTGCATTTAATCTTCTTGCGGGG
>JAVJGG010000005.1:32091074-32119763 GCA_035590195.1 Aviceda cuculoides
CCCCCCCCCCCAATGAAGTTTCTAATAATTTTGTCTTTGGGAAAGCCTTGACATCTTGAAGAAGGACCATTCATGGACATGAGGACATGTAGCCCAGGGGAGCTGAAAAACAAGCCACCTGAGCAAGGATTTGAATTCAGTTCACTTACGAAGAAACGCTGATATTATCTACTTCTTGAAAAGACTTTTCTGTGCAGACCAGAAAGTGGAGGAAGTAGAAAGCCTTCTGACTACTAAATGTTTCCCATTTATCGTGGTTTCTGTGATATCCTGGCAGAGATTGATTTATAAAGGCAGTGGTCCTTCGTAGTTGCTAGGAAACAGTGCTCTGCACTCCATCTGCACACGAGGGGATGTGCAGCCAGAAAGTGTGGTTTCTAATGGAGCAATTCTTCTGACTTCAGCCCCGCACAGAGAAATTTCAGTGCGTGCCTTCCCCAGAACAACATAAGCAAGTATTAGTCCTGTGTGCGAATATTGTGGCTTAAACTAAGCTCAGCTAAACTGAGCTCTTAATACTTTTTTTCCCAGGTCCAATGACCACGTTCCAAGTGCAGAATTTACTCATTTTAGAAATTTAGGAAAGCCAGGGATAAGCTGGGAAAGACTTCTTGGCTCATACATCCAGTCCTTTGATATTTCTGGCCACCTACATAATCCTCTTCTTACATTTACCAAGCTCCATCTTTAAAAAAGACAGGATTTTGTCCACTACTAACTGCACTGGTAAATAGTAGCCCTTTTTAAATTTCTAGTGTAAATTTATTCCTGGGCTTTTGTGTGTGGGTCACACAGTCCTTTCAGCTAAACAGCTTTCTCCTCCTTGGTTTTACCACCTCAATGCATTTATAGGCAGTAATCCTATCTCCTCTGAGTCTGTTTTTTGTTTGACTAACCAAACCCAACAAAAGCCCCTTACTTTTGTATGGTTAGCTCTCTTTTCCTGTTCTATTGTGATGCGGCACTTTTCTGAGCTGCTTTGTTTGAATCTTTCTTTCTTGAATGTAGGTGACCAAAAATGTGCATAGTGATTCCAAGTAACATATTACAGTGCTTCCCACTCTCTACTGGACATACTTCTCCTGCTACTGCCTCGTATATGATTTTTTTTTTTTTCATACCAATGGCTCAGAGACATCCTGTGACTGACAAATAGAAATCCATCTTTTTCTTCCTTTTTTTCTTCCCATTATCAATGGGTAGCAACCATTCTTGTTATTGGTTCTTAAAAGCATGACCTTGAATTTTGTTCTAGTTCATCTAATCCCACCCTACTATTGTGAGCCACAAGTTAACCAGATTCCTACTGAATTTACCCCGTTGATAGGGGTGGGTGCTTCCCTGATTTGTACCTTCAACAAATTTAATTAGTGCGCATCCGCTTCTTGATCACCAATGAAAGTATTTAAGGCACATTATTTGGAACCTCGCTCAAGAGCACTGGTTTCCCTTTCAGCATAATCCATCACTGTCTGCCCTTCGGACAGTTCCTTGTATTAATTCTCATCTCACAGAATACCTAGCAATTACATGAAATATTTTACTGAAGAACAGGTAGGCTACAGTGTTCCTATGTTTTCCTTGGCTAAAAAAAAATCAGTTATTGAAGAAGCCTGAAACTTGGTTGCCTTCAGTAAATTGATATTGTACTTTAGGACATCTTCTATTACTCCCCAAGTCTTTCATTTTCCCTAAAATCTTGCACGTCAGAATGGCTGGTCTATGGTTGCTAGGTTTACTCCTTAACACCTTTTTCTATCTGAAGGCATCACACTTATTAGCCTCCATTCAGATGGGCATATCATCTTGATGAGTTCTGATCCAACCTTTCTGGGGCCATTTCCATTTTTCATAAACCTGTTCCCCGCTAACAGTCCTGCTATCGCATCTGTGTTCCACCCGCTTGTCTTCAGAGGCAGAGGCAAAGTATTATTTGTTTTGGGGGCCACCCCTAAAATAGCTTTAAATAGCATCCTTATTTTTTTTCTACTTCTTTATTCTTTGTGACAGAGGAATCTTCTGATTTCTCAAGGTCTAAATTATCCCAAATGTTCGCAATTCATATTCTAATCTTTCACCTTCAGTCCTCCAAGTTCTGGTTTGATTCTTGAAGATTCTTTGGCAAATCCCAATAACTTATTTAGTAGAATTATTTGTCCAGCGAGGTCTAGAGTTCTCTTGCCTGAGAATACAAATTTCAGACCAGCAGTCTACCCCAATTCAGTGCCATTACTCTTCAGTCTGCTTCGTTATGATATAGTCTGTCGTTTTACAGTTAAAAGCCTTAACTACCAACTTGCCTTTGTATATACTGCCATTTCATTTAAATTGAAATTTGGTCAGTACTGTCATCACTTGATAGCGTATTATTTTCTCTACTACTTTCCCTATAAAATCTTTGCTACTTGTCCATCACCAACTTAAAATACTATAATCTCTTAGCAGTTCCACAGCTCCTTGGAAAAGGAGGTTTTTCAGCTTCCACTTTGAGAAATTACTGGATTCTACTGTGGATGTAGCATCCATCCTCCACTCTATGACTGTGAAATTTAAAGTCTCCTGTAATGATACAATCACCTAGTAGCTTATCTCTCTCATGATACTAAAGCAATCTCAAGTCCAATGATGTTCACTGTAGAGCCCAAACCCTTTCCCACTACAGTCTCTTTCAGAATCCTTTCCTAACACATTTTGACACAAACTGATCCTTTCTTATCCATATTATTAATTAACATCTTTACTGCCAGCCATATTCTTAATATATAATGCTACCACATTATCTTAACAACTCCTTCTGCATTCCTTTCACAGTGTGCACCCTGCAATACTTGCACTCCAGTTGCAATTACTACTCTATCATGTTTCTGTTATCCCTCTAATATCCTGTTTCATGTCATGCACCAATAAGCCTAATTCTTCCATCTTCATGTGCATGTTGCTTTGTTGCATCTGTTATTGCCGCCTGACTTCACATGGTTTCCTAGCTAGGTTAAGTACAGTATTTGCACTGATTTATTGTCTATCCAGTCATTGGGGCTTGGGGGTGGGTTTTCCCCTGTGTTTTCTGTTATCTGATATTCCTTTATCTTTGATACGTCCTCACTGACTTGATTTTACTTTCTTTGTATTGAGAGAAGGTGATGGTAGTATAGCTGTCTCCCCAGTTTCCCTTCTTCCCATGCACTGTCTTCTGCATTTTAAAGCTCTTCCCATCTATCATGGCAGACTTTGTCTTAGGAAAGTCATGTTCCAAGGACTCAGGTGGAACAGATCCCTAGAAAAGACTCTTCTTCATGGGAAGGCCCCTTTCTCTAATATTCATTCTGCTCCTTGGCAGTAGATTACTACTACTTCTGCTATTACTACATTTTTTTATTGTGGTGTGTCTTTTCCCTTTAAAACTTTAGTTGACAGTACATTAAAAACTCTGTTTTCCTTTCTCTCCTTTCTATCTAAGTATTTATACCATGCTCGTCACCTTAGGATCTGGCTTTATTTAGGCAACTAAAGCGTTTTATCAGAACATTAACAGCATTGCAAAATGATTTTCTACATGGCCCTTGTCTCAGACAAAAAAAAAGTGCATTTTTTGGGTGCTCCTTGGAGTATGACTCTATATTTCCCATAATAAATACCTATTTCAGTTACACTATAGATACAGGTACTTTGCAGTAGCTGGGGTGGCCTAAGGAGACAGGTGGGACAAGTTTGCAGGTTGAGATAATATTGTTATTATTCCAGCTGGTACAGTTGGGAAAGTTAATCAAGCTTTTCGGCATGAAGGCACATCTTAGGGTCACTTGGTGTCTGAACTGTTAAAAATGTTAATAGATCTTAGTGTCTAAATGGCCCTTGAAGGTAGAGAAATACTACCCTCCTCTTATATTTAGTGTTTAAGTGACTTGACTGAGTCACAAGGAAGCCTCTGTAGTAGATTTAGAACCAGAATCAAGTGATCTAGGCCTAAAATATGTGCCTTTCTTAATGACGCTATTAATGATATCCTTAAAGAGCAAAATGGAGAAGAAACATGACTTACTACGGAAAAGTCATTCAAGAGTATGAACAGCTACTATAGGAAAAGACTCTAGAATGTCTGCTCACTGCTGTAGAGACATCCATGATTTAAAAAAAAAAAAAAAGTGCACAAAAGGGATAATGTAATCCAAAGAGCTTCCAGAATAAAATGGAGAGAACGAAGGAAGATGGATACATACCCAGCTGTCACCGCCAAACATGGTGTGTAAACACACACTGAATACAACCTTGTGGAAGCAGAATGGCAAACAAAGGACCCTATGAATAGCAGAGGGAACACACAGAATAACAACAGGAGGAAGGCCCTGGCCTAAACAGCAGCCCGTTTACACTTCTCTCCAGCTTTTCACATTTTGTCAAGGCAATGGTCAGTAGCTCCCATCCCATCAGTTTTGGTCTAAGAATTAAATGACCTTGCGGAGTGAAGGAAATGGGATGATGCCCCGTAGCATTAAGTTCAAGATAGCACATATAACTGATGTATATAATGGCTAATAACAAGAATTATGGTAATAACATGAATGTACAAGCTGGAAACAACTCAGAAGAAAGGCCAAGTTTATCAGAGGATGAGTAAGAACTGACAGTCGGGAAAGGACATGCAATTCTAGATAGACCAGAAGAGTATCTCAGTAGAGACAAGGCAGCATAAGCGTCCCTTCCCAGAGCACTGGGAAGACCTACCCAGCCTGTTGTGTGCCCTCTCAGGGCTCTCAGACAGGAGCAGGTACAGATCATAATCAGGGGAACACAGAGCCAAGAGCTTGCCTGGTAAGCCTGGGAAAATAAAAGTTGAGAGAAGATATCATGCCTCTCTGTAAACATGTCTGTTCAGTAAGCACCAGGGAAAGGAAGAGCTATTTAGTCTAAAAGCCAATACTGGCGCAAGTACAAACAGACCCAAACTGACCATGAATACATTTACTCTGGGAATTAGAAGAAGGTTTCCAATCCCTAGGGCAGTGGGGTTCTGAAACAGCCACTGAGAAGGCCATTGGGATGAAAACCCCTAAGTCCCTTCAAGCTGAGATTGGTCAGTTTATCAACAGTGAACTCACATCACCGTTCAAGAGAACAGAAACTTGACTCGGTGCCCCACAAGGCCAGCCCCAGTCCTATGTTCCTTCCTAAATAACAATACCTAGTAATTAAACAACATTGTCTCTTCAAAAACTGACCACTTGAGTAACCTGTCAACCAATGCTATGATGTCTTCTTGGAAGAGGACACGCTGTGGTGGGGAACATGAGCAGCTGACTGCTGCATCTCCTCTAGCAGAAAGCATTAAACATAAGGTGTTATGATGAAAAAAAAGTTGTAAGCAACATTTGGCTTATATTTAGAAGTATCTGTATAACAGCAAACACATGCCTGTTACCCCTTGGAACTATTCTAAATAAAGATAAACTTAACCATATGTTTACAAGGACTTCAGGCTGTAAGCTCTTCAGGGCAGGCAGTCTGCCTCTATGCTCATTGTTTTTAACGCAAAGCACACATCTATACAAGTAACCACAATTTTAGACTGCTACTGTTGGTAGCCAGTTGAAGTTACTTCATTAACCTCAGATGTGGAAGCAATTACTAGCAGGTACTCAGACCTTTTTGAACAGTGAGACATCTGAAATACTGTGCATGGGTCCTATTTCTTACATCCACAGCAGGGGTGTAAATATTCACAGGCATTTAAGCATCACTTAAGCAACAGCAATAAAGACCCTGAGCATTTTGTGAGAATTAATGACTGCCTGAGAGTGTTAATAGCCTGAGGTGGAACTCTGGGCCATTAACCCCAACTGGTCATTAAACTTCAGGAGAGGTCCAAGGCTGAGGTCATTATGACAGTTATGAATTCTAGGGGGAAGGTGTATTTATATATGTTGATTTAACACTATTTCAACCATACTGTTGTAGATCAAAGCTACAGATAGGCTAAAGAAACTACAGATCTTTAGATGCTGGTAACAACTGTCAACCCTTCTTCATCTCAAGGGAAAAGACTGAAGGTGTCAACACATGAGAAAATTCCCAGCCAGGTTGGAAACATTTTCAGCATTTGTAAAACATTCAAAAAAGCAGGCAGGTAATTCCAAAAATTTCATAAAATAAACCCCCGAGAATCAATCCAGACTGCTCCCTTAGGGTCACAGACCCTGATAAGTATAAGCCCAGATACGAGGTGGGGGAAGGAAGAGGAGGTGCATATAGACAGCAAAAGGGGTAAAATTCACTCAGATCCGGGGTCTGGCTCCTCTTGAAGTCCCAGATGAACCTTGATGGTACTAAACACAGAGGCCACCTCGCGGCCTCCGCGCAGATACCTAGTTTACACAGCCTGTGCATTTCTGGCGGTGCGCGGCTGTGCCACACAACGTCCGAGAAAGGTCGAGGGGTTGGTGTGCTGCCGGGGTCAGCAGTGACACCAGCTGGGGGGGTTGCCCACCTCATGGGATGCCGCGGATCAGAGGACACCTGAGAAGAGCGGGACACCCGGAGCGCAAAGCTCAGGGCTCGAGCAGCCCGTGCAGAAGTGACACATAGCCAAGAGCATCCAGATGCTCCTTGCAGGAATGGGGGAGTTAAGGGAGGTGAAAATGCCTTGACTTGTAGGAAGTATCCAAGGGTGCTGTTTCATGTGGCAACGGAGCTACTGGAATGCCGAGATGCCTTTCAGAGAGCAGCCCTGCTCCCCGCTTGCTTTTCCTCCACCTCCTGCCTTCGTTTTCTGCTGGTTCTTGACACCTCAATATGCCCATTCAGCCTCACTAAACTGGCACGAACTTGGAGGGGACACTGTCTCTTTTCTTGTCTGTTTGTCTGGGAATGAGTGGGAGAGTACAGCCTGCAAGCAAGAAATGGGGATGGAGGGGGCACCAGCCATTTAGATTGGCTCGCCCTAAGAGATACACCATTTCCCACAGCCGGGAAGAAGTACTAAGCTACAACGATTTGAAAAGCTTATCAAACAGGGCAGAAAAGGCCCACGGGGAAGTCTGGCCCCGTGACAGACAATGGCAAAATTCCCACCGGTTTCACTGGAGACAGGAGCTCACCACAGACGTTCTTTGCCACATCTCGCACGAGATTTCCAGCTAATTTCTGGTGAAGAACTGAAGGGTACTAAAAAGTTTTAGAAAGACAAATAATAAAAAAATTGCTAAGTAAACATATTACTCGCTGTTGTTTGGAACAATTAAAATGTAAAAACAAGTAGCATTTCAGATACACACGTAGGTACTAAAAAGAAAAGCTGCTCACAATATATCTAATTCCCCGACTGTTTTTGCCACAGCAGGATTAGATGCCAGGCATAAAGTAGTGTGCTGGCAAGGAGCCAGAGCATTCCTGGATCGCACATATGTTAGATGTGCCTGGCATTTATTACAACAGTGCAAGAGCACCTCTATAGTCAAGGGTCAGCGAGTATTTCCATTATAAACAAAGAAGTTAAGGTTCTAATAGCTTACTTGTTTCAAAAGTCTCAGTAAAGAATTGCAAAAAAAATGTGTAGAGAAAAGCCTGATGAAAAATGCTATCAGACAATTTTATTTCAGAGATCTTCCAACCCCAATTTTTCCAGAGCCTGGGAAAAAAATAGCCTGTAATATTGTTTTTTAAAGCTTTTAGTTTGCTGGCAGTTCTGGAGGTAGTGCATGTTTTTTTCATCTGTGGATCTGACCCATGCAGAGTTGGGGCATCGTTACAATCTCTGCCCTTGGGGTTCCCCTCTTATACAGGAATCACGAAGCACAGCAGCACATTTAGAGCAGGAGGTTATGGCTCGCGCTTTCTGTAAAGGGACTGGCAAAGGTTAATACACCTGCTAGGCACATCCTGCTAGACAAACACTATTTTGCCTTCACAGGTCAGCAAGCTACCTCCCTATCAACCGCATTCTAAACCGAGATTGTACAACGCCATGGCAAGCCCACCCAGACATGGGCAAATGAATATTAATGTCCTTGGCTGCTTCTAATAAAATCAACATGCCTTGCGTGAGCCACCACGGCCTCAGGCCCACCCCAGCACGCCAGACCCTGCGCCGGGGTCGGCAACCCAACCGGAGCTCTGTACGGGAGCGCGGAGCAATGTTAGTTACTCATTAGACGGCCTCCAGCCTGTTCTGTGCCAAAGGCTCGTTAGAAGCCGGACTTGCAAAGCACAACTATTTGTTCGTGTTGAACGAATGATTTTTGGTGTGTGCTGCTTGCCCCAAAGGTAACGGGTACCTGAGATCATACCCGTGCCTTGATTTCAGTGGGAGTGATCTGTTACTTTCAGCTAAAATCTGAACGCAGAAGAGCCTCACAGCGTACTTCAGCCAGACGTGGCTGTGGTGAAGACTTTGAAACTGCTGTGGCACCTGCCTGCTTGAAGGAACTAATCAGGATTTTATCATTTACCTTACTGCTTTCCCCTAAAATGTTAACCCAAATTATTACTAGGAATAGAAACAATACCATCACCCTACTCACAGAATAGTGGTTTGTAAAATAGACTCTTGCCTTTGACGTAAACCCAGATATACTGTTCTTGCAGATCCAGCATCATGCCGCTCAAAACCCATGCTTTCTGGGATATTTATGATCAGATCTAAAGTACTGGTGCATCCAATTAAATGATGGGAATCCATATTTTAAAGAATGAGCCAAGACTGAGGACAGTTTGAAGAATGAGGACAGTTACGGTGCAGCCTCTTCTATTAGCAAGCGTACGCACCAGTTTCACCCGTGTTACGGGGCATTGCCTTCTGAAGGGCAGGTTTTTAGAACATGTTAGTTAGGTGTGGTTAGCGAGAACCATTGCACACCTTTAAATCCTAGCTGAGACAGTGCAAGCACATGCTCCCTCAGGACTCATCATGGCAGAAGAGAAGGAATGGGCTTGAAAGTCCCCATATGCCCAGCGGAGTCTCATCATGAAGAAAAGCTATAGATAATGGCCTGTGGTTTGCAGTTATCTACTCCTAGTTCTTTACAATCAGGGGAATGCCACATATACCACAAGCTGAGTGCAAGATGAAGCAATTAAACCAGATCCTTAAAAGGAGTCTGAGTATACTTTGCTTGGAGCCATCCATTACAACGAGCAATATATCAGACACCCTTCATTATCTGGAATCTGTCCTGCAGGTACTGGAATTTCTCCTGCTTGCTTTATATTGGGCAAGAACCTGAATTTTTCCCTATAGTCCCATACAAAGGATCTTACACCGGTTCCCACTGAGAGTCATAAGCATACACCGAGAGACCAGAATCTGAACTTTGAGTAAGATTTATTAATAGGTTCAGGCACTCTAGCTAAGTGTAACGGAGAGTGACCTCATGGGGATAACTAACTACTGCTTACAGCAACTCTCCCATTTTTGTTAGCTAGTATCAACTTCTGGTTATCTTTTACCTGGACAATACTGTTAACAGCATATCTTTGGATTCATAACAGTGTAAGAAGCCACCAGAATGGTCAAAGAGATATTTATATCATGCTTGCTTTACTTTGGTCTCCCGCACTGCCTCCCATACAGCACTCGTTCCCCCTTTATGTTGGAGTCTCTGACCAAAATCAGGTAGCAGAGTCTGAGGCTGTGACAATCCCTCTGGACAGTCAGTTTGATTTTCCTGTGTGAACTCTCTGTGTTGTAATAAATGTAAAGATTCAGAACCTAAATCAGAGGACATCCTATTGTACCAGGACTAAAGCTGGCAAGGTCCAAGACATTGACTGACCTGTAGTTTGGGAGCTTTTTCAGTAGATTCTTCAAGAAGAAGAACATCTATTTGCCATGAAAATACTACTCCTTACACCAGCTTTTGTGTGTTTTGTGCCTAGGACTAAATTATCTCTGATGAGATTTATATTCATGCACTAACAAACATCTGTTTTCCTTAGCAACTGTAATTTTCATAATAACCTCCCTGCTACCAGCCATAATTTAAAGATCCTGCTCAGTCCATTTCCTATCCAACATGCCTTGGTTTCCCTTCCCTATTTTAGCTGCGTGCTGCTGGAAGTACAGGGAGGTCTCACGCAAACTCCAAGTTGGTATACTTAGGAGGGCTTTGGATTGAAAGAAATGGAACAGCCTTTACTTTCCTCTCTTCCTTGGTTTTCATAATTATTCTTTCCATGACAGTTCTCATCCTCAAATCAGGATTACCTTGGTTCTTCGGATGCAGCTCTAGTCCTTACTCTTCCTTCCACACTGGCGCATGGGTGGGAGCACGTGCGCGCGCGTCTAGTTGAGGAAGGCTTCCTCATGAAAGCACCGTGGCGGAGCCGGAGCGCGCACACGCGCCAGCCTGAGCGTTGGCTCCCCACGCTCCCCCCCACTTCAGGAGCACATCCTTCGAGGGTCAGCTTCAGCAACACGGGGTGAAAGTTGCTCTGCTTTGGAGATGAGAGTGAAAGTTCGTGCGTGGCGCCCAGGCCGTGCGCTGCTGATTGTTGCTTAGCAATGAAATGTGCGGCTCGTGGCGATGGCGCAAAGATACCACAGCATTTTTTAAAAAAGGAAAAAGAAAAGGGATAAGAAGGTCACACTAATAATCGCTAGATAAATGGGAACATTATCAGATGCAGCAGCTAGAGAGGAGGTCATACACTCCCAACCTGTCTATGAAATCTTCTTTCCTCATTTACTTTCAACACTGAGGGACAAAAGAGGAGGCAAATTCAAAGTGTTTTGTCCCCACTCCTGCCTCACTGTTAGTAATCCCATGCCATTTTAGCACATTGGAATAGGATCTTCTTTTTTTTTTTCAAAGTAAGGTTGCTCCTGGGTTAAAGGGAAAAAGACAAAGAATCTGCCACATTACACTGAAATAATGGATTTAGAAGGAAAAACATTTATTAGTGTAGGTGAAAACACAGATATTATTTTCAGGCTAGAGCGAGGCATCCCATTAATAATGATTTAGCATGGATCCCAGAGGCAGCTAAATAAAACAGGAAAGCTAGGCTGAGCTAGGCAAGCGGCTTATGATTACAGTTACACTCCAGCCTCAGTGGAAAAAAAATTAAAGAAAGAGAACTGACATCCTTCACAAAGCAGAGTACAGAAGAAATGTGACTTGTGGCCTTTTGTTAATACAGTATCAACTTTAATTGAACCTCCAGGCTTTGATTCAAGTCAATATATCTGGAGCTTCCTGGAACAATAAATCTTGATGTTAACCACAGTAGAGGTCAATCTCTGTCTAATATATGCTTTGTAATGCATTTAAAGTAGAGGTATAGTATGTAGATGGTGAATTATTCATACACACAAACTATTAATGAATAAGTCAATATAGGAACAAGATTTGGGACCTTTAATATTAGAAAGAGAAATTAGCTCCGCAGGAACACAGGTTCCCAACGATAGTCTAACACTGTGCTCACCTCTGTCCTCATTCTATTTATTTCTACCAACCTCATCTGAGCCCATTTTAGATTGAAAATTTGCATTCAGAGACTTGGCAGTTTGGGAACGTGCCTCCCCCACGTTGAACACGACCTCCGGGAATGGGCTGAGACCCCTGCACACCTCGGAGCAATCTTTGGTTCCCAGAGCTGCCCTGCCAGGGGGTGCCCCACGACCCCCCCGCATGGCACCCGCTTGCGCAACCTCAGTTCTCGCATTCCCCCCTGCCACCCCAGGCAGCGGACCTGAAGCTGGGATGCTTTCCTCCTGTCCGCCAGCTGTGGGAGAGGAGAAGGCAGACCCGAGGACAGCGGGCACCGAAGCTGTCAGAGGGGAGGCTCGGATCAATCCTGCAACCTACCTGAGCCTACTGGGCTCACGAACCGTAGATACTCCACAAACCACGGTGCCAGTGCCACGCGGCTCGTCGGATCCGAGAGCGGGGCTGTCTCAGAGGCGTCGGGGACTGTGTGGTCGTGGGCAAAGTTGAGCCTCCGGTGAATGAGTCGTCGTTTTATAATGTAGCCTGGTGCCTCAGCATAGCAAACCACTAGCAGCAAAATTAAAGTTAATATAAAAGAGCATGGCTACCATTAAACATTTTGAAAGCAAAGAAAGCCTTCCCATTTCCCTTCCAATTCCTCTGTGATACACAGCCATTCCAGTCAGTCCCTGCTCATACATATTGCTTGAGAACATTAGACAGAAATCTCTGCCCCCCTCTCTCACGAGAAGAAATAGCACTGAAGCCAAATAAAAGTCGTAGTGTTTAAACTGTGGTGCAGGAAAAGAAAAAGCGAGGAAAAACAGTAAGATACAATTTTAAACAACATGTTGCTTGAGCAAGCCAGTCACAGTTGATGAGTACAGAAGACATGGGCCAGCCTGTGGCTCTTGGCTGAAAGAAGAAATGTGTTACAACACGTGCAACAGGAACAAGGGATCTGCTTTAAATGAGATATGTCTCCTTTCATTCCTCAGTGAGCATGTATCTTTTCCAATAACATTCAAGGAAGTCAGTAAGCACTTCAATAAGAGAATGTGGCAGTGTTTGCCAAGTGTCATTCAGACGTGAGAGAGATTTAACCATTTAGCACAGCTCCCTTGCCCCATTCAGGCATTGGACTTGCTTGTTACAGCTGCCAGATCTTGAACAAATGTCTTGACAGAAGCATCTCCACTGGTACCGCTGTCAAGTCAGTGAGAGTGCCTCATCAAAGGAGAAATAAAATTAGGGATGCAAACTTCATTTCTCACACGGCAAGAACTTGCCACGGTGAATAGCAGCTGCAAGACTCCAGTTCTCGGGCCTTTGCTAGATTTAAACAACCTTTAATAGTTTCACCTGAATACAAATCCTAACTATGCATTTAGGCTGCCTCAATTTTTGTAATGTAATCTGATTTTTTCCGTAATGCAATCTGACCCACTGCCTAGATGAAAACTCACTGGTGGAGAGAAACTACAGAGATCAAACAGAAGAGGTATCTCTGCGTTGGTCCTTGGGAAAAGTATTTTCCCAAACCCTACCATTTCCCTACTCTTTGGTGTGTTGGGCCACTGAACTGGCAGCAGAGGTCTGCTTACAGCTTCTCTGCAATGTCTCTCCCTTTCAACCTTGAGTCACTGAAGACAGTTTCTAAACAGAGGAGCTTTGATCTTCTCCTCTTCCCTCTCCAAGAAGTTTCTGTCAAAAGCTCCCACCACCTCCAGCTTGAAGGATAAAGGATTTGTCTGGGTTCTGGAGCACAGTGTGATGTTGGTCATGACAGTATCTTATTTGTTTCTGTGTAAAAACCACCTGATCACAGTTGTCTAGAAGAGTAAAATATGTAGAAAGTGTTGGAAAACTTCTATAAGATAAAGATCTGGGTCTGCTGCCTATTCTGCTCCCTTCAGCTCCATTCTAGGCACAGCTTTTATATGCCGAAACTTTCTGGGTTAACTGTTCTTCCTGAAAGTGCTGGGGAGCAAAAACACTGCTGTGTATCTGCAACCAGACTTCTCTGAGTGTCAAGCATAGATGTTCTCTGGTAACATGTCTTCTTGATGTATGTAGCCACAATGAAGAGAAACATAACCCTTCAAGCAATTCAACACACTCAATATTTGAACTTCGCATTTCAAGAATTTGTTGTACTTATTTTTTCTCTTAGAAAAAAGAAGTAAGAGAGGGTGAGGATTGTGTAGCTACAAGTTTTGACACAGCACAGACCACCTTCCACCCTGATTACACACCAGCTGCCCTACTCAGTACCCCTAAAATGAAACGATTGTCAGCATCAGCTTCCCACTTCCGAAGTTTTCAGTATCATCTCCAATGATCCTGAAAGCTCTACGGAGGAAAAAAAAAACCCTCTTCCTTCACATGAGTGATTTTCTTATTCCTTAAAAATCCTTTTATCAATAATTCTTGACAAAGCAGTCATTATCAGCAGTCTAGTGTCTTTTCTCAAGGTATTTAGAGCTAACAAGATTTGCCACAGCCTGTTAATGCTCTCACTAGCCGGCCATTATCCAGACTAACCACCAGCTTCACGGTTAATATTGTTACTGAAATGTGGAACTTGAATTTTTAGCCTTTTGACTTATGGGACTGGTGTATTTGATAAACTCATAATTAATAGGTTAAAATGAGAGAGGCAGGAAGTGCTTGCTGTTTCAGGCATGAAGCAGATGTTTAAAAGCATCGTGCATTTCTGGGAATATTGGAGCATAGGTCTGCAAGAGATCACACAGATTATTGAGTCAAGTCCCCAGCAATCAAAGACAATATGGAATAGCTGTTCAGTCCGTAGAAAATGTATAGGACTATAGAAAGCTCGGGTCCTTCTAGGTCTGCTGTTCCTGGAACATCTGTCTCACAAAGCCCTGCTCACCTGTGACAACATATTAGTTCTGAGCACTCTGTATCAAACTAAAGACTAAAAGACCAGAAGCATCTGAATGCACCAAAGGTAAATACAAGGAAAAATCACTGATACAAGAAATATCCAAAGTCCCAAATGAAGGTCTCTAATCACCCCATGAAGCAGACTGCAGCCGATGAGCAGAAGAGTGTGCAAAAACAAGCAAGACAAATTGCTGGCTATTGCAAGCAAGCTGGTAACTTTTTTTCTGAATACTCTTAATGTAATGACAACTCCACCTCAAAATACTCTCTCAAAGGCTTTCAGGAGTCAAATATAAAGGGATTTTCCTTTGAAGATTAGCAACACTGCTAATCTTGAGGGATTTGCAAAGTCACTCCATATTAAAATTGTACCGAATTAGGCATCCTACCCTCTGGAAGGCTTTGAAAGACCCACATTGAAAATCCTCAGCTCCCTATTTAATCAATTGAGAGAGGCAATGGCTATGCCCAAGCGAATCATCTACCATCCCAGCCTGACCTCTGTGTCTCTCCTCTGGTTGAGTTAGGGTCTGGCAGCCCTACCAATGGTAGTGTCCAGTGGCTTTCTGTGGCCTGCTGGCATGTGAAATGAGCTGATGGTTTCCCAGGCCAGATCCTGTTGGTGAGGCTTGTGGAGCCCTGGAAGTAGCTTTGCCTTTGGTAGTCTGAGCAGACCTGCTAAAACAGGAGAGGTTTGAAATTACTGAACCATTCCCTCTCCAATTCACTCTGGAAAAAGAGACATGCTAGCTGGCTCTTTCAGGGAAATTTAATTTTCTCAAAAAAGCTAGCTGCAATGTCCTGTCAATGGGTTTGCAGAGCAACACTTCCAAATGTAAATGATGCCTGTGAAACCGTGGTTACATGCTAGTGACAGCTTGAGGCTTTGAAAGGAGATTGTAAGCTCCCGAGCTCAGAGTTTTGTTTCACTGAGAAATGAGTAGGATGGCAGGGTTCTGGCACCCCAGAAGCACATGCCACATTAGAGCCCACTGGTACCGTCCTCCGTGTCCCTTGCTCTTTGCCTGGCAATTTCTTTTCCCCACTGGCCCCAGCTAAGCTGACCGAGCTCAGGCTATTTGCTCTCAGCTGGATACAAGGACTGAAGAAACCGGTGAAGCTTTTCCTAGGCATTGCAGACAGGCTCTTCCCTCCGCTCATGCATTTTATTCGATTGTGTCATGCAGTCCCTCATAGCATTTCCACCTCTCCCATTGCAGAGAAGAATTAGTTTCCCAGCTGCCTGCGCCAAGCAGCCTGCTGACAGACACAGGTCAGTGGGTGAGATAACTAGCTACCCCTTGCTGAGACGGAGGGAAAGAGAGAGATCTGATGAGGAGCTATGCATATGTATCTACATGCCAGGCATATTATGTCACTCAGTAGGTTTCCTACTCTAGCCTCTGAGCCTCTCTTTTCCATTTTGCTGGCATCTTCCTCTGTCGTTTCCATACGTCTTGCCTGGAGGTTTGCTGCATAAATGTTTTTACAAACGAGTTGTTAGAAATGCTACAGTTCCTAATCTAACACCACAGAGCAGCAATGGGCATTTTGTTGAATGTGTATTTTCCACCTCTTGACCAGAAAGAAGACCCCTGCATTCCTATGTTGCTGAAAAACGATGCACATTCTCCTCTTGCTCCTCTACACAGTGTTCCTTTAGCCTAATTCCTCCCAATAACTACAACTACCACTTTTCAGAATTGGCTCTTGTCCTGAACTTTCCTTCCTTGGATTTGTGGTGACTGTGACAGCGCTTCTGCTCCCATCAATCTGAAAAAAATCTTGTGTCATCCTCAAAAAGCAGGTATCAGGCCACTTCCACCGGCCTCACAGGTCCAATTTTTTCTTGCCTCCAGAGAATTATAAATGAAGACTCTTCCTTTCCCACCACAAGCCTCGTTATTATTAGTATTACAGAACTGTTCGGCCTGTGATGGGATTGTGTCCATCTACGTACAAAACCAGGATCCCATAACTTAAATGACCTGCATTACTAACCACAGTGAGCTCAGCCAGTGATTAGAAGACTCTTTAGGAGTCTGTGCACAGCTTCTGAGGAGCTTGCGAAAGGCGATCAAGAAAAACTCATTTCTACATGCTGCAAAAGGAGCTTTATATGTGAAATGTCTACAAAGTTCCACACCTCTAATGAGTTTGCACCTCTAAAGAACTGAAAACCGCTGCAGGAGGTGAAAGGAAAAACATGACACACAAGGGAAGAGTGATGCCTGCTCACAGATATTTTTTATATCTCCTGTGCTGAGGATTAATTTCCAATCACATCATAGTCCATCCAGGATTTAGTAATGGAAATTAACTACTCAGTGCCATCTCACAAACTCCCACCTAGGATTTAACTCCTTTTTAAACAGGACTCCAAAGACCCAAGCAGAAAATCACCAGAGCAATCCTGCAGCCACCATCCTCAGATCTCACTCAAGCCACCATGAAAAGACCTTGTGTTTTGGGTGGAATATTGTTTTACCCAGGTCAATCTTCTCTACCGCCGTTCAGTCAAGACACAGTTAACTCTCCTTTGGGCAAAGCCCTCAACCAACAATCCTGTTTCTTTGTTACTGAACAAAACCTTTCTGATAGTGGTAAACTATTTGTGGAGACTGTTACCTGCAAATAGTTGACAGCTGAGTGCATTAACAGGGATCAACGAATAGCTGCTGACCTGTTCCGTTTTTCGGGCTGAAAACAACTCTTCAAATTCTGTGGTCCTTTGCCATACTGTAACTCTGGACCTTGGAAGAACTGTTACACCTTTAATATAATCAGAGTGAGCTTAATATAAAAGTAACAATATGTATTCTTTGGGGTTTTTTGTTGTCGATGTCACTTTCCCTGTAATATCCCAAAGCAAAAAGAGGAAAAAGCATATCTAATTTAAAAGATAAGTAGAACTTGAGATGACCCTGGCAGCAGAGGTGAATGATGCAAAAAGCTTCTTCACCACCTCCTTCATCCTCAGACCAGGCTACCCAGAAAGTGTTTCTGATCTGGGGGGGGGTCTCCAGATTCTTCAGACTTTCTGGATACCCAAAACATTTCAGCGGTAAAATGTCCGCTCCTGCCTTGATCAACTGGAAGACTATGTATTTCCTAACAGGTACATGGCTAGAGCTAGTGATCCATGCATGGGCCTCATGTTTCCATATGGCACTTCACTTAATTGGAAATAGTTCAACTTGTTAAAATCATCTGCTTAGCAGTTTACATGTTATACTCTTAGATATTGTATATTATTTTCCAGACAGATTAAACACAGCTAGAAAGAGTCTTCAGAAAAGTCTAAGCTACGATGTCAAATGGAAAATTATTTATTAGAGTAAAAGACGGACATTAATATGAGATTTCTATATTGCATACCTAACTAGCTGAAGGAGACATGATACTGTTTGTGAAGGAAAATGAACTCCTGGGCTTGATGGAATTTTATGCATGAACAAGGCACAGGAAAAAAAAGCACACTCTGCTAAAATTTGCTGAGGCATCCTTTGCAGAAATGGTCCAGAGTGTAGTGCCATACTGCAGGGACTGTGTAACCTTGAAGACTTAAGTAATAGAGGGAATTTAATAATGGACACGAAAGGTCATGCCTATAAAGATATTCTATTACAGAAAAAGTTTCTGTTAAAAGCTGGGAGCACCCCTATTAGAAATAAGAGGGAAGGAGTATACCTGGCTATACTAGGTAAATGCACGGTGACTGTGAAGTGCCAGTATATTATGGCAATAAAAGGACACTAGAGGAATGTGAGGATATATCAGTATACACAGCAGGGTCAAGCTCCAGGAAGGGAAATTCATCCTGATGGGCTCACCAGTGCAAAGGTGATCAAAGGACAGAAAGCCCGTCTCCAGATAGGTTGTGAAGAAGCCTGGCCATGGCAGTCTGCTACTGAAAGGCTGAGAGGTGACATGACTCTTCTTCGTAAATCCTTCGGAGAGAAACAAGAATTACTTCCACAGACGCAAGGCTGACCCAGGGACAACGCGTACATACTGGCCTGAATAAACTTCATACAGAAATTAAAAGACTTCTAACTATGAGAGGAGTGGATTTCTGATATCACCTCTTGAGTAAGAGTAATGGAGATAATAAACATCTTGGCTATTTTTAAAATGCAATGATCAGTTCTGCGGCAGGATTATTCAGAGCTTTGTAAGGTCAATGATAAGAAGGGGTTAGCTCAACACCAAATGTTCACCTGAATCCTCTGCCCTTTGTTCTATAGGTGATGGTTCCCGACAATGATTGCTGTCTCCTGCTGCCTTCGCTCCTGTTGCGCTGGGAGCACTCTGCAGAACTAACCCTGTCCTCAAGTTCAGGGCTGAGATGGTTTCATCAACTCTGATTTTCCACCACGTCTGTGTTCCACCAGAGACTCGGAGCCACTGAGAGAGAGAGAATAGTCAGAGCCACAAAAAAAAAGAGTTTTTGTAGGACTGGATCAGGAGCATGGAAATCACTTGGTACATCCCCATTAGCGTTTAGCTCAGATCAGGAACATGTCTTTGAAGTGAGTCTCCCAACTGCCCCTGCCTAAATGTACCTGACTTTGTGCACAGCTATCACACACAAGCATGAACTGGATTTATTCCAGGTGAAACTAACCCAGAGGACGCACTCGAGCAGCACACGTGCTGCTCTCCAAACACTTACCAGTGGTCAGTCCTCGAGACCAGAAGAACCTGATCCAAGCTAATCTGCAGCAACGCTCCAAAATGTAAACAGCGTGGATGTTGGTTCCACAGCACCAACCGCTTTGCTTTATGGGTCTCTTCCTGTTGTGCCACAGTACGTGCTTATGTAGATGAAGCCGCTATATTGTTATGAGACAAAAATGATCATGTCCCTCAGAACACAGGAAATCAATGCAAAACTCATTTCTTTGGCCTTTTCTTAAGAGTTCTTCACTATGTCTGCTCCAAGTTTCCTGCAAAGTGTTAATCAAAGTACTTACTATCCAGTCAATTGAAAATTGTTCTTTTTCATTTTCTTTCTTGGGAAGCGTTTAGATGATAAGAAAGCCTGATGCAGCACGTAAACAGGGACTGCATGGGAATAGACTTTTCTTAAATGCTTTTCAAAGTCCTCCTCTGGAAACCTCAAGGTCATATGTGAATTTCAGGTCAGTTTGCAGTCTAGCCTGAGGTCACGTTCACAGATCTGCTGGTTTGATCCACAAAAGCTCTTACCAGACAACGTTGTCTGATTTCTGCTGTTTCCTATTTCTGCTTCTAACTGTCCTCCTCTTGGAACTGGAAAACCAGAAAAAAAAAAAAATCAAAGACCGTTCTGTTTTATACACTGTTGGTTTGGAAATTCAGAGATATTCTCCCCGGTATCAGACAGTTTCTGACTGCAGGCTCTGATCCTCCAGCTGATAGGGTCTGAAATTAGGCTGAATCCTATAAAGCACAAAATGGGCAAATGTATTTACCCTGGATCATTTGTTATTTCTGCCTGATGCTGTGGAATCTCCAGCAGATGACTGCACAGTATGCATTGCTGAATTATGCAGATAACAGATGAAGTTTAGGGTAGTGGCTGCCTTAAGCAAACACTATCTTGCTATTGTGAATTTAATATTGCAACTATTTTGGCACTTTTCTCTGTTTCATCTGCTTATTTTAAAAACAGCGGTATTTGTTTGCAATGGCATTGTAATACCCTCATAATCTTAAACCATAATGCCAATAAACCACCACTGACATTGTAATGGCTCACATTACCATATCATTATAGATGTAAAAGTCAGTCCCATATACTTCCTACAACATCAGTATTGGTGAGGCAGCCATTAAGATGTCAGTGGTAGAGCAGAGAATCGCCATTATAAGCTTAGTCAAGATAATAAAACATTGCTAAAGGTAGCTACAGGGCCATGCTCAGCAGCTGTTTCCAAATATAAACCTCTCAGCAGTTTAAAAATAAATTTTAAATTAGCCAAATGCTCAAATTCACATTAAGAACTGATGTTATGTCAGCAAAAAAAAGTCTTATTTAAGACTGTCAGAGTTTGGGGTTTTCTTTAATGCCTATTGTGAAAAGGCATCTTTTTAAAAAATATTTTAGTATACTTTAAATCACCAAAAAATTGAGGGACAAAAATTGTGCTTTTCCTTTAGCTGTAAATGTCCTTTGTTGCCAGCAATGGGAATGCCCTGCTTAAAATGAGAACACACCCAGGTTGTATACAAGATTTCACCTACTACAGCTGAATCCAGTGGTGAAATACTTTGCACATAGGAGTTTATATTCTACAGTATACACAATTGGTTGTATTCAGGGCCTTCATTGCCATTAGCATAATCTGAAGTCATATCCGATTAAACTTTTGCATCAGGTTTTTTAAAGCAATACAATAGCGAGGGGACTAATGAAAAGTAGTTAATAGAGATTCCAGCAAAAGGGAAAAGTTATGTTAATTTGGAAAATATAGAGGATTCAGACTGGCAAGCACAAATGGGAGTAACAGAACACAATGCACACAGCAAGCCAAATATACTAAAATAAGAGCACTCACTGCAATAGCAGCTTACAGTCACGGACATTGCATTCATGAATGTGTTGAGATTACACAAACAATCATGCTGCTGGATTTCTTTATATCTTGTACACAAAAATCAGAGGTGACTCTTCTTAAGTAAGTGAATTTTAACCATCATAAAATTCAGATAACACATAAGAAAAACGTAAGTGGAGACTTTCCTTCCTCTCCATTTATTAAGTGCTCTTCAGGAGGAGGCGGGGAGCCCTCACCTGTATTGCTCAGCCTGTACGGAAGCAGGAGACACCTTGGTTTCACCGACACTTCTTAGGGGAATAAGTCCCTGACAGGGCAAAGGTGTTCTTGAAATTGGCCCTTCGTCTGACAATATGCAATAAGGCATCATGGAGCACCATTAATACACAACTCCACTTCTACACAAGATTACGTTGTCAAATGGGGAGTTTGACAAAGCCAAATTTTTAACAGTCTATAAAAAAAACCTGCAAAGACAATGGAAACTGTGTTGGAAACACCTTATTTTTTTCCAAATTATTTTTCCTAAAATCACTGTGGAACTTGAGTGACTAATATTCAAGTGCCTGTTTGGATCTGTTGGTTTTCCAGTGATAAGGCAAGTCTGTGAGGGCAGAGGAGATAACAGAAGTAATTTTGACTCTTTCACTCGGGTGATGTAATCTTTGTGCTTTATGAAAGCATGTTGTAACTATTGTTTTCAACATTATTGATATTCTATGCAGGTGAATATCATCCTCTCTTCAGATTCATGGTAGTTATGACCTTATTTTGGCATGTAAGAATGGAAGGTGATGGTCCTTGATTATGCCTATATACACGCCTGTGTATGTGACTATATGTATGGTCATATAGGCTGCTGAATGCACATTTAGGTAAAAGGGCAAAAAGAGATCAGGCGTAATTATTTGTCCATAAGAAGATGTTGTGGTTTAACCCCAGCCAGCAGCTAAGCACCACGCAGCTGCTCACTCACTTCCCCCCCCCAGTGGGATGGGGGAGAGAATTGGGAGGAAAAAGGTAAAACTTGTGGGTTGAGATAAGAACAGTTGAACAGAACAGAAAGGAGGAAACTAATAATGATAATAATAACAATAATAAAATGACAATAATAATAAAAGACAATGCAATTGCTCACCACCTGCCGACGGATGCCCAGTCAGTTCCCGAGCAGCGATCCCCACAGGCCAACTCCCCCCAGTTTATATACTGGGCATGACGTCACACGGTATGGAATACCCCATTGGCCAGTTTGGGTCAGCTGTCCTGGCTGTGCCCCCTCCCAACTTCTTGTGCCCCTCCAGCCTTCTTGCTGGCTGGGCAGGAGAAGCTGAAAAATCCTTGACTTAGTCTAAACACTACTTAGCAAGAACCAAAAACATCAGTCTGTTATCTACATTCTTCTCACACTGAATCTAATACATAACACTATACTAGCTACTAGAAAGAAAATTAACTCTATCCCAGCTGAAACCAGGACGGCTTCTCATGAAATTTTTTTTCAGACTAACACTGCCCAAGAGGCCATACCAATCTAAATAAGCTGCAGGCTGTTAATCAAAAGTGAAGACTTTCATAGAAATCAAAACAAATTGAAAGCTATACTTGTTTTTAAGAACGGTGGTAATTAATAAGGCAAGTAATGCAGGTCAATCTAATAAGATAACTATTGGAAACTAAGCATTGCAAAACACTGTAATATTGCAGGGGGTCTGGGTCTGACAAGATTTTTAATAACAACTGAAAAATGCAAATTATGTGTTTGAAAAGAGATAATCTTGTACCATTTTTGGAACAGACATAATTTTAACATTGAGCTTGTAACCAGAAGACAGAAAGCTGTGAAAAGATTTTCAGACAGTTTCTGAATTTGTTGGTGTGGGCCCAGCTTTGTTTTTATATACAGTAATGCATAGCAGTAGCTCTCTGGGATATAAAACAGAATAAAGAAAGGAGGGAGGCCAGTCTTGGAGTCCAAGTTCATTTGCATGTGGAGCTCACTCATTTTCATTAGTGGGTTTCTCAGACACACAGATGTCCTTCGCAGCCCAGAGTATCTGCCCTAGTGGATGAGTGGCCCACAAATTCAGCACTCTGTTCAACTGGAATGCTCTTTACAAGGTTTGTCCCAACAAATTCAGAAACAACAAAAAACAGGTGGAAAGGTTGTTCAAGTTATCTGAAAGTATATTCTAGGCACAAAATCTGTTAATAAATGGCATTAGTAGGAAGTTATTTCTTGTGAATTTTGGGGGGAAAAAAGCATCTGTAAGTTAGGACAACATATATCAGGAAATCAGAGTGAGTCACCACTTAGAAGGACATAAGAAGGGCAAGAGCTGCTCTAAAAATATATAGAAGAAGGAATCAAATGCAAGTATTGAAATTCTTATTTACAGGAGAAATTGTAACTAACAAATGGCAAGAATGAGATGAGAATATTTGTGGCTTAACTTGCTTCACTTCTCCTTAAATCCACAAATATATTCCTACCCTGTGGTAATAATGTACTTAAAGTAATAGCCAAGGAAGGTGGTGAGGCAAAGAGCAGACTAGAAATCTAAATGTAGTAGAGAAAATTGGGTCTAAAATTTTCTTCTCGTCTCAGTTATCAACAATTTGTGTTGAGTGTATTACCTGAAAAAGGGTCATGTTTAAAGATGAAGGCAGTCAGGGAAGCACCGTTCGGTATGGCTTATTACAGCTAACAAGGAAGCTCCTGACAGAACACAACAGAGACAGAGCTGCTGCACACCCTGACCAACCAGGCTGAAGGCTGAACTGAGTGCCAGCAGGAGATTATCAAACATAATGGGACTACATGTGTACAGTGCCACCAGGAAAGAGAGTGGTGGACCGTGATGAACTCATCCTCCTTCGTATCGCCCCTGTGGCACGCAGGCAATGGTTCTTGCAATACAAGGGCAACTTTGTACCTGCTTTGCCATGACTCCCCGGCAGAAAAGTTACAGAGTGGGTGATGCACTGGGTGTCAGGCTGGTACCTTTCTTCTCTCCTGAAAGTTGTGAGAGCAGACTCCACTCAGCTAACCGCCCTGCCTCCTGTAGGGGTTGGCTGCTCATGCAGTGCCCCTCACTACCTGCAAACTGCTGCACCATGTATCTATGCCATGTATCTATGCCAGGGATTGATCATTTGCCTTTTACCCTTCTGTGGCAAGAAGGCTGGGAGAGGCTTGCTAACAGAAGCTAATGTGGAAACTCAGATAAAAGGTGATTAGAAGAAAACTGGAGACTGGGAAGGATGGCGCCAACCAGAAGAAGAAAAGAAGCATGAGTGTCAGCAATACAGCAGGACACAGCTAGTGAGAGCAAAGTTGGGGGACTCTGTGAGAAACAACTGCCCGGCATATCGGTACCACACTGTCATTGAGGAGTGTCCAGAGTGAAAACAGAGAGCAAGGAATTTTGTCTTCCTGCAGCAAATAATTGCAGCTACTACTGCTCTATCTGAGCACAACACGTACTGTGTCCACTGCATGGAGACAGCAACACGGCTTACTAGGGTTGATGTTCCTTCAGTATGATCCGAGTGTAATGAAACAGCCACGGCAATTTTTGTTAAAAGCCAAAAATACTCCTCTTGTCTAAGCAGACTGTTGTTGCAAACCATGCATTATACAGTACCTTCTAAGAGGAGCTCTGATTTTTAGGCTGTTGCTTAACTTTCCCTGACCAGAGTGGTCATTGCACAGATTTCTCTGAGCTGATAGTGACCGTATGGGGACCCCTTCCTTTCTTAGGCAGTGAACATAAGTTACAATTCAAACCCAAAGTTCAGAGTTGGTAAAAACAGCCCATTGGTGCTGAAGAGATCCCCTGCAGTTCCACAGGACATCAGGCGAGAGCCTGCAATGTCAGACCTGAGCCATCGGGTAACACAGGGCACAAGAAGACACATTTATTATACACCCCTTGGAGGTAGGCTGGTGACAAAATGGAGAAATTAAAACACCTGGGAAAGGACAAATATTTTTAAGGACTGTGTGCCAATAGTTTGAGAGACAAGAAAAATAGGTTAGGACAACTCAACATTCCAACTGTGCAAAACCGTTTGTGAAGAGGTTGACATAAGCAGTCCTACTCATAGGATGTTGGTTTATAGACTGAGCATGTTCGGTGACAGGATTGAGTAGAGAACTGTATAATGTTCTGAGAGAGAGAGGGAAAATATGAAGACCTCAGATACAGACAAGACAACAAATTCAGGTGAAGGTAGGACCCAGGTATTGCTGGACTTGATAGCTGATGCATTTTGTTCACTAAATAGGCTTTGAAACAATGGGAAAGGATATTGCTCTGCAACTGGAGAATAACAAATTTAGTAGCTATAATTAAGAATATGCAGTGTTTCAGACAACCACAAGCTCATTAGTCTGACGTCTGTGTTACACAGGGCACTAGTTCAAACTGTGAAAGAAAGAATAAACAATGGAAAGGAAATGGGAAACAGGATAAACTGCGGCAGACTAAATAAGGTCAATTTGATATCTGTATGAAACAAGGTAATTAAAGATCTAGAGTAAGCAGGCACAATACAACTGATCTATGTGAACTTCAGTGAGACATTTAAAGCAGACCACACTGGAGAACAGGAGATAGTTTAATCAAGGAGCAAGTAAGGAACTGGCTAACGTGAAGCTGCATGAGGTGAACAAACTTCCTGATTACATGAATTTTGAGGCATTGCCAATATCTGAGGAATATCAGAGTATTTTATGGGAATAAGTGAATGATCATGAGGCTTGGAAAGATTGAAATAGTTCAAATTCAAAAGCGCAATGTGCAAAAATGCAAATCATGCCTTAGTAGAAAAGACAGCAGAAATGTCTGCTCCAAGCTGACTCATCATCAGCTGAGAGCTAAAAATGATAAGAATGTCTGGGCAAACCAATGCATTGTTAGCAGAGCTATGATCTACCAATGTGTTGCAACAGAAATAAAGAAAAAAAAAATCCTAACATTTATCAGTCATAGCATTTCCAGGGAAGATAAAGATGTGTTAATGTGAATGTACAAAGCATTGAGGAAATTCCTTCTGGAGAATTTTTAATTCCAATCATTCACATTCAAAAAAGACAAAGTCAAACTGGAATGCAGGAAAGGAATAAGCCTATCTTACCAAATGAGACCAAAACAGCCTGCCCTGTCTAGCTTAGCAAAATGAAGCTTGAAATCTAACATATTTTCATAAAGTGGAGTAAACACCGTGAAGAACCTGTAGTAGCAGAGATAGGGGCATGAAAACAAACATACAAATGCCAAATACTTTTAGACTGCAGATAGGAACGAGTCATGTCATAAAATGAATAAGGAAGGGGCTAACAGGAAGTAGAAGAATGAGATAATGAAATTTCCCAATGACACAAATTTTGAGGCAAGTCAATAAAATGGAGTTTTGGAATAGCCTTCTAAAATTAGGTTACAGGAATAAAAAGGATCAAAATTAAAAACTCTAATAAATTTAAGATCGAACTCCATGAGCTCATGAAAGAAATATTGGTATGGTTGACTGACCTAGCAGGAGACTGGACTTGCTGACCCTTGTAGTCATACATTCTTATATTGCTTCTTTAGAAATACATAACTTTATGTTAAAGCCTTCAAAAAGCCATGAGTTACATCGGATTTTTAGAAACACCTGACCTCCCCAGATGTTTCTATTCTGAGGAAAAAAGTAACCCCCAAAGCCCACTGACAATTTTAGAAACAACTTCAGCATGAGCGAATATATCCATATTTATTCCATCTTTTTGGCAGTTATAAAATAGAGCCAAGAAAGAAAATGAACCTTTTTGCCCCCCTCCATTCTTGACTTGTAGGCCACAAGGAATTAGATATTCTTCCTGTTCCTTGTTAAGTGTGCAACACAGCCCGATGATTGATACCTTTTAAAGGGATTCTACAATGAAAAATCTTTCCAGGAGCCCTAATGAAGGCCATTATGTGCTCTTAACATGCGATTAATGTATGTTTCAAATTAGTAGGTCTCCTCATTAATGCTCTGCTGTTATGCTTATCTGATGTTTACTTATGTGAAACAATGAAACAAAATAAATGAACCCTTGTTCAGCAGGAGCTGTCACATTAGAAACTGTTACAAAGTAATAATTAGGGAAAATGTATCACAGTGTTCAGGCTTCAGCAATGATTGTCCCTTTGTGGGCAATTAACAAAATCTAGTCATTGGATCTGCATGCAATTTTAATGAAGCCACAAGTAAACAAACTGCAAAATGATGTGGGCAGGAGTTTGCTCACTTTATGAGGCAGACTTTCATATGATACTTTTCCTATTCTTTGCTTCTCATGCCAGTGATTCTGGTTAGAGAAGATTAATTTAAGATTTGCTCTCACACCGTGGTATTTGAAAAATGGTGATGTCTTCTGACCCCTAGAGTATAGGTTAGGTGCAATTATATCAGTGGGCTAGGCTGTATTTTTTTTATTATTTATTTATTTATGAAAACGCAGGAATCATAAGGACGATCTTGAGATGCTGTAACAAACCTACAATCCCCCCAGATGAAGTGTAGGGCTCTGGCGCAAGGTGAATTGATGCCAAACACCAGCGAGGAACCAGCTCCACCAAGACACCCTTTCAGAGAGGTTTGCACTGATTTCTCCTCTTCTGATTAGCCACACCAGGAGAAACTGCGGGTATTTCATCTTCCAGCATTTGCAGGAGGACGGAGGCAGTTTGCTCCTTTTTTTTTTTTTTAAAGAAAGTTTCCAGCAGCCCGGGTGCCTGTTAGGAGGCTCGGGGAGGCTCGGGCGGGGGCGACCGGTGCAGGGGCTGGGGGCCTAAGAGGGCTCGACTCTGCGGGGAGCGGAGCTTCCATGCCCCACCTGGTGGTCACGGCAGGAGGAAAGTGGTGGAGGAATGGATGAGCGGGGATGGGGGAGACGGAGTGGGGGGAAGTCTCTCCCGGGGCCGCTTGTTGTTTTAACACTTCTCCACAAATATTAGTTAATTTATTGGTGGGGGAGGGGAGTGTCAAACAGGCTTCGGTGCTTTTGCTTGCCTTCAGTGAATCTTGATAGTGCTTGAGAGTGTTGATAGAGCTTGTGATGATGCTTATTAGGTTCATTTGTTCTCTGATAAGCATCTAAAAAGAGAGATAAATCCCCTGTTTTCTTAAGCAGCAATACCATTGCTTTCAAAATCTCTGATACTCCTTCGTTTAAAGACACATAAACCATTTATCTCTTTTCCCAGAAATTCCCTTTGAGGAATCTACTGACAAATGTAAACTGGCCTCTCCACTGGGGCTGGAGAGTCCCACTGCTTCAGAGTTATTCATGAAAAGTCGAATTGGAAACTGTGCTCTGAAAAAATATTTTTGTAGGTTACAAGAAAAGGAGTTTGAGCCCTAACAATATTTAAAGTCCAGAGAGCTTTGAGGAAGAAGATGTTCCAGTTATGGGGTCTTCTGTCCATCGCTCATTTTTGGCAATGAGTGAGATGGGCAGGCTGCTGAGCAGCTCCTGCATTTCCTCTCTGGGGCATCCTCAGGCCACCACTGAGTCTGCAAAACTCACACAGGTAGAGCCGAGGATACATTCTGTCCCTCTTGGCAAAGGTTGCCCGTGTAGAGGGCTTGCTTGCTTCCCCCTGGACACATTCAGCAAGGCCTGCAAGAGCATAAGAAGCTGAAATTAAGTAGCCCAGGGGTCACATGCAAAGGAACATATTCATTATCACTAAATGAAAGTCATTGCTCTCATCAGCCTACAAAAACATGCTAAGGCAATAAACCAGGCAGAGAGGCTGTTGCAATGAGAGGGAAGCTGC
>JAVJGG010000005.1:32119863-32239241 GCA_035590195.1 Aviceda cuculoides
CTTAAATAACATAGCGCCCCCCCCCCCCCCCGACCCCCCTATTTCAGGTCATTCCATTTATGCAGAGAAAGGTTATGTTTGGACAATGTGTTTGCTACATTGAACATCTCAGTTTCTATTTTCAGTCGTGTTCTCTTTATCCCAAGCTTTAGCGAATGGCTGACTGTTTTGAGTCGGTACAAAATACTGCCTTCTCTATGGAGCAAAAAGAACAAAGATTACCTTTTTGCTGGTTTTCCTTCACGATTTACATGATTCCTTGTTGAAACTGTAGTTCTGTTGATTTTTCAATCGAGGAAGCTGTGTCCAGTTCTGCCTGTGATTAAGATGGATTCTCTGAGGAGCAAAAAGATGAGAAGGGTAAAACTGATAAGTGTAAAAATGTAGGCTGAACAGGAAATGTTCCTAAAAGTATCATCAATAAAATGACAGTAGAATCCCTTCGGTGGAGCCCTGATCACCTGGGACTTACAAAGCACACACTCTGAGTGAGCAAAATCGAGCTATTGAATTAGCTGCAGGAACAAGGCATAAAACCCATGGGTTATACTAGTCAGTAAGTTATATGACAGTTATAATAATCCCATTGGGGCTTAAGATCCACTATAAGAAAAATTACCAATCTATTAAAGTAATTTTTCTTAATATATCATATAGGCCCACTTAGCCATTGGGTTAAACTCTTTATAGTTGCATATCAAAAAGGTAGTCCTTTCCCAAAGGCATTTACTGTCCGAAAGTTTGGCAAGTTTTTTAGAGGGTGTTGGTATTCTCCCCAGTTCCTAACAAAGGAGGCTAGCTAGTGTAGACAAGCTAGACAAAAAAACGACAAAACCAGTCCTACAGTTGTAAGGCTCTATATTCCAGGACCAAATCCTGAACAAATTGCTCGGATTCTCTAGCCGTTTCCAACTTGATTGGAAAGTGGGCAATAAACCTCCCGATTCTTACACTTCTAAACTGACCCAAACTGTTCCCTAGCCTGTTCCAGTTTGTCTCAATACAGCTGTTTGCTTTAGGATACTTTTTCTTCAGCTGACTCTCCTATTGCCAATAATTAAAAGTAGTCAGCAGCTCTCTGGCTAGTGTGAATAGCAAAGAGTTACGGCTACTTTTCCTGTCAACCTGGAGAAGCTGAACTGCCACTAAATAGGGCTGCTTTTTCTAAGAAGTCAAAGCTCCCTCAGAGCTCTTTAACAGCCCCTTCTGGTAGTCATGATTTACCATTTGAAAAATACTTCTCCATGCCAAAATAATGATTCATTTTGTAAAATGTCAATTAATGCCCTGCAGAGTCTGCAAAAAAATAGGTCTGTTTTTAATGAATTAGGATTAAAATTAGTAATTAATGTTTGAATCAAGCGAATATTTTCTTGATCCTGCTTAAAATTAAATTCGGTTATAAGCACTTTGAAGGCAATGAGCAAGGGATCATTATTATTTAATCAGCTTTAAATTACTTACATAATTACTTACACGAATGACGTATTTTCATCTTGAGATAATTAAAAATAATTAGTATGGTTTTATCACAGTTTTAATGTGCAAAAATCAAATTCATATTATTAGTGGTGCTTGAATGCTTGCTTTTTTTGATGGAATTTATCTGCAAATTATTGCACGAAAGTTAATGAAGCTATCACATGAATGCATTGCTTGGAAAGAGTGATTTGGAAAGGATGCATCATTTATCTCTGATCCCATGTGAATTCAGTTCTATTTTATTTTTCAGAGGGGTTTATTAAAGTTTTCTGAAATAATAAACAATTTTATAGCTAGTACAACACATAGTGTGTCTTGCTGCAAGAAATAACAAACCTTGGGCCTTATTTCTTTTGCCTACTCTGGCATAAAGGAAATGTAGATTCCATAAATTCAGTGGAATCACAATGCTATAAAGAGTATATAACCCCAGCCCAGCAAAACCCGATGAGTATATACTCAAACCCAACAAAATTTTTCAACTTTTTAAAGCGTGGACCAAACATTCCCCTACTTCTTGCCTATCTATATACTATTTCACAAATTATCATTCATCCTCTTACTAATAGCATAGCATCAGTTCAACTATCTAGAAGACTTTGCTTAAATAGGAAGGCAAGATTAGGAAAATAGTTGACGTATTTTTACCTTTTAAAGCAATCTAACTTTAAAAGGCAAACTAATTGCCTTTTAAAGCAGTTTAACAGATGGTGATAAAAAGGAGGAGCCAGTATAATGTCATTAGCCAGAAGTGCTTTATGGACCACATTTATTAATATTTCTCATTAGAGAATCACACCAGGGTTTTGAGATGTAGTCTAGACCATGGCTGTGGTTCACTTATTTTTTAAAGAGGAGGTAATTACAAAGTTCAGAATAGAAGCTTGCCAACTGTTCAGGATCTTTGGGGTTTCCACACCTACTTCTTGTAACAAACAATCCTCATTTACCAACATATTCCTCTAGCTTTAGCGGCTGGTGAGTGCCTCAGTTGAATCTTTTGCCACCAGCTACTCAACACAGAGCGATATTTACTGGTGATCTCATATTTCATCTTCTGTTACATGTCCTCTTGACGACACTATTACCAAAGATGCTGCTGTTATGCCTACCTTGGACATTTTGCAGCAGTGGAATAAACATTTTCCTTACTTGCTTACTGAGGAGATTATCTATATTACCTGACCTAGGAGGGCCTCCCAGCTCCCAGCGTGAGTGATTGCCAGCTCTGGGTTGAGATCAAGCACTTGTATCTGCTTCTTCTCTGACTGCAGTTTCTGACTAGCTTGCAATAATATTGAAATGTATTTATGGCCACAGCATCCCTATAAAGTAGGAAGCACTATTTCCCTACTGTACAGATGGGAAATGAGAACAAGATCTCAGAGATTTAATTCTAACTGAAATGACTGCGTTACAACTGTTGAAAGACAAGAAACAAACAGCAGTTTTCACACAGGATGGATGTGATCAGCACTACACTCCTCAGATCTGTCTTGGGATCTGCCAGGACTTGTTCACCAATGATGTGAAAAAGGGGTAGATAGTCTTGTGAAAAAATTTCAAATTATAAAATGTTATTTAGAATAAAAAAATCCAAAGGCAATTGAAAACAGCTGCAGAAGAATGTTGCAGTAATGAGTGGCTGAAGTGATTAAATGGCAACTACAATTCAGTATCAGTAACTGCAGAGTATCTGTCACATGAAATAAACAATTAGGCATTGGATGTACAAAGTCAGGTTTTTAATATGATACCTAAGCTTTGGAAAGTCTTTCAGAGTTTTTGTGGACCATTCCCTGGAAAAGTTAATTCAGAGTTCCATGGCAATCATAAAGAACAACAGAATTATTAGGAAAGGAAAAGAAACCATAGCAGAAAACAATATTAATTCCATGGCACCTCCAAGTGTTAAACACTACAAGAATTCTTCTTATGGTTTAGGCCTCCAAACACTTTTGAAGAACCTTGAGAATCTGTATGCAAGCAATATGCCCAGTGTCCTACAAGAAGTTTCTTTTGCAGCATAGAAATAAGTGTGTTCTACAGGAGCCTGGGCTTCCTCTGACCACTGAACCATCCTCACTTTAAATTCAGCAACCGTTCCTCCTGCCCTTCCTCTCTGTATGTACCCCAGAAAGCTTCTTGTTGAGAAGCTCTGGGCTTCTCCCTCCATCAAGTGAGTTTCCTTTAGTTTGGGGGGTTTTCCTCATTAAAAAAAAAATGTCAGAAATACTATTTAGAATCTACCTTAACTTGATAGTTAAGACCAGACTGTGACGAGTCTGGTCTCAAAGTGATGAAAAAGAGCCATAGGAAACCACATATTTTTAACTTCTTTCCTCATTACTAGATAAGTTTTATTCATGGATACTCATAAAATTTAAAATACATTAAATCTCACAGAAATATCTGTATTTAGCAGCAGTAAGTAAAAACCCTGCTGGTTTCAACAGCCTCTTTCAGACATAAAAGCAGGCAGGGGGAAGGACTTTATGACAAGTAGCCACAACTTACCAAACCACAGTCCCACTTAGTATGTCTCTTTTTGATAAAGGTTCCAGGAAACTTCACAATTTCCAATAGTAGTGGAATTAAAGCTACAGTTTCAGCATACCTCTGCATTAACAATCCATAGCAACTATAGAGGCTGTGCATTTACTGGCTGATAAATAGCCTTATCCCTCTTTGCATGTGGAGAAATTAAATATAGAGAAGGTAAATTACCATGTCAAGATAGCAAAGGAGAGAATAAGATTCATCTCTTCCTCAGTCTGAAGCTTTTTCTGCTGGGCCAAGCCACCTTGCTTAGGCTTCCAGAAAGTTGCTGGTAATCAGCACACAGTCTGTGCAGGCCTTTTCTCCTCCCAAAATAGCCAAATACTAGCTAACTGTTCAAGTTGTATAAGTTTTTATCACAGTTGAAAATTTACTTCTGGATTCATGTTCAAGGAAAGTCATAAAAGGACACATGCATTCTTCCAAATTAATCCTGTATTAGATGTGTATCTGAAATTTGCATTGTCAGGTTTTGAAAAATGGCAAGGGGTGCAGAATTAAAACTAAAGAAACCTGCTAAGCAAAGAAATTTCCAATATCTCTTTACAATTATGCTGTCTATATCTAAAGCTGAAAGAATGCATTAAGAAAACTAGGCTAGTTTTGCAATGCTGCCTGGAGTAGTTGGATCTCCTAAAGAGAGAAAAGGAGTAAATATTCAGTTAACTCCACTGGGATAAATTGGCTGCTTTTGTCAGTGGGATATTTCAAAAGAATAATCAATATAGCTATACATACACCCATAAACTAATGAGCTTTCCAAAACAGGCGCACATTTTCTATGTAGAAAGATTCAGCAGAGCCTGTAATGACAAAGCAGCTAAGTTAGTTGTAACTGCCTTAAACTGGTCCTCCCAGTGCTATTCTTCACTGCAGCTGAATGACACTCAAACAGATGTGAAATTGTTTCTTACCTCTGAAAGCTAGAGGAAATGAAGGGAATCTCTCCCATGCTCCCTCTCTCCAAATGAATTTTCCCACTTAATATGAGTAAGAAGCAAACATGCCAGCAGTCACAGGAAATTGTTTTCAGAAAGCAATTTTTGATCGATACAACTGAATGATTAAGGGTGATTATTAAAAGTGAATTTCACTGTTCGTATCTTTTTGCACATTATGTCATTCATGTGACTTGTTGCATAATATCACTCCATTAATATTACTTTTCCCCCCCCCCATTGCTCATCTGGAGAAACCACAGGTGATGGACTGCTATAGAGACTCCCCATAACTAGCTTCAAACATGTTCAGCCTCACTAGTTTTAGACAGACCAGCCCATAAAAACCTTCAAACATACTGAGAGGTTCCATGTATCCCAAAACCAATATAAACAGCAAACTGCAATCTGTGTAAAACTGCAAAATCCCTTAAAATAGATTTAAAAGACAGCCCAGCCCAGCCCTCTACTCCCACTCCTTTCATATTATTGCAACAGTATGACTTGAATGTATTCAGAGTAGTATCACCAATAATGGAAGTTGATGCTAGTAGGTGCTGAAACATAATGTCTTTTCCATACACTCCAATTACATTAAAGTGGCAGAGGTTTGGAATTGTCAAACTATTCGTTATTGATTGGCCTTTAGATAGAGAGCATTTCTTTCCAGTTTCTCACTTTAACCCTGTGTTCCATTAAACTCACTACAGTTAGCACTCAGAATAAATTGCATTTTGGAAGATTAACTAACTCAGATGCTAAGGCTAAGTGCACAATCTATTCTCTCTCTTACTGATCACTTACAGTTCATCAGCTCTTGCAATAAAAAAAATGAGAAAGGTAAAAGTCTCAGAAAGAGCAGGATTAAAAGAGGATGCTATGTTTTAATCACCTGATTTTTTTTTTTCCCTTTTTCACAAAACAGTGAAGACCATGGGACTACCAAAGGGAAGACTGAGACATTCTTTCATTTCTTCGTTGAAAATATCATAAGAGATGATTGCTTCACAAAACCATGTCAGGATGCATTTCTTCCCCATTTAAGCTAGCTTCCTCAGAGGAAGAATGATCATTTGATATTAAAATTAAAATCACCACTGAAGGATCAATAGCTAATCCTACAGATTAATCCCATCAACATATCTAAAAAGCTTTTGGCTAATTCTTTTTAAAAATGTGACTCCACTGAAAGCAGTGAAAGTATAGTCAGTATAAGGGGAAAAAGAATTTGGTTCCCTGCATTCAGATCACCCTGTACACAGCTGTTTCAGTCCTGCAGTAAGTGCTACAGTATGATTTAATATGGGATGTTATCGAACAAAGATGAAAATATGCCAAATGGTAAAATAATAAATTCTTCTTTTTCTATTTATAGTTTCTTCACAATCTTCTATCTTATATGGAAGAGATTTTTAATAAATAACTGTCTTTGGAAACCATAAAACATCATCACTTTATACATGCAACAGTGAGAAGAGGCAGGTTGGCATCCACCCATGCAATTGGCATGTCCTGCGACACTGAAATCCTTAGCTCTTTAGTCTTTCCCTAGGCAAAACTTCTACAGAAACCAACAGATTTCTGTTCATTTAATTTAGTTCCCCCCAAATCCCTTCCTTTGATTCTAGATGCTGCTTGGCAAAGCAGTTAACGTATGCTTAAATGTAAGGTCAAATGGCTTGGTTGCCTAAGAGCGAGGGTACACAGCGTACATGGAGAGCCACTGCTGCAGCCAAAAAGAAGAGGTCCAGCTGCGTGGGTCCAGCCCCGTCCTGTGCCGGTTTTGGCACTCATCCGACTTCTCTGTGAGCTGATTCAACTCGCTAACTCAGCAGAAATCTATTTGTTCTTTCGCTGGTGTGTTTCCTGCTCAGTTAGCAAGCTGAATCAGCTCACAGCAAGGTTCAATGAACCAGCACAAGGGGACGGAGGAAAGCACGGAGCGAGGAGTGGGGGAAGCAGGCTGTCCTCCTTCCAGCAGAAATGCACTGTTGTACTGCATTCCCTGTGTTGTGTCACTTCAGTAAAATCAGGTATCCACCTTTCTGGAACTCTGGCCACAGACGTACCTAAGGAAAGATTTTCCTGGTGGCCAGCTGAGGGATGCAGCCATAGGCACTGTCGTTACTATGAAGAAGGCTGCTGGCAGCTAAGGATGTTACCATTGCCAGGGGCTTACCATTGCCTCCCTGCTGCAGCTCAGGGCCTGCATCTGAACAAACAGCTCATGCCAGAACTTCTCATCTGCTTCAGGGCAAAGTTGGAGGGCTCGCTTTATCCCACCACTGAATGCCGTTTGGTAAACTTGGGCTGACTTTGCGATCAAACGCATGCTGAGCAGATGGCTAACCTACCCTGTCAACTCTGCTTGTGCCTTCACCAAAGGTGTAGTGAAAACTGTCTGGTAACATCCATCATCTTTTGCACAGTGATCATGGCCTTCAGTTTTAAACCTCAGGGGAGGGGAGGGAAAGCTGAGGGGAGATGAGGAGGTTCAACTAGGTGAAGGACCCTATGAAAAGATGATAACAATAATGATTTTTTTCAGAGGAAAGGAACGCTGTGGAGCCTACTATATGTGATGGCCCTGTATTGTTTAGAGATTTAGAAAAGTATAGTCTTGACAGTAAACCCAAAGGATGAAAACCGTTGCCGTCTTCACTGGTTTCACCCTTGGACCAACAGAAAAGCAGGGTGCTGTAGAAGAGAACAGGAAAACAAGTGCAATCTTTCACCAACTCCCAGCTCAGCAAGGTTGGCAAGTGGGTTTTTTTGAAGTGAGTTTAAAGATCAATTGCCAGGTTAGAAGTGAAATCTTTTGCAATTTCTATCACTGATGAGGTCCAGAGAGAATTCCTTTGTTAGCAGCACGACATCAGATCTTCAGATGCTGTCAGTGAACCAGAAAGCAGCAAGAGGATTTCACAGGGGGGGGAAGAATAATCTTATGAGTCTCTGAATGAGTGCCCTGCTGGTCTGCTGAATGTGGGCAAAATCCATGATTAAATCTGCTACCATTCCTGCTTTACTGTCTGCTGTTGTCAGGCTTTATATCAAAGACAGGTCAAAATCTTAATCTGCATTCATCTTGTATGTCTATTGAAGATAATTTAAAAAAACCCAAAACTTACTGGGGTCAGGTTTGATTTCTTCTAAATTATTTCCTGGTGATAGGCTTTTTACAATTATCTGTTCTGCTGCATTTGTTTTTTCCTGCACTATGGAACATTTGGCTAATGCATACAATAGAAACACGTGCATCTTCAGGGCATAACAAAATGCTCTGAGATCATTTGTTTACTAGAAACAGTTAATGGGATGAGCAGAGGCCTACTGAGTATGAGAAAGAATGCCATAAATTACTCTCTGCTCTTTAAGAAGTAAGAACGTGAAAACCATTAAACACAAAGTCCCTTATCCTGAAATTCCCACAGACTACATGGTGGGGAATAAAAGACTATTGCACTTTGTTGTAAATATGAATGGAAACTATAAAAAATAATGAAAAATAAGATTAAATGTTGCTCCTAGACTTGTTGTTGAGAAGAAGTGTCAACTTCTGGGCAAAGTGTTTCTTGTATGAAGAGTCCATTGAGAGCTGTGGAATTAGAGCACAGAGAGGATGTGAACAAGCACAATGAATCTAAATGTTAAGTCAAACACTGTGCATGGCTGCAGGTCTCTGGTCTCATTCTTTAAATGATTCTTTTCTTGTAAAACACAAGCCAAACTCTCAAAATGCTGTAATGGTACTTTCCAGATTTGCCTCCTTACTTATTAGTCTTTTCCAGGCACCACAGTATACAATGCACACCAACATTTAGAAGATCAACCTTTATATTTTACTAGCTGGCAGATTCACTCCACAGGTGGCATTTATTTACTTCTGCCTATGAACTCAAAGGTCACAATAAAGGCAAGGTATCAGAAGATAGAAATTAGGACATATCATGCCAAACTGGTATTTGGATAAATAAATATTTAAGCTGACTTACATATAAGCCAGAATTTTCTGATGAAGAAAGATCACAGAAGATGCAATCGTACCAAAGACTAGATTCTTAGCAGAAACATAAAGTCCTTATAGAAATGATCATTTCCAATATATAAAAGGCTATGGTTTTGTACCCTTTCACATGCAGTCACAGGAATATTATTCAAACAGTAAAGAAAATGTAAAGCATTTACTGGCAATATATATAACCAGTTGAGGGGAACTGACGGCATTCAGCTGTGCCTTTAGCCATTCACCTCGACTGATTTTTAAGCTCTTGAATGGCTTGTGCTAAAACAGTCACTTCAGGAAGCAAAAATAAAAGTACAGACACAATTTATGTCAACATGTAACACAAAGGGATATTGTTGAAGAAATCTAAGGCATGGTCTAAGGAAAAAATGTTTAAATTGTCCTCCTTTTATAGCACAGATCATTGACTTGTCTCCATTCACATGTTACACCAATGATGGAACCTTGTACAAATCTCAGACTACTCAGGACCCATGGGACCAGGCTGCCAACCTACAGTGAGTCGAGTATTCCCTTTTTCTCTGAATGGTCAGATAAATAACTGGTATAATAATCGTACTGGAATGACCTGCACCAAATCCATGTGGATCCCCACTGAAAATCCCTGCTTCCAGGGAGTGGGGTGATTGTACAGCTCACGAGTGGGTGGAGATATTTTATTAGTCTCTGTCGCTTGACCAGGAGATGGCGGTAATTCCCTTTGCCTAAATAAGAAAGCTCAAAAAAGATACTCAGAAATGCAGACAAGGCATTTAGGGCAGGGGGAAGAAATTCAGAAAACAGCCTGCTAGACCTAAGTGAATAAAATTACATTGCAGGTAACAGAAGGAATATAGCTAAGCTCTTTTTCTTGTTTCTGTGACTATTTTTAGTATTTCTTTGGTGTCTAAAAGAAAGATAAATTATTGGAAAGATACAGCTCCCAGAGCTTTCAGTTAGGTGTTATTTTTAGCACTAATCACATCTGCATATTGCAGAAAGAACAACACATTCCTAGCTGGCATTCAGCAGCTGTATGTTAACGTTATTTGTGAAAATATGCTCAAAAGCTTGTACACTGGAAAGAACTTGAATATGCAGAAGAGACCACCTTCCCCCCCAGGCACCTCCACAGTGAAATGCACAATATTCTTGTACCAGTGCTGTGACTCTAAATATGCAGCTTAGCACCACTCCTCCATGCTATTGCCCCTTGGCTTTGTACCCCTCTTCCCCCCTTGCAACTTTATAGATAGATCACATTAATTATTGTGCTATCCTTAGAGCATGGTTATGTTCTGTAAATCCTCTTCTGCCCCAGTCTTGTCCAACCCTTTCACCCTACATGTATCGCTCCTGAACTTGTTTTCTGAAAGAAGCAGTAGGAATTGTGTGCCTATGTGTGAAAATCTTACTCTCTGGCCTGCAAAATGCATACGCACAAAAAATTCCTTTGAAACTGTTCATTTCCCTCATTTTGCTCAAGTTCCATAACTATTCTACAGAGGGAATATCCAGGCAGGACTGCTGAAAGACACAGTGAGTTTGGTGTGGCTATTAAAATGTACTAATGATAATCACATTTCAAAATCATATTTATTCTGGAAATATAAGAGTTATAATTTATTAAATTACCATGACAAATCCATGTGTGGTATAATTGATGTTGGTCCATTAATCTCAATCCAAAAGATATATGCTGATTTTTTACCAACTGAGAATCTGGCAGAATGAGTGGAGGAATATAACAGTCCCCCTTTGTCCATTCAAAAGAGTTAACATTTGAAAAAGTAATGATGAACATTCCTGGCAAACAGCTCACTGAAGCTCCCATGAGAGACATTTTTTACATTCATTGCATCAAATACACACCACGAGTTAATCAACAACGGTATGTCAATGTAAGAAAAGGTGAGGGTCTTCCTGTAAATTATGTCTTGCGGATTTTAAAAGACTTCTGCAGGACAGATTATGTAATTAAGGACTGTAGGAACAGCACCTTCTCTGCATCTTTGTCATTTTACTTTCTATAGATATGTGTGATGATTTCAGTGGTCTGTCTGAGCCATGTAACTCTGCTGTCATCTGTACCTCAGAAAAAGTATATATTCCTGCCTTGTCAGTCAAAACTCCTTCTACTAACCAGTCAGAACAACTCCTCATGTTGTCTTTTTGCAGGCTGGCATTAGCTGCTTCCATACCCCCCTATCCTCCATCACCCAGACATATAAATTCCAGACCCTTCAAGGTTATAGTGTCCTCCAGGCTTACACTGAAGCACTGCGTTTAGTACGCCCTAAGTTCAATAGCTTTATGCTGGATCACACTATGTCAGGAAGGTATTTTGTAAGTAAATGTGTAATGGTACTGAAAGTATTTTTGAGGAACCAACTTTTGAATGATTCCATTGGCTTCAGAAAGATTGCACTTGCATTTGTGTAGCTATTGCAACCTGTCACTAAGGAGAGTGACAATTTCTATTTCAGCCATAGCATGTAAATTAAATGCAGCCTTTAGTCTCTTAATGAATTGAAAAATATATGTTGACACTGGGTACCTCAGCATGCGTCACCTGGATGGAAGCCCACTGCCATGGCATGAATGAAAACAACATGGAGGAGGTTAGCATTATCTCTCCATTAGACTGTTATCATTCTATCTTATAAAAATACGAAGACAGAAATGTCAGACTTTGTATTAATATTTATTTGCTTTATAATGTATCATCCTATGCACATTACTGTTAAAAATTACTGCACTCTGATCAAGATAAAGAGTGAAGACTTTTCTCCTATCAGCCAGTATTTACTCACACAGTTTGCTTTTAGGAAGTTTCTTTAAACACTTTTTACATTATTTTCCATACTTCCCTCCTATAGCTTCACTATCAGTATTATATATTGATTATATAATAGTATTATATTATTGATTATATACTGGTTTAGATTTACATTGTAACCATCTGATGAAGTCTTAAAGACTCATTTCTTCAGTACCAGCTTGTCGGCTTTACCCCCATAGTGTCACAAAATCATCAGAGCAAATACAAGGCTATTTCCTTGAATACACCAAACAAATTACGAGTTAACTGTTTTTAGGGAGAGAATCAGTCAGTTCCAAGGACAGGTGCCACAGCACAACTCAAGTATGTCAGAAATAATATGAATAGCAGGCAAAATGAAAGGGTCCAAAAAACTGTTGACCACTGCTGTTTTACTGCAAACTAATCTACATATATATGGTATATTTTACTGATTATAAGCTTGAGAAGTTGTATTTTTGTTGGATGTGATTACTGTAACTGGAGTAACATGTGTCAGAGTGACAGTAAATCCTGTTTATTTATCCTCAATCTAATATTTGATCATTTGAAGGAACTACTTCTTCACGATGTCTTATCTAGACTACTCCTTCACATTTTCTTTTAAAAACACCAAGTTCTTTCCTTTTGTCTAATCAAAACAAACTGTGATTTAAATTGTGCTCCAGGCCTGTCATTTTCCAACATTTTGTAATCTATTACCCAATTAACAAGCATAATTCTCCCTTTTCATTTGTCCTTTACAAAAGCTAAGCCTTTGCAATTTTGGCCAGATACTTGCTGTCTACTTCCTTGATCCTAGTCAGAAATCATATTTACAGCAACTATACATTATATAACCTTTAAGACAAAGAAAATCAAACCACATTAGGGTCAGTGATTCCGTTTCAAATCTAGGTCAGGACAGCCTTGAAAACTACTTGGTATGTCATCCAATAAAATGGTATCCACTTCAATTCACCCAAAAGTTATGGCTCCAAGTGTACAATAGAACATGGAGCTCACCACATCTAGAAATCAGAATCATATTCACACTCTACATCAATTTCCTTCCATCCTAACTTTCAACTAATGTCATTCCAGACTGAGCACAGGCATCAGCAGATGTGTCCCCTCACCTAACCGTTGCAACTTTTTCCAAGTGGCCTCTAATCTTGTTGGTTGTCAAGCTGCGGGATAAAACAAATGATCTGTCAATAAACATAGCTTCAGCTTCCTAAGTCCCTCTGTAATTCTCATTCCAGTCAATGTCAGAGTAATTGCAGTTTCATATGATCAATGTCCTAGTCCAAGTACAGTCCTCCATCTGCATAAATATTTCCCGATCTGTCTTTTCACCTAGCCCTGGGAGATCAGTAATTGTTTCCCATTATAATTGTTTTACCATTTCAGTCTTTAGCCTCAAGTTCAAGGTGTCTCTGAGTTGCCATCCATGTAAATGTTATTCTGTTTTCAGCATAATGTCCTTCCTCATTTATACTGTCATATCTCCTTCTCCTTTCTCAGTGAGAACTGCCTGTCCTTAAACTCTGCATCTGGGTAATGTAATATCACAGCCTATTTCCTGAACTGGCCACATTTCAGTTACTCCAATTACACCAGATTTGTCTTTAAGCAGCAGATGTCCTTGCTCTTTCCAATCTTGTTTTCTGTTCTCCGCCACCACCCCCGCCTCATCATGCCCTGCAGCACTCACAGTATTCACCTGCTAAACGGTAAACAGAAGCTGGTCTGCCTCATTCCAGCATTTTTCATACCTGCCTAACTAGAAGAGGGGGTTGTGCAGTTATCTCTGCATGACAGAAATCTAGGATCTTATATCAGATAGGGACTAGCCGCAGTTTCAACAATAGGAGGTGCTTAGTAAAATCCTTTAACATAGACAAGGCAAAACAGCATCACATAGGAAGAGCTTTGCTGTATTTGTAGCTCATGTAAGCTCCGAAAGAGTCAACTGTAACATTTCCCTGACTAGAGGGAGGCCTGTATATCAGTTGTAAAAGAGCATCTATGTCAGTTTCTGGTCACCAGTTGCTAAAAGCTAGAACAAACATCAACACACCTGTGAAGAGACAGGTCCAAAACTCATAGATGCCTGTGGAGATTTTTTTCACTTCACTCGAGTTGTTTCTGGATCTCAAAGTCATACAGCTCACAATGTAGGTTTTGCCATTTATTTCCACAGATATGTCTGCATTAGCAAGAAGACCGTAATAAGCCCTTCCTTTGTCATTATGCTGGAACAGGTATAGTCCATCTGTCACTCTGCCTTTTATTCCCAGGGGGATAGGCATGTAGTCTTGTTTTTTCTGTTTTACATCTCCAGGAACCCTGGCTGTACTAGAGCTAGAACTCTAAACAGCAGAGGCCTCTCCTCCTGCTCTAGGGAAATACAGCTTTACACCCAAGCTCATCAATGTTAGTCATAAAAATGGCATAAGGTTTTCCAGCTCTCACACTCACTGCACATTTTATTTCATTTTTATTTTACTTGAATACATGTATTGCATATGCATTAAGCAGGCTGTGCCAGAAGCATCATTCCAGAAACATATTTAACTCGACAGGCTGCTCAAGTGGAACAGCAGTGTTACTCATTATGTATTGGACTGAAAGTCCTACCAGAGCAGAGACTTCCATGGAAGCTTTCCTTCCCCCTCTCTGACCTACCAAGAACAGAGGAATTGCTATTCTCTGCCTCAGTTCTGAGCAACACATCACCATGCTGGATTCAAAGTGGATGTAATCAGGATACGACAACCCAGATAAAGCACAATTTTGTTTCTCAGAATATGCAAATAAGAGTAAAACTATAATCTGTTATCTGCAAGTTCAATAAAAACAAACCAAGCTGCCTGTATATATTTGCTTTCACTAGTATTACTTTGAGCTACCATGGGTTAAGTTTAAATTTCTGATCTAACTACATTCAAATTACAGAGCAACAGCATGTATAAATTTGTCCTTCTGTAATTTCTTTCATATGAAAAGTACATTTTGTCTCCATTTTCTTGCATTTAAAAAAAATTAGAACATTTGGCATTTTAAGTGCCTACAAATGAGTTGAAAGGATGCCAAAAAGAATACATGTTAGAAGTGTTGATTAAACATTCTGTAATTGGAACACACAAAGTATCAGTGGCATGAGGTACTTACAAAAAAGCATCAGAGGGTTTTCATTGTGGCATCTCTGAGGAAACAATAAAACATCTTGAAGCCCTGAGAAAGCATAGTCAGGTATGTGACCACTTAGTAACTTGAATTCAAGTACAAGTGAAAAAGAATATTAGCAATATTTTTTTCCTCTTCTTTTCACAGTTCTAACCAATTTCCAGGGCTGAAGATGAGCATAAGTTCACAAGGTCATGGATACTGTGAATATAAAGCATCTAACTCATATTAGCTCTTCTGTACTCTATAAATGGTAAATAAATGATCCTCACAGCTCTCAAGCTAAATAACTAGCCCAATTTTATAAGTAGAAAAGTGCCAGCTCAGGTTCCCAATCTGACATGGGCACAGGCATTCTTTTTCTCTCAGCTACCTAGATTGAAGCAGAAGATACCTTGCCTTCATGGAAGTCAGATACAAGGGATGGAAAAAAATCCAGGCCTGAAATTTCCATTGTTCTGCTCTTATTTGCAAAAGAGGAGGAAATCTAATTTTGAGAAACATCTCATGGAGCAGTGTGCTGTGCCCCCATCTGTGAGGCTGGTCTGTCCACTAGCAGTTAACTCAGCTTTCCTTTTCTATGTTTAGTTTGTCTACCATTATAAGGTCAGACTGGCTGCAGAGACTGGGGAAGTTGCAGTCCCACTGCATTTATATCATTACAGTGTTAACAAAATTCTTTCAGAACCAGCACTCTATTTAGAGCTGTACAAGACCCATCTGAAACAAGTAAAGCTCACTACTGTCACCTTTTATTTATTCCCCAGGTGCTAAGAGCCGGATCAGAAAGACGACTGTACTGCATCCAAAGCTGCCCTAATTCCACAAGAAACTTGTCCTATCCTGCTAGCTCACCAAGCTGCCCAGGACAGTGGAAGTCTCTCCTGAAGGTCATTAAGAGGTAATTTTTTATCACTTACATACACTGTGCACTCTCAGACTGCAACCAAACCAAGAATTCTTACAGAAGGATTTAGCTAGCCTGCCATTATGGATTATAATGGCCATTCCTAGTCCTAACTGACCAGAAAAAGAGGTGGCAAATGTCACTTTTACCTCAAGCTCACAAATATTTTCTGTTGCTAGAAAGGAGATGCGATTTCCCTCTTTAGGATAGGTGGTTTCCTTGGTTTCCTGGCAAGAAATGCATATATTTACAATACTAAGAATCTTAGTCAAGTATATGTTGTCAAACATTCGTGTGCTAGAAATACTGCTGTTTCTGATTAGTTATTACACCAACTATGCATAATGCCATATGGCCTTAATAACATGCCCATCACTTTCAGAGAGTAATTACTTCAATTTTGGCAGCATTCATCTGCAATATTTGCTGTCTCTTTGGATGACATCGTAATGGTGCAATGCAAAAGTGATCAACATCTCCCAGGCTGTGAGAAAGTCAGTGTCTGAACAAATTATGATTTAAACCAGGCAAGGGCGTTTTTCTTGAAAAACAATAAATTATTTTCACTAATGCTATTTTTAGGAATATTTGGGAAGGGAGGAAGGCACCACATTACACGTACAGAATTGGCAAAATCCTCCTAGTTTCAAAGTTTGTATATAAAAAATGCAGGAAAAACCCCTGCCTGTTTCCAGATAACTCCAAAAATTAAAAAAATACAACTGCTAAATTAGAAAAAATAGTTTATGATCCTATTCTGTGGTCAAACAAACCAGCTAAGGACACCAGTTATATTTGCAAGTTGAGTACAGATTTTAAATCCTTGTACCAATCTAGTTCTGGAGGATTCTTATTTTAATTGCTGGATAAAAGAGATGCTGTGACTTTGTAACTGATTAGAGATCCTCTACAAGAGTCAATGAGCTGTATGTGGCCGCCCTCTAGCTATTGCAAAACTGCTTCATAAATTTGTGAAACATTAGTTCACACGTGAGTAATCATATATATCAGTGCAGTCTCAAATGACTTATGACCTGATTTGGTCTCATTACCCATGTAGTGAAGTGATGTCTGCCACTATTTTAATTGCCTGCAAGTCTGAGAAGTGGAAACAGAAGTCAGAATTTGTTAGGCCACACAAACACCAAGTTAAATTAACATACTGAAGGTCTGGACTTATGTTCACTTCATCCTGTGCATACATAGACTAATATCCTGTCAAGACCTACATATGTTCTTAGCATTATTACCACTAGCATTCCTGCTGACATGAATGGAAGTAAAGTTAGCACATGAGTCTGAGCAGAACTAGAAGCAGAATGACATTACCACGAGGCAAGACAAAAAGCTCAGAGATAGTACGGGGCTGTACCATGTCTTCCTTGTCAAGTCACTCACAAGAACCTTTGGAAAACCAATGGTATCAATCATAGCTTTGAAACATGATCAGACTTAAAAAGATCATCATATGATTATATGTAAAATACCTGTGTGTAAATCTCTTCTAGGTAGAAACAAAGTCCACCTGTTGTAAAAGACCAATAAAGCATTCATTTGCCATTCTATTGTCTTCAGGTGCTCAGTCCTGACCATAAGCACAATAACTCAGTGCACCTGAGCACTTGTAGAAACTGCGTATATTGAATAGTCTGGATGCTTACATACCCACTCACAAAGTCAATATCCATACACTTATACCCATTTAACATAGTCTATATTTTTGTCAGTGTGTGGACCTATTCCAGATTTTAGAATTTTTTTTTCCTTGGATGAATACTATTACAGTTCTATATTAAATTTGGATAGATCCATGTGATATGCTACATTGATGTTATAATAAGCTATATACCTAGCAATACAAGTGATCCACATTCCATTGAAAAGGAAAATTATTAACACTACATCCTGCGTTAATCTGTCAGTTGAACATATATGTAGTGGAAATCTCAAGCAGGGATACAATTAGTGCCCTTGCACAGATTCCAAGTCATTATTTGTCATTACCAGAATACTGGTCATTACTCAATAGAGAACAACATCTCTACGTTGAGAGGCAGGGAATTCAGCTATGCAACAAAACTGTGGTGTTCCTAATGAAAGAATTCACTTTGCATTTTCAAGGATTCCACTGAAACAGAGTGGCTCTGTCCCTACAGAATGAGAGAGAGACTTACAACAGAATTTGAAGAGAGTGGTATCACAGGCTTTTTTCCAATTATGGAAAAGACATGGGCTTATTTCTAGGCTTGGCTGTTGATTGTTATACATGTCAATTATCATTTACTATGCACAGGAACATGATGATCCGCTTTTACCTCCCACCATCTATTTTATTGTAAACAAGGAATAGGCATTCCTTCAGTGTGTTCTACTGTTCACAAACTGCCACTCATTTCTGACACTATCATTACAGATTATGGTTTTTGTACAAGACAGAATGATTAATCATTTTTGTGAAACCACACAACCTGATAAAGGAAAGGTAGAAGGTACTTTCATATAAAAATCCCAAGTCCAGGTGGGCACAAGCCTACAAAATAGAACAGCATTGCAGATTCTGAAAGTAGTTAAGATTTTACTATGGCCAGTTCCAATAATGAAAACAGGCTTTATTTTTATAGGATATACCATAACATATAGAACAAGAGAGTCTCTTTTTGCTGGTGCTCGCTAGCAATTTCAAATGTCAAAATCCATATTTATTTCACTGGATGAGTCCATACCAAAGCAGAGTACCTACACTGCATACACTCCTTTGCTGCTGCTTCATTGCTCTCCTCTGAGTTCTACAAAGCACTCAAGGATGCCGACCTGCTCTTCATATCCTCAGATACAGTCAAGCAATTCCGTAACAGTATTTCTATGCCGTATGACCTAATCCTGTGTAAAGATTTTAGGTACCTTTGAGCAAGAAATCCTGCACAGCAGATGTCACAATCGTATTAGTGCAGCTCTCCACGGGGGCTACATAGCCTTGTTAAGAAGGACTCTGCTGAGCAGGGCTTCTCAAGTCAAGCTTGGCAGCTCGCTGGTGGCAATTCAGGTATCTGCTTTGGGCTGTGCAGATAGCCCCTTTATCTTCCTTTACCTAAGATCTGGATCACCCTCAGCTTCTCTTCTGCTGTTCCTTTCCCTAGCCTGGCTGGGTCCGCAGTCTTTTAGCGCAGATCAAGAAATATACTTCTGGCTTATGCATGTGGCTGCTGTCAAGATTACAAAAGAATATTAACTCTTTCATTTCAGTGGGAAGAACCACTACATAGCTAAAAAATGAAGACATTGTTTCCACACTCTAAACAAGCAGGGACTGTACTTTCCTACTAGTACTTTGCAGAATTTGTGGCCACCCTCATGAGAACTTTAACAAAGAACTGAAGTAATAAGCGTGTCCATCACTGTTCAAGGGGATGTCTAAGATCTTCCATTGCTAATGGAGCTTTTTTGTCCCTTGGATCACTGAAGTTTAGTCTGCTGGCAGAGGCAGCATAATTTCTGATGATTACTACTTCACTTTCTCTAACAGCAAGGATTTAGGCTATCTATCAGACCTTATTCCAACACACAGGCATCAGCTCATTAGGTAACCCAGCCCGAAAGGGAAAAAGCTTATGAAGTGGTCAGGAGCTGCTTAGGATTGCCTTTACCATTCTTACAGCAGTGTTTTGTACTTCTAAGCCTTACAGGAAATCTGTGAATTATATAAACTACATAGGACTAGCATCCTTCAATGTTTGTGGAACCTCCTGAATGATTCAGCTGCATTGCTGGGAATCTGACATTGCTCAGTTGTAAGAGGCTGCTTAGATTTAAACAGCTCTGATTTGTTTTAGTTGTTGGGAATGATTGGTTTCTTCCTGCAACAGGTTTTGCCAAAAGTTTGTGGTGTGAAAAACATTTAAGATACCACCAGCAAAGCAGCTCCTCCAGTTGAACTGCTTGCCCAGAACTAATTTTAGAAGGGTGGGAAGTCATTATGTACCAAAAAAAACCCCAAACCCCAAGCACCAGGACAATTCCTTTTCTCTTGGCTTCGCCGTTCCTAGCAAATGAAGATGGCAGCATCTACTGATGCAGAGTTCACAACAAAGGAGGTTCCTCATAAGGATGTGACTTAGTGAAATGGGGAGTAATGGAAGCATATCATTTTCTCAGTCTTGTTCCTATAATTGCTGGCCTTTTGAATCCAAAAATTCTTGTTTGGTCTTTAGCATAGAAATTAACATAAAAACAAGGGAGCAAGGCAGGCAGGTGGGGATTGGAAAACAGCATTTCCTAAAGAATAAAATTAAATACAGAAGAACAAAGCCAAATATTCAGAAAGTTTCATGGACATAGTTTTAGTTACTGAAGAAACTGAATGGCATCCCTGTGGATTTTACAAACCTTGTCATAAAGACAAAGTCATTCTGATTGAATCGATCCACTCCAGAAATGTTGGAGATGAAACACTCTGCAGAACTCAGATACAGAATCAATTTTCTGTGATTTAAGTATTCACTATGCATCAAATACATACTACACTATACACATCTACACTACAATTACCAAATGCATACTCTTAGCCAATAACAAATGTGAGATAAGTCAGTGAGCAGACCTTGGTGAAAGAGACTTAAATTAATTCTTTTGAGTCCATATTTAGAACAGGCTAAAAGAATACATGTAGTTTCACTATTATTCAGTTGTCATGTGGTAACTCATTAAGCCACAGTAACTCAATTGTGAATCAGATCTTTAGTGACTCATCTAATTATGTAAACATGTTTAAATGCATAATTATCACTTCTTATATGTTGCAACCACACCCTTAACTTTTAAATTAACAGTCCTTTTATCTTTCTAAGTATCCAAGCAATAGAAAATTATAGCATATTTATGTGAGAGTCTAGATTGTATCTTAAGTTTTCTCATATTTTTCCTGTACAAATACAAATAATTTAAATGAGAATTCTGCATCCAAGTAAAAAAATCCTATCCCTAAATACCCTTGTGTTTCTGTACCTAAATTACTTTCTTCTTTCAGCAGTACTGCACAGCCTTCCCGAAGATGGATGCAAGCACAGTGATTGTTTGTTTCAAGGTTGCTATTAGGAAGGAACAAGATCAATCCTGTAGGTCAGCATAGGAGCTAGTGGAGGAATGCAGCCCCTGGATGCAGGGTGTAGTTAGCAATATTTATGCTTACCAGGCTATTCATTCTCTATGGCCTGCAGTGTTTATCTATAATTTCCCAAGACAGATCTGCCATTACACACATTACCCAGTGAGTGCAAACAGAAAGATTTATCAGCACGTTAACAAATGCCTTTATGAAGAACAAACAAATATTTCCCTCAGTGAAACTAAAATTAAATATCAGTGGCATGGCTGCCAAATGTTCATCTGCATTCAAACTGGTTTGTACCGAGATCAAGGATCAGATACTTTTTCAACAATTCTAAATCTCCTAAGGGCCAAAGTGTTGAAAGGGGACCCAAGGGTGGATTGGCAAGTTCACAGAGAAGAGAATAGAAAAGCAAAAGAAGAAAATAAATGAAAGATGAATGGCATTAGCAGAAATCTATTTGTTCTGCAGAAGCTTTTAAGATACCAGCACCACTTGTCCGATTATCAATGACAAATAAGCACCAATGAGATTCAGCGTTGCCACTGTTGTAAATACCAAGGAATATGCTCCATTAAGTGTGATCTCCAGAAATTCTTTCAAATACTATAGAAAACTATTGTTACAGATAAATGCTCACAAAGGCTGACACAGTCTTTGGTGTTAGATTTAATCCCAGAGTCTAACCACTTTAGAAACATTAGCCGCTCTTTCTGCAAGTTTATTCTTACATGTATGAAAAACAGGGATGAGTTAAAATTTTCATCCTTCCCAAGCTTATACTATGACTAGGACAGAAGAAGTATCAGGTGTTCTTATCAGTCTATACACAATACATTCACAATAATGACACTATGGATCCTATATAAAGGGACTGTGTCCCTCCAGTTTCTCTGTGTGAGAGCTTACTAGTAACTTCTGCTTCTGGAAAACAGATTTTCTTCTAAAACTGCTGTAAAGCAAAATGGTTGTTTCAAATGCAGCAATGCACCATGGGTGCAATTTAACTTACAAAATTCCAGCTCTCTTCATAGACATCTATAAATCTTTGCCCTTTAGACCAGAACTATCACGCATCCCAGCTTGCTAAGCCCTCCTAATTTAATGACACACATTTATTTGGAAATACTGTAGCAGAACAGCTTCAAAAGCATTACTTTGGCATTATTACACTGTGAGAAATTATGGTGGTTTGGGGTCTTCTAGCCTAATTAGATTCCATTTTGTTCAGTCATCCTCAAATGAAACTTCTATTTTCAAAGGATTTTGTGAACAGTCTGCTAATGAAAGAGAATTTATTGTATTTATGGGGCAACAGTATAAATGGAATTTAATAGCCAAGTGCCAGCAGGGAACCGTCTAATCTTCATCGAATGCTGATTAGTGACCAAGGATTTCTGGTGAGATAATGAGCTCTAGACTGGCTTCTATCCAGTTTTTGACACTGGCACCAACGTACATCTACTAATTGCTAGAGGAATACATATAATAACTGAACTTCGACTAATTAGTAGAGATTTAACCAAGTAATTTAAATTTATATCTTCGAAATTCACAAAAATATCAGAAGTCAGATAATCACTACAGGCACTTAACATACACCTTAGTTTATCCTATGCAAATGAATTAAGAGACGAATTTCCAGAACTGGGTGACTCCTCAAGAAACTTCACAACACAATGAGAATGTATTACAATAACTTCCATCAATCCCAACCTAGGAACTAAAAATGATCCTATGTCAAACTGAATAAGCCCTGCACATCTAGTGAGATTCCAGGTCCTCAAAACAGGATCTGCCTATGAAGTTAATTATCAGGTCCTGAAAGTTTAAGTGACAAAGCCAAAAATCACTGAATTCCGAGAACTTTAACATCTAGATCCATTTTTTCTATTTTCACTAAGGCCACCATACTGAAACTTGAGAGCGCTTAATTTATACACTCACACAGCCAAGCACAGAATTTTATACGTTACTAGACCCAAGACCATGGTTTTTTTAAGATTTTGTGTTGGAATGGAATTTTGTGTCCATTCAGCAATCTGCAAGATGTAATTTCCCTAAGTGCTAATACACATTTAAAAATTCTTGACTACTTACGTAACTGCAAAATATTTCACTACAAATCTCAAGGTCTGTAAAAACAGGAGCCACACTGAGTAAAATGAAAAAAACCCTCCAAAACCCAACAAACCAAACCCACCCCAAATACTACTTTCCTTCTCCTGGTGCATGAGAAACAAAGGCACAAGATTCCACAAGCACCACACTCAGGATAAGCGCAGCAGAGCAAAGTTCTGTTTTCCCCTCTGTCTCCCATCAGAGACTCCTGCAACTTCAAAAGTATCCACAAACCTTAATTCACAATGTCTGTCAACATATGCTCTTGTCACAGCATTAGGATCCCTCAGGAGTTATCTACCTGAATAATAAAACCCCACCAATGCAGTGAAGAAAGTTTATCCCCTTTTCCCATTAGTGCCATAAACCTTAAATATCCTCTTATGTGAGCAAGAGGGATATGGTCACTGATTAGAATCTGTTAAACAGGTGAAGATAAAAGAGACAATAATTTGTAGATGCCAGTGGACAGGTGTGACTGATAAAAGAAATAATAAGACTGCTGTCGAAGAGTTCTGTACAGCTTTACAAGTAATATAGATTGAGGGGAATTTCAAAACAGTTATTTGATGAAATGAAATTTGAAATTAAAAAAGGAAATAATATATGTTCCATCCAGCTAAAAAATGAGCTTCCAAAACGCATGTAATTGTTATTTTGGCTTGGAAAGGGGAAGCTGCAGAGATAATCGACTTACGTAACATTTTTAATCTATTGTATTAATGTCATAAATATATACACCTTTAATGGGTTACTGCTGATTGTAATTACACCTCAATGGGTGAGAGAAACAATTACTTCAGATTCAACAGTACAAATCCCCAAAGCTGAAATGGTGCATCTGAGAAATCTCTTGCCATTGCTCTCTTCTAGATAAGAAATTCAGCTTGTTTTGACCCAATTCAAGATTGCAAAAAACCTGGAATCTGTAAAATGACAGTCCTGAGCAGGGAGACAGGGAGGAAACACACAAGATACAAGAGAACAGTGACATTATCACGAGATTATCAATGGCATGAACTGACAACACCTTAATTACTCTGTAAGAACTGCCCACATGGAAGTTTTCAGTTTGTTAGTTGCAAAGTACTTTGAAGAATAAACTGCACTAAATTCACTATGGAATAGTGGTAGATAAGCACACACATATGGAAAACTACTGGAGGTTTGCTAATGCCCTGCAGGTGTTTCTTATTTGTCTTCCCTTTTGTTTATCTACCACTAATCCAGAAATGGAGAGGTGAGAAACCAACTGATTAACCTTATGCAGAAGATGGGTAAATAATTTCATGCTTATTAGCATACAAATCAACATCACAGTTTTCTGGAAAATTTTCTCTAAATTCCTTTTAGACTTTCAAAAGCTCTGCATAAATCTGTACTGATGTCATCATCTTCTATGGGCATCTCCTATAAAGAATCTTTCAAGTTCTGTCTCCTTGAAGTACTTCATAAAAAAAGAAAAAAGGTATTAGAATTAGTATTCACCTGTATCCAAAAAAAGAAGTGAAATTTTATTGCAGTGATGACCCTCTGCATAGCTCCAAAAATAAACTTTACTTATGTATCTATGTATTGTAGCCTGCAGCTAACCTAATTTTTCTAATTAATTTATTTCCCATAAGGACTACAGTAACTAGCAGATGGCTCTTCACCTTCTTCCAGCTGCAAGATAACGCATAGCAGGAAATCTATGTGAGCTATACTGCTATTCTGGACACCACTGAAGGACTGAACTCCAGGGATATCTGTGCTCTCCTAACTCTGTAATGAAGGGGGTTTTTCGTGTTGTGTTCTCAGGAGAAAGGTGCATTTGTCAGTAATTGTAACCTGTTGCCTCTGGGTTTTCTCCTAATTCGAGGTTTTTAAAAGTACAGTAGTTACCACATTGCATGTAAGGACTGTGGGGCATGAAAACCTTCAAGAAAGGGAGATTTTTATCCTTTTTATTTTCAGTAGCCCTGTCTCTCATTCAGAAAAAAACCCCTAAACCACAACACAACAACAAACCTCATTTCGTACAAACATAGGTACTGTGTTGTTTTGCACCAAGCAGATGAATCAGTGTAATATACCACTTGCCAGTTCCTCTGCAGAGTGCCGCTTCGGGACTCTTGAAGTTGGATAGAATGAATCAACTGTCATGGCCAGAGATAATTATTTCCTTGGATTACATTGGCCCTGCTCTCTTAAATGAAGATCCCCTGAAACATTTCTCATGGTTGGAGGGTTTGGACAAAATCCGCACTAGTTCTTTCCTCTTTGTAATTGAGGATTAGATTTTAAGTGGGCATGAATATTCATCGGTAACCCAGGACATCTTCTGAAAACTCTTTTAATTTATCAAGCAGCATAGGGATATAACTGGAGTCAGTAGGTGGCAAAAAGTTCATAGCAATGGGTAGCTTCATGGGGTTTCTGGGTTTTTTTGAACTTTTATGACCAGTGAGAAACACCTCTGGTATAGAAGGATATGCATATAAGACACTGTTTCATAGACTTTTGTCTTTTTACAAAAGCAAAAACCCAGAATGTGTCTTGAGTGTGTGAAGAACTTGGATGTCCCCATTACTGAATACCATTCCTATTTATAACCTGTTGGATATTTGCTTAACAAGTCAGAGCTGGCAGGTTGAAAAGCTACAATAATATAGCTAGTGTGCATTCAGAAAGTAATGTTAGGGATGTAAAATAAGACTATGAAAGTATTAATTTAAAGGACTTCCAGAGTAAAATGAATTTCATTCTGTGTAACAATGTTTAAATGCTATATTATGAATTTGTAGTGGATCTAAGGGCACAGGAAAAAATATAAACCCTTTATAGTTCTAAGAAGGCTTTTCTAATTTAGGTCCAGGATTTCAGTCAGAAATAGGAATTCTCACCCCATCAGTCTGTCCCATTCATTTAAGTCCTTTTTAAAATAGAACCTTTCTCTACAGTTTTGATCTAGATTCATTTTCCCACAGAACCTTTGCAAACCACTTCCTCTTATGCCTAGTCCTGGGATCTAAGGGGCCTTGTTTCCCCTGCAAAGTCAAATTACAGGCATCTGAAACAAATGGAGAGACTACAGAAGAGCGTTCTTTTTTGGATAAAATTTTCTCAGTTTATTTTCCATAAATGAGCTCTTGAATAATTTAAGAAGTTGTCTCTGACTTCTCAGAAGATGTTAAAAAAAAAAAAAAAAAAAAAAAATTACTTTCTTCTATCTGTTAAAAAATTCTTAGTAGTTTCACTCAATAGCCCCTGCTCTAAGGTTTGAGGATTTGGTGAATAACAGCTCCACGTTCACGTTATCCATGCCTTCACCGTAAATCTTGATAGCAATCCACCAGATTCTGATAATTTCAGAGAAATGTCAACAATGACCCCAAGACCTCTTCCCTGTGTGGTAACTCTCAGTTCTGAGTCTGTGGTTGTGTAGATGTGGTTCAGGTAATTTTTTTTGCAGGTACATCGCTTTATGTCTATCTGTGTTGAAGCTCTCCTGTGTCTCTTTTGCCCACACGCTCTGTTTTGCAAGACTCTTCTGGAGTCTTTGTGCCACAGATAAAGCATTTTGCTCTCTAGTGACAGCTTATGATCATACACAGACTTGAAGATTTCGCTGTTTACTCTTTTCTTCAGGTCACTGATAAAGTTGAATAAAACCAGTCCCAGCACCAGACTTTGTAGGTCTTCGCTGTTGACTATTCTCCATCCTGAAAAGAGAACCTTAAGCCCTGGTCTTTGCTTCCTGTCCTTTAACCAGATTTGTCTGTAAAGGGACCTTTCCTCCAGTACCATGGCAACTTAATTTCTCTAATAACCTTCAGTTGGAAAAAGCTTTTTTGGAACTCTAAATGTATTATGTCCTCTGGGTCACCTTCACCCGTGTGCTTTGTAGCAGCATCACAGGACTTCATCAGGATTTCCTGCTGCAAAAGCCATTCTGGTTCTTTCCCAATAGACTGTGCATATCCACCTGCTTAACAGTCCTGTTCTTTCATGTGGTGTTGACATAACTGCATAATTTTGCTAACGATACATTGTCTAGTCTTTCACCAAAAGACATGATACCTTTAAGTCTAGTTCTGAAGAATTTAACTGCTCTCTCTCCTTACCAAGTAAAAACAGCAAGTCAACAGCAGAAATGGAAACCAGGTCTCTTGACAGTTGTCTGTTAGACAAAACTACTTTTCTTCATTATTTTTGACATGGTATTCCCTGGACCTTCTGGATGTTCCCTGGAACTTCTGAATAGCCAAGTTCCTAACACACTATTTTATGTACTGAACGTTATTGTTCTGTCATTATGCTATTGGTAGAACACAGAGTGCATGTATGATATGTGCTTATACATACATACATATGTAGTAATGACATTTTCACAAAGTAAATGCCATCCTATGTATGAAGGCTGTGATCTGAGTACATTTAAGAGTTGCTAACAGTCACTCATTGCTAAATAAAATCATATATAGCTCCAATAATATTTTAAAAATTAAAAATTAGTAAAACCGCTGTCTGCCATGAGTATGGATTGGGCAGCAAGATGGTTTATGTAACTGCCAAACCCCAAAATGTGACAAACTGCTCGTAACAGTTATAAAAAATGAATAAGCAATACTTCTGCACAGACTAGAAGCATATCTTGTTAACATGTGTAGAGATATGTCTGGCCATGGACAGGTTGACAGCTAAAGAGCTCTGAAGATATGTTTACTTCATAGGGAGACTTCATGCACTGTTGTTAATCAGTTACTTTATTTTATTTACCACAGTTCCATAGCATTTGTCTTTGTATATTGGCAGCAGTCCTCCTGAATGCCCTTCTTATAATAAAGAATACATCAGATTTACCCCTGGTATAACAGCTGTCTTCAGTGGAGCTGGCCCAGAAATTCATTTGGCTCAGTATCTCTTGTTAATGCGATACTTGGGATGACTTGAGTTACTCAAGTGTTTTCATTTTTGTGATGATATGGTAAGGTATTTCCTTTCAATGATCCCTTTCTCAGGCGGAGTTTAAGATATGCTGCTGTTTCTCATGATAATGACAAATCTTTCTACCAGATGTATTACTTTCCAAAACAAATTTCCAGCATGTGTAGATGAGTGTTGTTTCCTTTTGTTTTAATTCCATTTTCCTTTCCATAGTTTTTAATTCAAAAAGCTTTATAATACAACTCAATTTTCCCCAATGTCTCCATCAGGAAATCCGTGTCATTTACATCCATTTTATATATGACACATGTAAATGGCAAAATATTTATCCAGGTGCTCATCTAGGTCAATAGTAAAATTGAACTCAACAAGCCTAATCTTTGATCTTCAACTACATCTGCTGGGTTGCTGGATCTCCACCTATTTTTAAGCTAATCTGGCATTTCTACCATTGCTCTCTGTGTGCCATCCATTGAGGTAGGTTGTGATATTATAGTTAGGTTCTCCAGATTCAGGCTACCGTTTTTGGGGGGAAAGTTTGATTTCACTTCAATGATGTAGGAAGGTGGCAGCAGTCCTGAGGCCGTATCAGGAAATGCCTGGGGATGTGGGCTGGTTGTTTTCCCTACAAGCCAGGGAATGGAATGCCACAGGCACTTCGCCATAGCAGTACTAGCTCTCGGCTAAACTTTTATTTAGTTTGTTATTTAGGAAAGGCAGAGGAGGTGAGGCTGGCATGGCTCTTGCCTTTTATTGGTGTTTTGGGTCATCAGCTTACAGCAGACACTTTACAGCAATCTCTTTTGAGTGCCAAGTTGATTTTCTGCCTTTCAGGTGTTGTGTAAAGGTGGACAGTATTCACTTTTCTGTTCTAAGTATAAAGCTTAGAGCAGTGCAACTTACAGCTCAGCTGGTGCTTTCTGATTCCATAACTGTTTTCTAACTTTACATCATGGTTAGGAAATGTTTAAGGTATTCTGGGGCCAGACATGTTTAATGACTTCAAACATGTAATTCTTCTTGACTGCTTGTATTCAAAGTGATGCATTAAAACATTTACACTAATTCTGGACACTTTTGACTCTGATTTTGTGCATTACAGTTTTTTTCCTGTTAATAAATCTTCCCTATTTAGAATGCAGTTAGTTTTCTTAGGGTTCCATTTATTCCATCTTCGTGCTGTGGAACTCTGAGCACAAATGACAAATTTAGTGCAAATAAGCTTTGTAATATACTATGCTGAAAAGCATTCTGTGGTTTGTCATTCAAGACTGGAGGTGGGTAAAATTAAAATAGGAACTGCAGAGGATATCTGGGTGACGTGTGATTGGATTTAAAATCTCAGTTTGGAATTTGCTCCTAAAATATTTGTTTTGAATTAGAGTCATCAAAGGACCTGCTTATTAGTGTCAGTTTAGATTTAAACAAAATCTTGTAACAGCCATTATTCTCAAAAGATTTAGTCAGAAAATGGTCAAAAGGTCATGCAAATCATGGTTACTGTGCATTCATGATACCAGTTTAATTAATTTCCAGCTGAAGGGTATTTTTTTTTTTTCTAACCCACCTCAGAGAATTGTGGACATTTAAGCTTTAGCTATATTTGACTGAATGTCAGAACCACAGCCTGACTACTGTATGGATCACAAATTTGATACAAATGATATTTACAGTTTACCTCACTCATAGATCATATTTTCATAGCTAACCTGTCTGGCCTACAATCCAGCTGGGGATTCCCCATCTCAGCCTCAGTTTTCTCATCACCTTTATAATTTAAGTCACTTAATATGTGTTTTTGGAACTGGAGGAGGTCCAGAGCTGTCTTTTATTTGGGTGGGATTCAAGATAATTTCATTATTAGTGAAATCAAACTAACTCCTGTTAAAAAGAAATATTGTGGTGTAATTTCAGTGAATCACATAGCCAGAATTGCTCTTTGGGTCTTGGATTTCCTCTTCCTCCACATCATGGTTTAGTTTGGCTCATTCCTACTGTGTATGTGTGAATAGTGTGAACACCCGACTTTATCTTGTTATATTGGAAGATTTTAGCTGCTGTTTTATTCCCCGAGCAGCATTTCTTTTTTCTAGTTCACTGATTTGGATGGTTTTGTTCTGTCTTCCAGGCTTGTCAGGTTGTAGTGTCACTATTTTCCTTCTTTTGGAGTGTTTCTGTTGGACTCCACCTTCTTTCCATTCTTCAGCTCTTATAATTTTATTTTGCCTTACCAGGAACTTTTCAATTAAATGATTTTAAATTGACATGTTCTTATTTACCAGACTAAAATGAGTCATAGAAGGCCATTGTTGTCACTGAAGTTCTGTGAAAGCATCAGCAGGGTTCTGATGAAAATTTGCCTGTTTTCCTGGCTGTCTACCCAGGAGATTACTGGGGATCTGAGAACTGTCCTTTCTTCAAAGCAGCAGTGAAATTGGAGACTTGGATGTTTCTGAGCTCCACAGTCCTCGGTCAGTTCTGCAATCTGGAGACCTAACCATAGCTAGCTCTTGGCTCCTGGGTCCACGAAAGATCTGAGACTTGCATTTGGCTGTGGATTTGAGAACTTTGGTTCACCCTGTAAAACCAGGAACCTGGGAACTCTGGTAATTCAGGCTTGTTCACTGTTAGGACAATAATTAGGTCTCCATGTGGTAGAGCTGAAGACTTTTATTTTTTTTACCCACAAAACTCCCCTTTCTAGAGCTTGGAGTTGGAAGTCTCACTTCTGAGCTTCAGGGTGCTCAGGGTTTTCAGGGTGTCATCTCTCTGGGAGGGCTGTCAGAGGGATGGGAGCCTATCAAAGTAGGGGAGAGCAGATGAAATTTCAAGTTGTGAAATATTGCACTGAAGTTTTCAAACTAATTTTGCTATTCTTAAACAGCCAAAAAATCTTCATCCAAAGTGAAAAACTTTGGAAGGCATAATTTTTCATACTGAAACAGAAGAAATTTTCATCAATAGTTGCTTCATTTTCCATTAGTTGCACCTGTCTTTTACTTTGCTGGAATTTTAATGTGAATAAATAAAATATTTCATTCATTCTCATTGCTCTGGAAATGCTTCCAACACAGAGAGATTTCAGATTTAATATACCAGATTGAACCTCATCTTGCACCAACAGGGACATTTTGGAAGGGTAAGGAAAAGATCCAAGGCACTGGCTATTGCTATTTGCCACGCAAGCACTAGATGCTTAGGGCAAGGAGCCAAACCAGCCTTGGCAGATTCAGCACAGGAGCACACCACAGTTTTCTGTGCCATTCTCTTTCCCTGGTTTGTTATCTATGAAAAATTTATTTGTGTTACAGATGTGTTTGACACAACAATGTTATTCTAGTGAGGCAGTAGACAAAACCCTACATCCTGTTGCTGGAATTTCAAAATATCACAAAATTATCAGCCTTTTCTTTGAGCTTGGAGTAGGTGGCACAGGTAAAACTGCTACATGATCCATAAAAATCCTATTTTGTTAAAGTGGGTTGCAATTTTTCTATTGGCAACATAATGAAATATCTAAATAATGGTATGCCACTGTGGTTTTTTAAGTAACTTGTTTATTATAGAAGACTAGAACTAAAACTTTAGAGTGCAGTTTCAACTGAAATGTCACTTTTCTGTTTATCTGCCTGAAGTTTGCATTGGTTTTTTCTCCTGTTTGTTTTTTCCTTTTGGCCATCACTACTTACGGGATGAGGTTTTTACTATTTAGCATTAGGTATATCATTTAAGAACAGAGGCTCCATAGACATAGTCAAAGGAATTTCCTATTAGACTAGATTCACAGTCTCCATTCACATATTCTTTATGTGCCTAAGCTTCTAACTTACTTGCCTAAATAAGGTACTGAAACTTAGATGGCATTAATACCTTCTTCATTTTCTGTTATAATAATCAACTTCATCTCTTCACTACTCTTAGATCTGTTTTCTCACTTCTGTAATATGAGTCATATTTCTCACACTCATATATTAATATACATTCTCTTGAAAAAAACCCAGAAAAATCACTTCTGGTCATCTTCATTCACCTCTCTGTTCTTAATCTTTGGTCATCCCTTTGGAAGTGTCTTGTGAAACAGGTAAAGCTGTTAGAACATGTCATATATTCATCATCTCAAAACTTTGTGCCTGTGTAGTAGTAAGAGTCTCTAGGATAGCTGACCATTTAAATAACAGCTAATTCAATGTTTACTGGTTATATCTAATCTACAATGAGTCCAGGAGCGTACTAACCTTTGTGAGGTGAATGACTTACCAGGCAAGCACAGGAGCTGTTTTACTAGATCAAACTAGTGGTGGTTCTAATTTTGTACCCCAAACTTCTGTTTCGGAAGACTAACAGGCAATATAAAGGGAAGTGAGGGAAAGCATGATCCATCTGGGAAGATTCCTCCAAATTTATGTCCTGAAGCATGAACACTGATGGAGCCCATGGTCCTAATCCAGAGGTTATTTAAGGCAATGAAAGAATACCTCTGGCTTGAAAAGACTCAGTATCTAGCATTTTGGCTTTTATGTTTTTGGTTCTATTTTCACTTGGTTTTCTTTATTTCACATTAACCTTGGCATTAGGGCCCTTCTGTTCTGAACAGTTTTTCACTTTTGAAACTTGATTTTCATAGGTATGCCTGTTCCCAATATGCACTTTATTTCTATTTTGGTTGTAGTGTTGTTTAAAAAAAAAAAAAAAAAAAAAAAAATCAAGTCTTTCTCTAAACACCTTGTTTTTCCCACATTGTGTGAGTGGGAAGGCATTTTCTCCCTTGTGGGATCCATATACTGACTCATTGTATTAATTGGAAAAGTAGTTTGTCTTTAGATTTCTAGTTTTATGTCTATTCCTTTTAGATTTAGATTTCTCTGTTAAGTCCATAATAATATAAATATTTTCCTAATCCTGGAATTGGCAGACCTCCTTTGAGTTTCTATGCCAGGCTTTCATATTTTCAATAATGTGACCCTCAATAAAGAGGCAGCTGGATAAAGTCATAAAACAGGCTCTAAAAAACATGGAAAACCACATACTTTAATTTGCTGTCTTGGTATCCATGTCTAAACCAGTAACTCTAAAACTTGTTGCACTTAAAAAATGGTACTGAAAATCATTAAGACAGCATGTCTGCAGGGTACTCTTTGATTTCTGTTTATGCATAGTAGGAGACTGAGGTTGGACTGGAGGATTTGAGAAGTTTGGCTTTGGAGTGGTCAAGGCTGGAATCTCTAAGCCTGCTGTTACTGGACTCGAGTGGGTGACATTTGATCTATCGGTGTCTGTAAGCTGAAGGATTGATCTATTTGCAACACAAAATACAGACTGACATTTCCAGTGTGCAGGTGGACTTTGCTGAGAAAGGCAAATCCCTACCATGAGAAAAGTGAGTCCTACAAATCCATCTTTAATGCCAATCTTTTTTGGCCTGCACAGCTGAAATGGCCCGGTACTGCTGTTCTCAGATAGACTGCTGAACAGGGCATAATTCTGAACATGCAACAGAACAGCCTGTATCAAATGCAGAAATTTAAACATAACATTTCTTTTCAGTGTCCCTTGGCTGTGTGCAGAATTCTTTCTCCCTACTCCATCGTACTGCTGTGAGCAATACAATAATCTTCTGTATATTTTTTCAGAACTAAATTGAAACAATTTTGGCAAATGTAGCAAGACTTACTGACTTGAGGAAGCACTTTTTTTCCTAAATTAAAGCTGTTAGATATGGGTTTTTTAGTAGAACACACAGAGAAATTAGGAAATTCCTCAGTTGCTCTCTTCTCCTTTTCTAGATAAATGAGATCTAACATAGACTGAAAGAGAAAACATACTATGGATGAGCTTTGTGGTACGATGATGACACCATATTGCAATGCTATATACACTTGTAACAGGTCACTGTTCACTGCATCCGTTGTACAACTGCTACTCAGCTATATCTGATAATATGGTACTGATGTTCCACGTTATATAGGTCTTAGCAGACCATAGGGGCTTTTTAAGCCAAATTGTTAGGTAATTTGTTCACCATCTTGCTAACATTATGAGTCATTCCTTACAATTTTTTTCAGCTCTTTTCCAGTATTCCCATTTCACTTTAGTCCTTTAGTAAATTAAACTTGCTTAGACTTTTCTTGAATATTTTTCCCCATCCTATCAGGTCTACCCTGAGGAAAATTTTTACAATGCAGAGCTTAAGGTGTCTTTAATTAAATTTAAAGATTTTGGTATTTTTGGCATTGGTTGATTCTTTTGACATATGCAACCATCCGACTCTGTGCTACAGATCGATTGTGCATTATTTTACTGCGCTTGGGAAATCTTTTCAGAGATGGAAATACAAAAAAGTTACATGGATCAACTACAGTTTTCATGATTCTTATGAAATAGAATAGAAACCACATTAAATGGCATCATCAATTGGCAATTCAGTTTTCCTTTATTCTTATTCCAAGATTATGCAAAAAGATCACTTATTATATATTTTGTTTAACAAGTACAACACTATACTATCTTTGTGTGAAAAAAAATTGTAATAGCATTTGGTCTTTGCATGTTGTATTTTTTCACCCTCAAGAATTATGCTAAACTCATGGATAGCTGGGGTCAACCAGGGTGAAGAAAGCTCAAATATTCCACTTGGCCTCAAACCATACCAGCTGTGCTCCTTTTTTCTCATTAGGCTCAGGCTTTTTGGCTTGCACAAGCTCTTTCCTTAGCTTTTGCGTGCCTGCAGTGCTGAAGCTGGTCAGAGTCCTGTCACTAATTCCCAGGATTCAGTTTTTTCTTGCTGTTACTCGCATGTGTAAGATCACAAGGTGAGTAGGGAAGGCGGCTGAAATCCCCGGACGGTCTAGGAGCCCGAGGGAAGACGAAGTCCTGGATGGACAAGAAGAAGCCTTTCTAGGGCTAAGTGTGTGCTGCTGACCTAACCAGGGCTGAGTAACTTGGCTTTGGTCAACGTTTTCAGCAGCATAGACTGTTGTGAAAGCAGCCTTTCGTTACCCTTGAAGAATCACTGAAACTCCTTTGCACAGTGATAATTGTAATGGGCAGCTCGGTGATTACCACAGCAGAACAGACGTTCAAGTGTCTTCTACTTCAGGTTAGCTAATACATGGGGAGCAAACACACAGACTGAAAACCAATGTAAGTGAGAATAAAATGCTTTGAGATGGTTTTTCTTAATTCAAAATGTCATTTTATTTGAAAATCCTACAGTAGAGACTGTTTCGTTTCAGACAGCATCTCCCTGCTGTACACGAGTGTTGTTGTGTCAGGAAGCAAAGCCATGTGGAGAGGCGTGGGACTGAGGATTTTCCTCCAAGGCATGTTTTTTTCCAGTCTGACCAATCTGCTGTACAACTTCGTTCCTCTCTCCTTTCCCTACTCAAGTCTGAGTCCACAGTCAGAACTGATCCTGCATTTATCTGAAAGAGCTTTCCCATGTGGAGTTATGAACAGCATGAAAGTAACTTCTGCATTTTTTTATGATGCTGTCATGTGTTTGGAGATACTGAAACATCTTAAAGAAATGTGAGTAAAGGTAGCATATTCAAGAAGCATTTAAAAATAGGCCATGCAGTCAGAGCTTATTCAAGAAGTAATCTATACTAAAAATTAAAACAAATTAGGGTACATGGATATTTTTAGGAATAACATTTTGGCACACCAAATTTTCTGAACACTTTCAGGGTCATATCTTTGCTATTCTTCCTTAGGTGGGAGTCCTATTGAAACTGGTGAGAGTTGTGCCAGCATAAATCTTTGACCCATGCTTTTCCCTAATATGACATTTTTTCTTGAATGACCTCCTGGCAACCTTGTTGGTAAGTCATTTGTCATGTTTATACTCTGAGCAAAAAGTGGCTTCCATCTGTTCTTAATCTGCGTTCCCTTTAACTTCTATTTTTGCCTCCTTTTTTCTGTCATCTGTGTTGCATTGAAAATAGAGTTTCTGGCCAACTTTATTTATCCCCATGTAAGGGGTTGTAATCATTGAAATAAATCTCTTGGCAGATTTTTCTTTAAGCCTAGACAACCACAGTCATCAAGCAAAAATAAATGACGGGGGCAACAGCTTCAAATAAATTATTGAAGTTTTTACTTAGATGCCACTCTTCAGACTGGCTTGATTAATACTTTCTTTTTTTTGCACCCTGAGCTCTTCCAGCTCCCAGCTTTACAGGCTGATTTTGCTCTATTTTATTCTTTACCTGGTATTTTCTGATCTAGTCTGTCTCACCAGCTGTTCATTTAGGCAAAGCACATGTCAGGAAAAAGTATACACACCACACACACTTGTCAGTACATACATGATTTCTTAGGTTCTCCAATAAAGTCTACAGTAGTTTTGGTGAAAAAATGGAGCACTATTTGGAGAAAAAGTAGAAGATTAATTACTACAGTGTCTGCTTCTGATAATAAATTTAATGTTTTTTTCCTATTAATGCTGATTTCTCAGCATGCTGCTACTTTTAAGATAGAAAAACTCAGCTTCTTCCAAAGCACTATTGCAACGTGTGTTCCTCTCTTGTGGAAATGAATGTATTCCCATTCCCTCTAGACCATTTAAAGACACTGTTTGATTTGGCTTTCTTTTCCTGATTGGGAGGGTGGAGAAGAAGAAAGAAGGCTCCTTCTCTGAATCCTTTGATCAGCAGAATGAAATCTAAAATTGAGGCTAGCTCTATTTTATTTTTTTTTCTGTCCATGGGTGAAATATACTGCTTTTTCAGAAAGTCTGAGTAACTGGAAACTAGGCAGAAGAAACACAGATGGAGCTCAGATGAAAGCCATGGAAATCCATGCAGGAGGTTATGCAGAGAGTTTTCAGAACAAGCTCCTGAGAGCTTGGAGAGACCCTTACTACTCCTGAAGGCACTTCATGCCACTCACTATAAATCAGAACTGTGGATTTGAATCCAGGCAGAGTTTAGACTTAAGCAGTTCCCTTTCCCTTTGGAAATGATGTTAGATACGATAAGGTGGTTCATGAAGCAAGTTATTAGTAAACCTGCTTTATTTTTCTCATACTCCAATCACAGAGTGACATCTATCACATGAGAACTAGACAAGGTTAATCAAAAAATCATGCTAATTTTTATTGAGCCAAATTTTGAGGTTCTCACTAATTTTAACTGATTATTACTGTACTCTTTGAGGTCAGCAGAAATAAGGACTAGCTAAAAATTCAGTCCACTGCATCATCTCATAAACAGTACTTTTTCCTTGTTGAGCCTGGTAGGAGAGCTCATTCTGAGTTGTACTTATTCACACTGACATACTGAAAAACTGAGAAGCTCTTGTTAGATACAGAAAATATATGATATTTTGGATGCTGTGCCGTGTCACAAAAAACTGTCAGTATAAAAATTCTGTATTCTCAAATAAATAGAAATTGGCAAGAGTTCCACTTAACCAGAGCAAAGAAACATAGACAATCGGACCATCTATGTGTGTGTTTCAGTACAAATATTAAAAGCCTGGAAAAACAGTATTAAAACTAAAGTTACTGGTTATAAATGAGAATGTCAATGTAATAGGCACATTAGAAACTTAGTGGAAGAAAAATAATCAATGTGACGGGCATGTCAGTGATCAATTACATGGGAAAGGCAGGTAAAGTCATGCCTGTCAAAGAGAAGATTTTTTTTGTCTTGAAGTAAACATAGTCAAACCTTACAGATTAATTACACCACAAAAGCAAAGAGTCCCTCCAGACTGAAATTACAAGATTAAACAGGAAAAGTAGAACTGCAGCACCACAGGACTGCAGTACAGTATTAGGACTGTAGTACCAGCTGTCCTGCCTAAATAGTGGTATTGCCTGTGACAACCTAAACAAGGTCAAATGGGGCATTGAAGAGGGGAAACGCAATAACAGTGGGAGACATTATTTACCAAATTGCGTTCTGGTAAATGGGCTGGGGGTGTGTGTGTGTGATTCTGAGCAAAATTTTAGTTTTTTTAAATGATTGCTTATACAGAGGCTATTTGTTTATCTTGGGAAAAAAAAAAAGAAAGTAATTCTAAATAATTCTAGGACCTGGTCTTAGACAGTGACAGAAAGACCTTGTTCAAAATACAGCTAGAACCTCTGTGTGAAAGCAACTAACGTACTTAGATGCAGTATTTTTGAAATAGCAAAAAAAAGGGGGAAAAAATCTCCCATGGCAATGTTTAACTTCAAAGAGAAAACTGCATAAAGATGTTAAAACTATTTAAAAAGAAAGAGAGCCAAAATTTAAAATGTTTATAGGAGTCATGCAGATTGTTTAAATATGGGAGCTCACTGCAAGCTGACTTCCAGAAAAAGGCTTTAGAATACCAAAAAAAGGTTTGCATAGCTAAACAGCAGGGTGAAGGAGTAAGAGGATGTCTCTTATTAAAAGTGCTTCTTTTATTAGCAGTAAAAGGGTTTTCTTCAAGTTGAAATTGTGCCTAAATGAGGAAAACAAAGCATAAACAAGTTAAATGTATAAACAAAATAAGGAAGGCCAAAAGAGATTTTGAAGAACAACTTGGCAAAAACTACTAGTAAAGCCATTCTCAAGCTGTCTTTAAGTAGGTAAAATCCTGACAGAATATGTACAGGACCAGTAAATGATCGAAGTAGGGAAGGTATTTAGGGACATACCCACTCTGGCGCATTTCTCTGTCAAGAACATATCAGATTTGTCACCAATAAAAGCTTTATTAGAAGAGAGTGCAGAAGAAACTGGCAACAATGAACAGTAAAAAATTACCAGGACCAGATGGTATTCATGCAAGTTACAAGAACTAAATACAAAACTGTTAAGCTAGTAATGATGGAGTAATGCTTAAAAGTTTCCTGGTCTGAAAAAATGGAGGTGATAAATGTGACACCTAATCGGAGAAACTGGTAGGAGCTGCAATACTCTCTAGGCCTGCTTCTAAATCATTAGATTTATGGGTAAGTATGATAAAAAGGGGAAGAATCAGCATAGCATTCATAGAGGAACCCAGAATGTCTAAAATTTCTTTGAAAAAGTAACTGAACATACAGACAATGTTGATCCCTTCGATAGAAGCTAGGTGGTCTTCCAAAACTCATTTGAGCATGTCCTTCACCAAAGGCTCTTGAAGAAACTTAAGTATCATAGGATAAGACATACAGGCCTCACAGTAATAACTAATTAAAAAATAAGAAACAAATAGTAAGAATATATTGTCCATTTTTGGAATGGAGGGAACTCATCACTAGAGATCAAATAAATCTGTGAGAGCTTGTGATGTTCAGCTTACAAATGTTTTGAAAGATACAGGGAGGGGAGGAGATGCCAGAGGTAGCAAAGTTCACCAATGGCACTGACATTATTCAGGGTAGGAGAAATGCAAAATTGCTGTAGGTGCTTGCAGCAACGTCTCATGATACTGATGGACAACATTAATCATTAATAAATAGATGCAAAAGATGCAAAGATAATACATGTGGGGGGTAGGTCTTAACTTATGTATGCAGACGTGACTTAGAGTTACAATTGCTAGTTCTAAAAAAAACCAAACCCAAACAACCACTGTGTTCAGCAGAGGACAAAAAAGCAAGCAGTGTTTGAAAACTTTTAAAAATGGAATAAAGAACAAAATAGCAAACATCACCATTCTGCTACACAAACCTATCATACACCCAAATCTTGATTTCTGTTTGCACTTTTGGTCTCTTCTTAGGAAACAGACCTCTCAAAGGGTAATCAGAAGTGTGGAAGAGCTTGTCTGGAATAGCTTCCATAGAGGTCACAACCACCTAAAGTCAGGCTCTTCAGTCTGGGAACTCAAGGATGGAGGGAGGATCTGTAACAGCATATGCAGCACTGAGAAACTTAATGAGGAATGACATTCCCTGTTTACCAAATTGTTCACCAAATGCATGGTGCACCTGCTATTGGTGGCAGGTTCGAAACAAGCAAGAGGAAGGGATTTTTTTGTACAATGCATAGCTGAAATGTGAAGTTCACTCTCACAGGGTGTTGTGGGTGCCAGTAGGTTACAGGGATTCAAAATGTTATTTAACAAAATTCATGGAATTAAAATGCAGTTAGGGCTATTAGAAACTATGACCTCAGCTTAGGAAGCCCCCAAGATACTGTTTTTTAGAAGCCTGGATAACATCTTGAGGGAGCATCAGTACAGGCTTGCATCTTGTACTCTTCCCTCAGCAACTGCAGTTGCCTGCTCCAAGAGGGAAACTGCAGGGCTAGGTGAGTCTCCGATCTCACCAGGTGCAGCCATTGTATTTGCTTTAATGAAATATGACTTACTGCACCGTTCTTATTGCAACCGTTCCTATTTATTCCAATCCAACCTTTATTTTCCTTGTAGCTCTGTATTAAAAAAAAACCCAAACAAGAGCTTTGTTTGTTACCATTATTTGGTCATGGGGCCCTGACGGATGAGTGGGGAGAAGATGTGACTAGGAGGCCTGGAAATTCACCCCTCAGTCCCTGCTCTGCTGTGTGGATGTCTTCTTTGCTCATGTTTCATGGCCTAAAGAACCTCTGTTTGTAGGGTGGGGGTGATGACTGCCTTGTGCAAGATCAGTGCCTGTACAGCAGAGTCCTTGTTGGCTGGACTGCAGTGGTGGTACCTTTTTTGTCCAGACGAACCTCATTTTTTATTGTCGTTATTTGCGGGTTCCTTTCAGAGGGGCACTGCCTACATCTTCCCTTTGTATCATCCCTGCTCTTTTATATCTCCTCTTTTGCTTACTACTGAATGTTTACTGGGTTAATGCTGTGTTTCTTCCATTCCTCCTCACCCCAATATGTGACCTCTGAAGTAGATGGTCCTGGGAAAAGACTTTATCCATGCTTTCTAGCTGTTTTATTTTTGTTTGAAGCAGATTATAACTGGTCTTGAGGGAGAAGACTTGGGTTTACTTATTGTTTGATTTTAAGCATTTTGCTACCAAACTGACTTATTTGGGTTTTAAGGATTTCTTTATTCCTATTTTTCAAATAGTGCAATGCATTTGGAATAGACATTGTAAACGTGTAATTCTTAGGTGCTGGCATCATTCTGTTTCTGGTGTGATTTCAGTGGCATTATTTCTGCAAAATTTTGAGAATACATGGCTACATCCCATCTCTGAGAGTATTTTAGGAAGTTTCTGTCAAATTGATTTTGCTGATCCTCTTCTTTTTTCCTTGTATTTGTTGCATTCAATTCTGATTTTCAGAAAATTGGAGCAAAATTACATTTATTTCAATGCAAAAGTGGTAAGGTCTTCTTTAACTTTGTTCTTTTTTTTTTCCCCCCTCTTCCATCTTCTCAGAGCAACATTTAAGTCAGCTTCTGTACTTCAAACACAAGACTAGTCCCTTTTGATTTTAATGGGGTCATATCTCTTCAACAGTTATTAGCCCCAAGTCTTGAAAGTAACTGGGTATATAGAAGAAATTGTAAGTCTTGAGTGCAGAGTTGAAGAGAGGATGTAGAGAAGACTAGCCAGTGTGCTGAAGACTCTTTGCAGCAGTGGGCAGGCTGCATAGATCTGTGCTGCTGCTTGCATGAAAAGCATGTGCTCCTGTACGAGTCCAACATTGTAAAACTGGAAGAGATCATTTTGAGAATTTACTACAACCTATATGATACCGACCATCGGCATTCCTTGGTTTCACTTGTTTGAACTAGGTATGTTTTTTTAGGAAAAACAACTAATTTTAGTTTTAAAATTGTTGTAGTAGGAAACCCATCAAACCCACGTTAAGCAAACTGTTAAATGTTTTAGGCAGTTTTTATCCCATTTAATATCTACCTTGTTGATTTTTTTTTTAATTGTTCTAGTTTCTCAGTCAGAAATGCCATATAACGCTAAATAAATGCCTAGGACACATGCCAGGCACAAAATATTAATGGTGTACAAACCACAAGCTGGTGATCTCAAACTTAATAACGTGTTACAGACTCGCCTGTTGTCAGTAGTGTAGCAAAGAGAGAACGCCCATTTTGTGTCCAGTGAGGCAGAGCAGTGGGTGTGAAGTCCTCGATTCCCACTGAAAAGTGACTGAAAGCAAAAACTTGTGGTGTGACCACTGCTGTCAGCCCTAACAGGAGTGTAGGGACAAACACTGAAACATTTTTTTTAAACTATCAACAGAAACTTGCCCGGTTGCTTGAGTGAAGCCCGCTGAAGAAAGACACTCTACCACTATCACCTGCTGCTTATCATTATTTTTTTTAATTTAGCTTCCACTGATAATTCTGGAGCGGCTTGAATGGACAATGTAGAGCTAGAGTTTAGCTGAAGGCTAGGCCCTGCCTTGCTATCACAGGATTTTGGTAAGGTGAGATAACAGAAAAGAGCTCAAGTGAGAAATTGTCTTCGTAAGTCTTTGCTAACAGATTTTTGGATGCAGAGGTACCACAAGAAGGGGAAAAATGAGCATTAAGGTAGATCTGGAAATAGATCACATAATATAATCATATTTTGTCACACAGTTATGCTCTTCTGATAGTCATTTCATATGGTATTGAAAAGAACTTTATTCGTTTGTAATGGGCAAAATGTGGATGTTGAGATCTCACTACGGTAGTCTATGTCATAGCCTAATTATTTCTTTTTTTTTCTCTCTGTAATTTCCTTGTATAGGTGGAAAATGTTCGGTTACTTGATCGTTTATCTTCAAGAAAAGCTGCACTGGGAACCTTGTATTTAACAGCTACCCATGTCATATTTGTGGAGAATGGTTCTGAAACCCGTAAAGAAACCTGGGTATGAATTTTTTTTTTTTTTCAGTTAGCTGTAAGTGTGTGGCATTTTATTGGTGGTAATTTGAAAATAACTTGCAAAACAGTTTCAACACAGTAAATTAGTTCATATGGACACTTCTATAACTTCAGAGCATATGAAATTCCAGCATGGTAACTTTTGAAAATTTTCAATGGGTTCTGGATATTGCAACACAGTAAGAGAAAGGACCTTCACTGTATGAATACCAGATGTGATTGACCAAGGAACAGCTGCTGTAAACCACAGCACTACTCCCATCATCCAGGAAAAACTGAGGAGAAATGTTTTGAATGTGAATTAATACCTTGGCTCAGTCAGCTCTTGCCTCTATCCCTGACTGCTTGTGCTGGATCACTGATTTTGTTGTTTTAAATTTTTTTTTTTTCATAATGTAGTATTCTTTGTTATCTATTTTGATGAATCTATAACATACATTGCATGTATATATATAGGTGTAAATATACCTCTGGTGTCATATGATTTGAGAGTCTTTTGTGTAGCTTGTTTATGAATCCTTTGTCCATTTTTGTACTAATAGTTAACTCCATCCTCTTTTGGTCCCACTATTCCCTTCCTGATTTTTATAGTAATGTTTCACCTCATCCGACACAGTATTTAGAATTATATCAGGACTACCACTCTGCCAATGAGGAGGCCCAACATTTTAGCTTAAATTGATGCTGGTTCATCTTTTCACTGTGCAGATAGATGAAAAGGGCTCTTTTTCTGACAACCGCTAGCTTACACTAAAGCAAACAAACAAAAAGCTTTGGATAGCATGACCAGGCTAATGACTGAGCAGCTGAAACACTCCAGAAGCGGTTCTTTGTCTGTAGGTGATGTATCAGGCACTGCTTGAGCCTGAAGCTGGAGTGAGGAACAAAACTACAAGATGAGGAGTGTGGGGATTTTCCAAAACAGTAGTGGAAGCTATTGTGCCTGCCCTGGCACATCATTAAAAATAATTGTTTTTCCTCCTGAAGATTCGAATCACTTGGCATAACCGTTTTCAATTCCCTCGCAGGTTCTTCACAGCCAGATTTCCTCTATTGAGAAGCAGGCCACCACTGCCACTGGTTGCCCATTGCTGATCCGCTGCAAGAACTTCCAGGTCATCCAACTGGTCATCCCTCAGGAACGAGACTGCCATGACGTTTACATATCTCTGATACGTCTGGCACGACCAGGTATGAGGAGGAAACGGGCACAAAAGTGAATCCTCATCCTGAAGAGGGAGAATATAATGGAAGAAATGTAGCTGTGCATGTCTGTCCTTTGCAGGTTAAGAAAAAAGGTTTAATTGGAGATGTGTTATGAGAGAAAAGGTCTCTCCGCAGACAAGCATATTAAAATAATCACTTACGGAGCAATGAAGAAAGCACACTATAACAAGTAGTTCATTCCATGAAGTATGACATGAACTTTTGTTTAAAATAATACTCTAGGGTATCACAGGCCATAAAATATATTATAATGTTATTTTATGTGTCAGTGTTGTTTACTGTATGCCTTGTGTAAGTGTGAATTTAGGAAAGTACTGACAAGTCTCTAAATCCAGGGAATTTTCATGTTCCTGCTGTGTCAAAAAACTTGCAATATATTTTGTGATCATGTCAAGATCTGACTTTCGCTTTTCTGTGCTGTGCATAAATTTCTTAAAATCAGTGAAAGGTTTTGCAGCAAGTAGTTGATTTATTCCGCTGGACTGCCTGTGTTCGGCCTATTATTATCTACATTTTGAATGTGCCCATTTTGAATTTGTGAATTCAGATCAAGATCCTTTTGAAAACTTTCCTCTTTTCAATGGAAATCCAAGCATTGTGTCAAAGTCCAACATCCGATCCTCTGCATTATAGCTGCTCTCCTAAGAACCATCTGACAAGGCTTCTGGATTGTTCACGTTAAATGATAATTGCAAAAATACACCACCAACCTCTGTCCTTTACTATTATTTTAACAGTATGCAAAGAAAATGTCTACCAATCTGTACAAAGCTGACAACATTGGCTTTAATTTTGATCTTGCTAGGAGAACACCAATTTTATCTACTCGGGGGGGCAGGGGGGGGGAATTGCACAGTCAGCCAGCACAGCTACTGAACTTTATAAAGTACGTTCCGTAATTACGATAGTGGTAGTAGTAGTAAGATGTAACTGCAGCAGGTGTAACTTGATATGTTAGGTGATGCAAGATGAAAGTAATTAGAGAAATCTAAAAATAATGAGACCAATTCAGTCAGTTCTGCTCCGGTAAATCTGGATTAATTCCACGGACCTCAGCTGCAAGTATGTGTTCGTGCCTGCTGGAAGGAATGTGATTCTGTAATGCTCTTCCCCTGGAGCCAGGAGGAGGTGTGTGTACTGCTGTGCACCAGAACAGGACGCTTTGGTACAGGTATACAGAATGACGAAGGGAAGAATAGCTGTGGACCCTGCCCACAAGTTCAGTGGCAGACTGCAATGCACAAGAAGCTTCGAACGAAGAAGACGTAATGAGAGCACTGGAGAATCAGCTCTTTGCATAGTTCAGCTGCACAGTAGTTTTCCTTCTCCAGCAAACTCCCTAGTCTTCATGTGAGGCAGGATAAAATGTTGCTTAAAATTAGAAGGCTCCAGTTGCAAGTTGAACCAAATGTACCTTGACGGTGCTCTGCCATGTCATTTTGTCTGGGCACGAAGCTGTACTTTCTTTAGGTAATACAGTTACTCAGCATTAGAAGGTATGCTTTACTCCATGAGGAGAAAATTTGACTCATTCAGGCTCTATTTTCCATTCTCTGCCTGTTCTTTTCATTCATTCCACCATAGGGGATCCTGAGTGAAGCCTGTGTCATGTACTGGCTTAATACATTCTGTGTTATCTGATGTCCTAGTTACACTAAAGGTGCAAATTCATGTTTGATTTTACTCTTGCTAGTTGTTAATAGCATTTTAATAAGGTCAAGCTGTCAGCTGAATTTGGACTTTTTGCTTAATTAAGCCATTTTGTGAAACAAGCTGACCATAACAGTTATTACAGGTGTAATAGCAAGACTGCAGATGCTTATGGCAAAATAACTGTGAAAGATTAGGAAAGGTCCTATAAGTACAGGCAAAGTGGTGATAACTGAGCTTTAAGGCGCTGACAATTAGTACTTGAACATTTTTGTTCCCACCTATAGATACCATCATGTAATAACACTTGTAATGTTGAGGCAGACATCAGTCATAAATAACCTGGATATATTTTAATAGCTGGATTTTAAAGGATTCCCATGTGCCTGTGAACAGCAGGTCCTGTTGGAAAGAAAATCTAGATGCTTCTGACAACAAAGCAGTGAAAACAAGAGCTCAGATTGCTACCAAAAGCACATTTTATTAAAAAGAGCTCAGATTGGATTTATGGATTATGCTAAAACTTTATGTTAGCAGATGAGAAACAAACCAGACTGTCTTCATAATTTGTGCCTTGACAGAAATTTGAAATCAGAGAATACAGAAAGAGTTTAGACTGTCAGACAATGTGCAAACTGTTCTTTTCTTTCTCCTTACTCACGACTTTGTTGACTTTCCGTACTGTCCTGACAGAGCAAACAAGGTTTTTTTCCTTATGCTTATGCTTTTGTGTGTGTATACAATCAATTTAATGAAATTTTTAAAAAGCAAAATATAACTTAAATTAAACCTTTAGAAGACATAATCAAAATCAAAGTAACAACTTTGATTGGAAAAAGGTGGGAGCCTGGTTATTATTAATTTTGTTGTTGGTTTTGTGGTTATTATTTTTATAGCTGTAAATTCCTTACTGTAGTATTCCAAGACTCTGCTTATTAGTTATATATTACTAGAAAAGAGAGTTTAGTGTTTAAATTTTACTGATCTTGGTAAAATTATATTATGGAGCAAGAGTGTCAGTGGAGAACTATGAAATCAGAGAGGACTCAGCTTGTGATTTACTTTACTTCAGTTCTAAAGTTAAAAGCCTGTTGGTCAGAAAGTTTTCAGGAACTTAGAGCAACAGGATGAAACATACCCTCGTGACATAAAAATATCTTAAATATCAATGAGAAAGTTAATTTCAAGCTATATGCTGAATAGTTATTCATATCAGCGACACCTGACATTTAATGGCAATGGTGTCTGGCTGCCATTGGTCACCAGGATTAAGATACTCTTTAGCATAAGTACAGATATACTCCTAAAAAAAGTTAAAAACTCCAGCACCAGAGAAGTTTCTTATATGGTCCTTGACCAAGGGTGACAGGTGGCATAGCTACTTAAACAGTTTCATGGTCATGATAAAATGATTGATGTAACATATGCTATTTTTATGCTATTACAACATCCATATCTTAAATGCCTTGGCTAATAATTCAAGGACAGAATTTTGCAGTCCACAAAACTAAGATTTCATTGAATCTATTAGAAACTTCCCTATTTAGGGACAAAGCCTTCTGAACTAGTTCATTTTTGGAAGATTGTGCTGCATAGTCCATTGTTCAGACCTTTTGTTTTTGCCACAGGACAGAGGTTACGTTAATAAAGGGACTTCTAAGCTACTTCTGGACAGCAAATTCTTTTGCAGAACAAGTGCTTATTCTGGCACTGACTTCAGTTTTCTTTGATTGAAAGCCTATGTCCTGGTTTCGGCTGGGACAGAGTTAATTTTCTTCATAGTACCTGGTACAGTGCTGTATTTTGGATTTAGTGTGAGAATAATGTTGATAACACACTGATGTTTTTAGCTGTTGCTGAGTAGTGCTTACCCCAAGTTAAGGATTTTTCAGTTTCCCATGCTCTGCTAGCAAGCAGGTGTACAAGAAACTGGGAGGGAGCAGAGCCAGGACAGCAGACCCGAACTAGCCAAAGGGATATTCCACACCATAGAACGTCATGCTCTGGATATAAACTGGGGGGAGTTGGCTGGGATGTGCTGATTGCTGCTCAGGCATTGGTCAGCGGGTGGTGAGCAATTGCATTGGGCATCGCTTGTCTTTTCTTGGTTTTATTTCTCTCTCTTTTTTTGTTATCTTCCTTTTCATTACTATTATTATTATTATTAATAATAATAATAATTTTATCTCAAATATTAAACTGTTCTTATCTTGACCCACAAGTTTTACTTTTTTTCAATTCTCCTCCCTATCCCACTGGTGGTGGGGCAGGGGGGGAGTGATCAAGCGGCTGCGTGGTGCTTAGTTGCCAGCTGGGGTTAAACCATGACAATGTATTATCACTGAATTTTATCTTTGTGCTGGGGGAGGCTTTTACAATTCAGTAGAGAAGAGGTCTAGCAGAACAGTACATTTAAAGTAGCACTACTACTTTAATAAGGCACACATATTTCAACATATGCAAATAACAAAAGAGCACAGTACTTTCAAAGTATACTTGAAAATAGTTATAAACCAGAATATGTGCTTTTGTATAGCAAAGCATACTATTTTAAAAGAAGCTACATAAAGGACAATACCAAGTTCTGCTTTTAAAATGTAATTTCAGGATGAGAAATCTGAAGTGGTTTACTGTGTTTGTTTGTTTGCTTATTTTTTTCAGTGAAATATGAAGAGCTGTATTGTTTCTCATTCAATCCAAAATTAGATAAAGAAGAGCGAGAACAAGGCTGGAAGCTTGTGGACCTCAGTGAAGAATATAATCGGATGGGTATTCCGAACAACTATTGGCAGATTAGCGATGTAAACAGAGACTACGGAGTGAGTTGTTGTGATTTGTCTGTTACAGAGGCTGTCTGTACAGTAAATCAGCAGTCTGACTGTGGTCTACCATACTGCTTAGCTGCAGGATCCCTTTGTGCTCAGCGCTGTACACACATGTAGTAAGGTGCAGTTCTTCCACTCTTTCACATAAAAAGGCACATAGAAAGTGGGAGAAAGGATGTGCCTTCATTTAGCACATGTGGAAATGAAGCACAGAAAACATGTCCACAGTGTTCTAAATGTTAGCGCTTGGTTGCCTGGGGAGAAGTTTAAATAATACCTAATGTTATGTGTCTGAATGAGCATTTTCCTAACATGCAGGGTTCTATAAAATTACTACATGGTCATTTTAAGAATAAAATTACTTGAAATATTGAATTTGTTTTTTTTCCTCACTGGCTATTCTTACAAACTTTTTGAAGCCTTCGTGATTGACTGTTAGTGTTTTCCACAGCCATCTGACAGGTCATACATCTTCCTAGTTGCCTGCTCTCCTGCCTAGTTCAGTCTTGTATGACTGAAATCCCCAGAATGTTAATTAATTGTGAGAAATAACAACCAAAGTATTTTTGAAGGAAGTTTGTCCATGCACTCTATTGGCTCTGTTGCTGAAGCATATCCATGTTAAGGAAGGCCTGTGAAGTTCTCAGAGAAAACTGAATGTGCTGTCAGGGTTTGTTTTCTTTTTGTTAAAACAAGTGGAAAAAAATGTTTGATCTCTTCTAAGATAAACTGTAGGAAAAATGGCATAATGAATAAAACCCAGTTCACCACAGCAGCATCTGTAACCACAAGCCCTTCCTTTTCTTTCTGTTTCATTATATATCTCTGACTCTCTCAGAACCTAATTTCTTCCTGGGGATCCTAATTCCTTTAGTCATCTCAGAAGGTCCCAGGGAGATACTGGATATCCTTTTGACCCCAGCTAGAATGCCACTGGCAATATCAGGAAAAGGAAGTTAGACCAGGACCCCATCTGTGGTCCCACTTGTCTCCAGAGGAACTTCGGGGCTTTTTTGCAGGCTCATTGGGTTCCTTTCAGAACTGGTAGGCATTTTCAGGGCTGCTTGCCTTTTGGTATCCTCATTTCATATGGATTAATTTCTTTTCTCCAAGTCCCTATTTCTGTCATTATTTTTTTTATTACCAGACTTGCTGGAAAATTTGGCTCTATAGTCCCCTCCCATTGTAACAGAGGGGTGTTTGAGACCTTCACCCACTCCCATCCTTACTTCCAAATTCTGCTACAGAGGAAACCGCAGCTGTAAATACAACTTTGCTGTACATATTGATGAATCTTTTCTGATATGAATGTATGTTAAACCTGTCCGTTCTCGACAAGGCATGAATTAACATTTGGAAATACAGCCCTTCAACCCTTCTGCTTCAGTTTTGCCATCTGTAAGTTAGAATTAATATTTTCCAGCTTCAGAGGACTGTTTTGAGAAATATTGGTGATGCATAAACAATAACGATGGAATATTCCCTGAGATTAGAGTTCCTCTGTATTTTGTGTTTGCTGTGGAGATGGCTAACGTTACTTGTATTTTGTAGACCAAATAAGCAGACTTTCCTTTCACAGGTCTGTGACTCCTATCCTACAGAAGTGTATGTACCAAAGTCTGCAACTGCACACATCATAGTGGGGAGCTCTAAATTTAGGAGCCGAAGGCGTTTCCCAGCTCTTTCCTACTACTGCAAGGATAACAATGTAAGCATGAATTTGTAGCTTTGAAGTGTTTGCTTATTTTGACCTTGCTTTCATAATTCTTCCAGTAAGCCTTCACAAGAAGAAATCAGTGATTATTTTATTAAAAAAAAAACAAAACAAACATGGTTAGCGTAGTCTGGTTAGTGTGGTTTGTGCACATGGGCATGTATTGGAATTATGGCTAGTTCATTAATAGACATTTAATGCAGTCATTTAAACCTAGCTCTATCATCCCGCTAACACAAAAACATGCGATCCCTCTATCACGAGGAAGTGGAGTAGTACAAGAGGTCCTGAAACATGGGTGGCAGAAGAATGAAGGCTAGTAGCAGGCAGCTTAGCAGGTCATTGGGTGGACAACAGAGCAATTTAGGATCTGGTAGCCACAGCCTGAGAGCAAGTAGAGGAGGAGAAAAACTGTACTTGCAGCTGTTAGAGAATCAGGAGTAGCCTTTCCAGAGAAGATCTGTGAGTAGACCCAAAAAGGATGAATGAAAGAGTGACAAAATTTTGGCTGAGCAGCACGTCATGGCTTTGTTGAAGAGACTCTCCTTGTCTGTAAGACTGAGGAGTGCCACCTTCTCCTCTCCATGACAGATGTTCTCAGGGCTGAGTGAGGAACTGCCTCACATGTCTGTAGGCATTTGGGAAAAAAGCTGTACATAGACTATTTGCGTTTCTGTTTCTGGCAGCTGAGGTAAAGGAGACCCTTGGACTGGAGGATCCTCTGGATGGGATGTTTTTACATTTGTGTCCCAGCCCCCTAGAGACTGGCTTAGCTCAGCTGTCATTACCAGTTAGGAGGATGGTGTCCTCTTTGTACTCACGAGGGATCTGTGTCTAATATCTCCCTCCTTCTGTTTCAGTCCCAGACAGGCAACTGCATCAAGAGGTCTTCCCTAGTGCTGGGGGATGGCCAGGACTTCCCAGGAGACAGAGCTAGTGTGGGATTGCAGGGCATCTGTAGCGTTTGCCATGCAGGATGGGAGATATTTCCACAGGATGTCACAAGCAGAAATCATAAGCTGCCACCTCCATGGAAATCTTATCTTTACAGTCGCCTTTTTAATAGGTTTAAGCTTCAGAAGGAGGGAATGAGACATTATTTTGACTCTTTTCCCCTTTACTTCAACAGAATTCTGCTTCCATAAAGATCTATGAATTTGACAACAAAAAAGGATAGGAAGATTTTAAATAGTAAATACAGTCTCTGCATAAATTGCATATTAACTTTAATACTTCATTAGGGCCAAAATTTTCAAAGTTAACCACTTTGCATAATCAACTGAGTCCACATATAGATATCTAGGATTCAAAACACTTGGACGTTTCCAAATCTCAGTGAAAGAAAATGTCTCGGGAATCAGCTAGATTCCAATATATAGTGATCCAGTTTGGATGAGTTTCATGGTTTCAGCGTGCATGTTTTCCTTGTTGTGGTTGGAGTTCAGGTTAAGGTTCAGACCACCAGGATCTGAACTATTGTGTTTGCTCCTGGATTCTTCACAGTTCAAAGGGCTAGGGAAAGGGTTGGGAATGTTGGAGAAAATACCTCCTTGTGAGTTTGGAGGTTGCCATGTGTTGCCAGCTAATAGAGTAATGGGCAGGAGTGGGGTAAGATTTGTGATGGTAGACATTGAACAGCTATGGTAACAGCAGGTTGGGAAGAGGTCTGCTGCATGCAGGGGAGACAGGTGACACTCACTCAGTCTTTCATATCCAGAATTTTTCCATAGCTCTTTGGTACTGACAAATTCAATGATGATGTGACACCTTACTCTGAGTCTTACAGGATCTGTGTCAATACGATAAGATCAGTCTTTGGAAGTATCTGTTCAGCCTGTGCAATAGCAAAACATGACCTCACCTCTTGCCCTACTCTTAAACATAGCCCAAGAAATTTTGAAGGCATATGTGCTCATCCTAAGCAGCTGGTCTGAGTCAGCAGGAGGTGATCTCTTCATGGATATAATGGGTAATGACTCCCACTTATAAATCATAGAATCATAGAACGGTTTGGGTTGGAAAGGACCTTAAAGATCACCTAGTTCCAGCCACTCTGCCATGGGCAGGGACACCTTCCACTTGACCAGGTTGCTCAAAGCCCCATCCAACCTGTCCTTGAACACTTCCAGGGATGGGGCATCCACAACTTCTCTGGGCAGACCTGTTCCACTGCCTCACCACCCTCACAGTGAAGAACTGCTTCCTTACAATATCTTTCCTTCCTTATGATACCTAATCGTCACTAGGTCAGCTCACCTTCCTAGTTTTGCAGTACTGGTAGTACAGCTCTTTCTCAAGGTGGGTCTAAATGTGATCTAATGTGATCCAAGCCTAACTTGACAGACAAGCCATTCTCTCATACTGGTGCCAGCACATATTTTAGCCCTTTGGCCCCCCAGGATGATATAATGTAACGGGCTCCAGCCCATACTTTCCTGAATCCTAACCTTCATCCACACCCTAGCTTTAACCTGAATCTTGAGGTCTGTATCTGCCTTGTATATGGTACACTGTGGATGAGAGAGAAATGTTGTCTTTCTATTAAAATGGCAGGTTGTGGACATACTCATATGTACCTTTTGTTTTGTGCAAAGGAGGTACAAGCATATACTAAATCACTGGGATGTGTGCTGATCAGCAGGCAGGAGTCTAGATAACTAAAAATCTGTTTTCAAATACTATTAATAAAGTATGAACAGGCTCTCACACAATTCAGGGTTTCTGCGTTAAAGATCCATGTTTCACTGACTAACTACTGATAGTTCGAAGGCTTGGCTGAAAAAGAGCATGCCCTTTCTCACAGTAACAAATAATCTGTAGGGCAGTCTGCATGGGTCATGACCTTCAGCAGGCAAATCCTCTTTCGTGCATGTGTTCAGTGCTCAGAAAGTGCATGTACTATTAGCCCCCTGCCCTCTAAAAATGTAGTTGCCCTCTGCCTAGCAGAAATAAAAACCTCCCTGCTCACCCATTTCACATTCTGTTCCTTCTTTCCCAGTTTCATCTGGACGCCTGATCCTGATGGGTCTATGGAGAAACTCTCTTGCCTTCTTCAATAGCACTGATTAATAAATGTACTCCAGGGGTCAGGCTGCCTGACCCACTTCCCGTGCAGTAAGGTCTTTCTCCAGAGGCAGTGCTAAAAATACACCACCATCAGTGACCTAGCTGCATGTTACACATTTTTGTTTCCTGGACTCATGGTGTCAGGCTGTTTAGTGAAGCATGCATTGGTGTAAGTTGGGTGTGATCAGTATCATAACTGGTAAGTGTGAGTGACAGTGCAAAAGGACCCGTTCTTTATATTATATCAGTGTTCTTGTGATTGCAATGCTGTACTCATCACATCTTCTAGAGACCACCTTTCAGAAGTTATTCCACATTAGGGAAATACTACATTTAAAATAGCTCTAAAACTGATTCAAGACTAGACTTGGGCCAACGGGGTTGTAGTGTTTTAATATTTCCTTGCCTTTTAAAAATAAGGTATTTATAAACATGTAATTCATTTTACCATTCTGCCCTTCCCGTATAACTGTATACCTATGCAAACACCTAATGAGCTGTTTTTGTAAATGCTTCTGGATGCTAAATAATTTCTGCTTAATAACTATGTTGATTTTTTTATATTTGTCTGTTTTTCTGCAGGCCTCCATATGTAGAAGCAGCCAGCCTTTATCTGGCTTTAGTGCTCGATGCCTTGAGGATGAACAGATGCTCCAGGCCATTAGAAAAGCAAATCCAGGAAGTGATTTCATATATGTTGTTGACACTCGGCCCAAAGTAAGTACATTAAATTTCTTGCATATAGCAAGACCAAATCTGGTCTGAATACATTATGGAACATGCACAGCCTAAGTGACTGCTCTTAGTTGCACCTGTGTAAGTCCACAGGTAAATCAGGATTTATCCGGGGAATCTTAACTAAGAACCTTGCCCACATTTTATCTGTTAGAGAATTTTTTTGTTTACACAAAGCTTTTCTCCTTTTCTGTTCTTAAAAAATGTTAAGATACAGAAAAGTAAATAACTTGTAATAGTAACTATTTCCACACACAGAGGAGCTATCAGTAATTATATTACTGAAGAGCCTAGTGAAAAATAATTTCCATTATAAAAATCTATGTACAGTTGTTTGCAATGCAGTAAACCTCGGCCTGCTTATACTAAAATTTTCTATGAAAGATATCTCCTGCAAGTTGGAAAATTTCAATGACCTCTGCATAAGGGTAAGGAAGGACCATTGTCATGGTTTAACTGCAGGCAGCAACTAGGTGCCACGCAGCCGCTCCCTCACCCCCTAACACCCAGTGGGATGGGGGAGAGAATCAGAGAAAAAAAAAAAGGCAAAACATGTGGGTTGAGATAAGAACAGTTTAACAGAACAGAAAGGAAGAAAATAATAATGATAATAATAACAATAATAAAATGGCAATAATAATAATAATAATAATAAAAGAATTGGAATATACAAAACAAGTGATGCACAATGCAATTGCTCACCACTTGCTGACCAATGCCTAGTTAGTTCCTAGGCAGCGATCCCCCTTCCCACTGCTGGCCAACTCCCCTCAGTTTGTATACTGGGCATGACATCACGTGGTATGGAATATTCCTTTGGCCAGTTTGGGTCAGCTGCCCTGGCTGTGCCCCTGCCCAGCTTCTTCTGCCCCTCCAGCCTTCTTGCTGGCTGGGCATGAGAGGCTGAAAAATCCTTGACTTAGTCTGAACATTACTTAGCAACAGCGAAAAACATCGGTGTGTTATCAACATTCTTCTCATACTGAACCCAAAACATAACACTATACCAGCTACTAGAAAGAAAACTAACTCTATCCCAGCCAAAACCAGGACAGAAGAGCAAGAGTTGTATTGCTCAGACATTCAAATGCACTACTTTTATTTTTATTATCTTGGAAATAAAACCAAAATTGTCATTTACATATGGTGCCCAAAGTAACTTACACACACACTATTCTCTCTCAACACCAAACACTTACAGCTTTATCATTATTGAATTAACAAGTTTCTAATTCCAAGCAGTCCCACCACTGGAGACATTTCAGCATATGCTTTTCCTCCTTCCGTCAGAGATCTCCTTTAGACACAGAGGGCTTTACATAATGCATTGCGAAGGGCAGTTAACCACTGAAGGTCAAACAGATTCAAACACAGGGTCTGACTCTTCCATGTCATCCCTCCAGAAGAGAAAACGGTGAGACACTTTTCACCGTTACCTGTTTTGCAAATGGTATAAAACTTAACAAGACCAACTTCAGGTTTCTGCAGATACCAGGCATAAAACCTCTATTTATAAATTGCCTTCTCTGATGATAATCTTAGGAAAGGCAAACATCCTTTTAAAAATTCATAAAATTTGAGAGAACTCCAAAAATATGAAGAAGAGGGGGTTCTGCATCTTTGAGAGGTGGAAGATAAGTACTTTGGAAAGAGGCTGCTTTTTGAAGTATTACTAAATTTTATGTATGAACAGAATAAACTACCTGGTATCTCTTAGAAAGTTCTGGCACAACTTTTAGCTATGTTTCATTAGATGGCTGAATGCTCGGGAAATATGCCCACAAAGTTCTAATGCTTGGATAACTGTGGTCATTTCCCAAGGTAGTTAAAAGCATTTAGGACCTTTCAGGAGACATTGTACTGAAACAGTGCTAAATTTCGGAGAAGGTGCTCGTTAGCTGAATCTGCCCTGCCAGCTCTGGGGCAGCACAGCATCTTCCTGTTTGTGAAGTCTGAGGATGATGAAGGTTTCTGTGGGTCACCAACGGACTTAGTTGAGAGGAGATACTTGAAATGGCTCTTGGAAGAAAAATCAGTATAGCTGAGTAAGGTTATAGCAACAATACAGAGCACCAAGTTCGTCTGTACTTCTGTTGCTGGCATTCATCCTGTAATGGCAAAGGGTCCAGTCCCTTCCCTCCCCAAATGTCTTCATAGCTATTTTTTTAACTAGGCAGGATTTTATCAGCTTTTCCACTCTTTAAACATTGTCAGTTAGTGGTAGCCAGACTTCACAGTTAATTGTATTCTAATCTACCCAATTAGTCCCCTATTCCCATAAAGACTTACACATGTGGTTAATTTAAAGTTTAACACAAGTGTGAAACTCTTCTGTGCCTGAGCCTGCCTGCTTCTAATGAGTGAAAAACCAAATGCTTTTCTTCATCAAATCCCTCCTCGAGAACCACAGCTTTCTCTTAGCCTTTCATCATTAATCTCAGTTCTAGTGTTATGCGCTATCTCACCCATGCCTGATTATTAAACATAATAAAACGAAGTGAAAAACAAATCCAAAATAAAAGCCGAAGAGAATCAAATTACCTGATGGCCATGCTTTGTAAATAACGGCTCTTCCATGAAACAAATTCCCTGTCTTCTGCTTTCTGTTGCTTCCTTTGCTCTTTCACCCCCTGTGTGACTCTTCTTAGCCAATGTCAGAATTTGTCGTGTTGTCTGTCTTGTAAGCGTCCTAGGGCAGGGACCTTCCCATCTCGGTGGTCTGCACAGCACCATGCACCTCCAGAAGACTGTGTAAATATTAGTGCACAGGCATTCACATTCAAAGAAATCAAAAGCCCTGTTTTTTCTGAATCAATACCTGGCTCTTTCTGGGTACGAAACAGTAATTCACAGCCATGAGCTTCTGAAAAGTGCTTTCAAATGGGACTTTCTTGAGCAGTATGAAAAATAGATGAAAACAAATGAAGGTACAGCACAGCTAGTAAAGCACTGGTTTTCTGCACGAGCTGTGTTTATTGACTTCCACCCACAAGGAAAAATGCTGTCACCTGCTGCCCCTCAACCTGGTCTCAACAATGTTAAACTCTCTTTGGAAAAGAGTTTTCCTAACTGGCCTTTCCAAACTTTTGGATCCTCTTAGCCTATCATTTCTCCCTTTCTCTGCCATACCCTGAATGGTGTTAAAGCATTTCAAAAATGCTAATAAAATAATTGTAAAAATTAGAAAATGAGAGATTTACAGTACTTCTCTGCAACCTTTTTCTCCTTCCTCCTGCTTGTGCCTCATGACACAAGCCTCAACTGCAAGACCGCACTTTGATTTTTTACAAAACCCCTACAACTTCTGGCAGCCAAGAAGAAGGGGTTTTACAGAGCAATCAACCAGTGAGTGCAGACGAGGTGTTGATGGCAAGGATCATACCTGCATCACAGGATGTCTAGCATGACCAGACTAACCAATGAACTACACCCCTTTTAGGCAAGCTGTATATTCTTTTTTGCCTTGATTCACTATTATTCTCTGCACTGCGTGGACCCAGGCTCCTCTGGAAAAAAATACCTGCCTCTGGCTGTGCATTGTTACCCTAAGCAGCTAGATAATTTTCAAGGGTTTGGTAGGTTCTTTCTGTTAGAAGCAGAAGAAATTAAAGAGGGAAACAGATATTTGTCTGGTCTAAGTCTCTTTAGCAGGAAAAAACAAGATCATTGTCCTGTTTCTATGAATACATGCAGGATCAAATATCTGTTCCAGCCCTCTTTCCACTCTGCAATGTGTCCCCCAAATATCACTGTTAATTTTATACCAGGGTCAGGTAGTGTTTTACCGGCTGGCTCTAATTTGTCTTTTTTTCTATGCAGGGGCACTTCTTACGCTGGGTATAGAGGGGTGCCTCCAACCCTATCCCTGCCATAGACTTGGCAGGACTTTCCTGCTGTTCCCAAAGTTACTGGGACAGGCACAAGCCCCTTGGCTGTCCTGTGCTTGTGCTGGTGAAGCGAGCGGTGGGAACTTCTTGTACAGCTGTGTGCTTCCAGCCTCCTTCATGCTAAAGCTGAACGAAGCAGGTCTTTCATACTGATCAAGTAAATGTGTTACAGAGCTGTCGTTCACTTGCGTGTCTGGGCAGTAGACCCCAGGGGAGGTTTCACCAGCTACCTAAGCTCACGGAGATGGCCAAAAAGCACCTGCAAAGCAGCACACGAGAGAAAATTAGGTTTTTCACAACATAATGGCCATTTGTTCTGTTTTCGAACATACGAGAACTAAACAGTCTCATCTTCTTAGTATTATCTTTGCGATGAGTGATCTGTATTGTTCTTATGTTGTAGTGTATTGTTCTCTCAAGCCTCCATTACATGCACAGACGCTTTCACAAGGCTCTGCTACAAAATTTTCTGTGGAGAAAATTAGGCACATCAGCTGAAAACCCTGGGATAACCACTGTTTCTATGTATAAAGCATATGTGGGTTTTCCCCCTTCTCTCATATGCCCATTTCCCTGAAACAGTAAACTGTAAAACTGAAAATGCTCTTGAAAGCATGGATACCATAGATCAGATTGTCAGCTGTAGATGGTAGTTATTTTCTGGAAATTCTAGCTGGGAAGGATTTGAGGGAGTAAAGGGATTGTTGCATTTGCTGGACTTCCAGACACGTGGCAACTTAGGGGAAGACCTACACAGCAGCTTCATCTGACTAGCCAGAAATCTGGCAACCCCAGGGTCTGCCAGATTAACGACGTGTGCAGTACACAGATGGTTCATGCACACGCAGTAAGTATGATGTGAAGTGGAAGTGTCAGAGTAGCTATGCACAGATTTAGTCCATGAAATCCCACAGACATACAGCAGCCTCAGCTGAGATCCCCTGGCTCAATGCCTGTGCCAGGTTTGAAGGTAGCCTTGGGCTCTGGGGTACATAATATTGTCTCCTCTATTTATTCCACCCAGAAACAAGATCAATTTTGCTATTTATTCTGAATTAGTAAGGCTTCAGTAAGGCTTCGCTCACTCCCAGCATAATACAATTAAACATCACGTCATACTGTAATAGGTCTGCCCTGAATGAAGCGAACTTGCTTCATAGCAGCTCGTATGATGCTGAGTTTTGGATTTGTGGCTAAAAAAGTGTCCAGAATGCACCAATGTTTTGGCTATTGCTGAGCAGTGCTTGCGGAGCATCGAGGCTTTCTGTCTTTCTCACTCTACCCTCTTGTCACCCCGCAGTGAGTAGGCTGGGGATGGGCAAGACGTTGGGAAGGGACACAGCTGGGACAGCAGCCCCCAGCTGCCCAAAGGGATGCTCCGTGCCGTATGACATCATGCTCAGCAACAAAACTGGGTTAGAGGAAGAAGGAGGTTGGGGGGCTTTGGCTTCCAAGGCAAGATGTTGCTCAGAGGCTGGCTGGGCACCACTCTGCTGGTGGGCGGTGATGAGCGATTGCCTTCGCATCACTTGGCTTTGCCTCTTTTCTTCACTTATTAAACTATCTTTATCTTGGCCTACAAGTGTTCTTGCTTTTGCTATTCCTGTTCTCTCCCCTGCCCTGTTGGGAAGGCGGGGGGGTGAGTGAGGGGCCGTGTGGGTGCTTCTCTGCTGGCCCGGGCGAGCCCACGACACACACCCGCGTGCGCAGAGGCGGCGTGCCGAGAGGGCGACGCAGCTGGTATCGGTAACCCGACTTCTCACAATTCGGGTGCGCTTGACTGTGCGATCATCGGCCAGGACTTGCACTTGCTTTAACAGCTGGATTGCCTCCTTCTTTACCCAGCAGCCCTTGTATTTACTGACGCACATATTTAACTGCTGAAATTGTTCATTGCCCTGTCCCTTGCAAGCCTGTCATTGCCCTGCTACCATCTATGTGCCTTAGCTTATACTTATTCACTGTTTTCCTTGTCCTTCCTCCCAATGGCCCCTTAGGATCTCACGTGCATGCCCTGCTTGTCCAGGTGCCTGGCCCCAGGACCAGCTCCTCATGAGGGACCTGGTCCCCACCATCCTGCCCCACATCAAGCATCATCACTGGGTGCAGAGAGGCAACGCTCCTGCTCACCTTCCTCTGCGCAGGAACCCAACCGAACGCACACGTTAAGTGACTTACCTGTAGGTCCGTGACCTGCCAGCCATCCTAATTTTATCACTGGTTTAAAATCTTAGTTCTTCAAGGCGTTGATCGAAAGTGAATTCCTTGTTTCTGTAGGATAAGCAAGTTTATAGCGCTCTGGGGTGGGGGGGTATTCTGAGCAGGTAACCAAGACAGTCTGAATAGCTCCAGTGCCAGAAGGTGACTGCTTTTAAGGCATGTATTTCTTTACTTTTATAGCTCCCAGAATTTTTAAGCCCATCTCATTTTCTTCGTGATCTGAATAATGAAATTAGTTTTTATTCAAAATGCTGTCCAGGATCAGTCAAAATGTAGTTTGCCAGGGGATTTCTGCTGAAACTCTTTGTTTCAGCAGCATTGAACATACCAGCTCTTTTTAGAATGAAATTCAGCCTCTCTGAAGGCAGCAGGAGTTTTGTCATTCATTTCAATGGTACAGCTTTCTGCCTTTTAATATAAAAGAATCACTTACTGTAGAGAGGAACTGAGATGCTGAGGCTTGGGTTTGGATCCTGATTGATCTCTAAATCCCTTGTGCAATCACCCAGGCAGCTGAGCTCTACTGCAAGTCCAGGAACAAGGATGAATTCCACTCACCCCCAGAAGAGAACAAGGATAAAGCAAATGTTTGGAGGATTTAAAGTCTTTAGGGACCAGAATGGTTCATTCCTCTCATTTCCCTTAACTGCTATTGTAAAGGTTCCCTTCACTGTGAGGCTGATCCAACTGCCATTGAATGTCACTAGCAAAACTGCAAGTGACTTGTAAGCCAGAATACACTGGAAGGTTATTATTATTATTATTACACTATATAGAAATGAATTCTGAAGAACTTTTTGAAAGAGATGTGTTCTCTCTGTACTGTCACCTAGCCTGAAGAAGTTCCAGCTTTTGGTGAAACACAGAATGACAGCTTCAGAAATGTCCCATTTTAAGGGACATAATTTTTGCCTTCACTGTGCCTGTTAATACTCCCCAACTTCAATCAGCTTTGCACATATCCTTCTGGTGACAAAAGTGGTCCTACACCACTAAACCACCACAGAGACAGCTTAGTAACAGCGTGTAGGAGAAGTTCGCCCTTACTAATTAAACCCACATTTTCAATGTTAGGGTCTTGCTGCAGCACCAAGTACATCATAGGACTGTCTGGGGAAAAAAATCGCAAAGAAAAGTGTTTCATTGGAATTTGCCAAAAAATCCCCCAGCATTAAAATTTTTCATAGAATCACTCAAAACTAACAAATTACTGGAGGTTTGAAGGGCATGTGTTCTTGGACAATTGCATGCTGGCAGTCAGCGTGTTAGGGCAACTGTTCTGTAACTTTCCCTGCACCATGTCAGTTCAGCATACAAGAAGAAAGAGATTTTTGAAGAACCTTTTCTAAGTTACTGCTGCTAGGAGGCTGCAGCGTAGAAAACTAGCATTGCAAATGGAGAGACCACACTGCTGGAGATCCCTTCTGTCATGCCTTCCAGCATGAACTTCCCCCACCCTACACACTTACTGTTCATCTCTTCTCTTTTGCTAATTTGTCTGCCAGCCTGAGAGTCACAAAAATTTCAATTACACTCTTTTGAAACATGTGCATACACAGATTTCTTCATTTCTTCCTGCTGGACAATGAAGTTCTCTTCCTAAGCTAAGTACACATAAGCCTTTTCCCTCTGGGTAAGTGTCTTCATGTGTGACAGAGAAGTCAGAAGTCTTATCACTCAACCCTCTAACCCTTGCATTGCACCAAAAGGACGGTCAGCAATCTTTTTGACAGCGGATTAAGAAGTTAAGAAGCTTAACTAGAGAGTCTCAGACCATAACTTTCAGTGCCCTGCTAGTATGCTTTGAAACAGATCTCAGTGTACATTTTCAATTATGTATTTTTAAAAATTCAATACACATGGAGTGGTCTGTTTGCCCTTTCCTTTCACAAACACGTTTACCTTCTGCTAATGGGAGTAGCAGAGGCATGAACAACATCTGGGTTGTAGGCACTAGGAATCTTCAGAGTCCTCAGCGCTCCCAGCTGCGTTACTCACAGTTTTAGCACACTGCCAACAAAAACTCAGAGAATATTTCCACTTCATTCTGCACTTCTGCTTTGGAGGTGTAATGAACCTTCTTTCAGTCAAAGCCAAATATTTTACTGTGGATGCAAATTTTTGCTAATGAATGAATAGCAGACATACATTTTTCATTTGATAAAGACATGCACTTAAGGTTGTCATTTAAAAAATGTATATTCATATAGCCATTTAAAAATAACTGGCACCATTGTCATAATTATCTTTTCATATGTTCGGCAGTGCCAGGAATCAACTAGGAATGTAAATGTAATCAAGCTACCGCACTTTCAATAAATAAGGCAACTTCTATATCTCTATTGTGCTGGGAATGATCTGTGGTTTGCTCTTAAAGAAGCTAAGGGGAGCCTTTTCCCAGCTAACAAGCGTGTTGGTTCACTAGTGTACCACGCTGTACTGAGTCTGCTGAAAGTCATGGGGTAGATTAGCTCCAAAAAAAGGCACCCAGCTCCAACTGTGGGAAGAAAAACGAGTGTTTGTGTGTGTCCTCTCTCTTAGATGTGGGGAGTTGGAGGATTGTCTGGAAATAGCGTGCAAGAATGGATTTCTTGGGGGAGGTACTAAGCAGGTTCTTAAACTCCCCCGTTAGCTCAAATGTTCTGTATGTTCCTATATCACACAATGTAATTTCAGCCTTCTATCTATATATCCCTTTCTCCGATCTCCCCACTTCAGCCTCCATCTGTCAGATGAGGGACGCTTTTGCTAATAGTCTATGTATTTTAAGAAAAAGCCCTCAAAGTCACGTGCACAATAGGAAACATGATATACGATCAAAACACAACTCACCGTAACTTGATTATTTCACTTCGGTCTTGCCCCAGCTCCTTCCTCTCCTCACCCCTCTCACGGTGCCTTTTGCTGCTCGCAGATTCTCACCTCCTTGGAGGAACAAGTGGCTTTAGCGAACAAACATATGACTTCCCCAAAACCCTAAGACCACTTATTGGCAAAAAGATATCAGAAATACAGAAGGTGATAATTGCACAAAGGTAATAAGATATTGTTTCCTCAGGCCGTGTCAGAAAAATGCAAATATTTTCTTTCAAAATCTATTCAGTGCTCTCACAAAACGCCCAGTTGAGAACCCTGTCGTCCTTCAGAAAAGGCGTAAGACAACCGAGATTTGGGCAAACAGGCCTGTGCCTCAGAGAAAACATGCTATGGAATGACCTGCTTTAGGGCTGAAATTTTCTCTCCGGAGGCATTGAGGTACTCTCTGTTTCTGCTGCGAGAAGGGGATCCGTCAGCAGCTCTCCACCAGAAAAGGGCCGATACGACTCGCTGGTTAAACCCAGGCCACCGGGACCAGAGGCCTGAGGGTAGAAGCACCTGGGCGTCCTGGTATTAGGTATTACTTCTCAGGGATTTGACAGGGAGACTGCTCTCCGTTCCGGCGTACTGAAAAGCAAAGACCACGCCAGAAGTTTAACCCTTAAATACATCCCACAGGGGTCTGAAGACCCACGGCACTTGATTCGGTTGGGCTCGCCAGCAAGCTCAAGTCATACAAATCATTGCAAGAAGAAAGTTAATGCAAATGGGTAAGTCCCTTATTATGAAGACACTGATCTCTGTCAGAGAGTTCCAGATTGTCACTGACTAAATTGTTCTTTTTTTTTTTTTTTCTGTCAGCAGGTTTTGCTTTTTCAGGTATATTCACCGCCTCTCCCACAGCTCCCAGGGGACGTCCCCAAGGTCACTGGCAGGTGATGGGAAGACTTCTCGGCCAGGAGGAAGGCAGCTGGAGGTCCTCATAAATCCCTCCCTCCAAATTCAGGCACCAAATCTTTTCATGAGGGATTTTTGTTTATGCATGAGAAAAACTGCACCACCTGGACCAAAGGCTTCCACTCAGATTTTTTTTTTTCTTTGTGCCCACAGGATGGAGGCTGCTTCCACGCACCCCTGCACCTCCCACTGTCAATCAGCCCTGGAAGTAGAGCTGAACATAACGAACACGACTTCCCCACTGCCGTCTCTCTGTATCGGGAAGAGGAGGAATGTATCACATGATGACAGCCCAGATAAATACGGGCAGATTTTTCAAACTGAATCCTGTGCTTTTGAGATTAAGACACTGGTAGTAAAGAACCTCTTCTCAATACTGCCATACACAAAAATGGTACGGGAATGATACCTGTCTCTTAAGAAAAAAAGAAATATGAGTAACCTAGAAATACTGACTCCACAAGAGAGTCTCTTGTTTGGTAAAAAAATGCCTAGAGAAATAGCGATGAGTACAGTAACTTCCTTCCTTTCAACTTAGTGCTGGTGCAGTGACAAGGCACAATATCATTAATATTATTTCCCTTTAATGGTTTTGGATCATTAGTTGTCATCATAGTTGATTACAGTAACTAGCTATGCACTTAAATGTATGTGACTGGAAGCATGATCAGTAAATTTAACTTACTGATTCCCTAATGGCTTCATTTACATCTTCAGCTTGGTGAACTCAGTAGTAACAGGCAGGACTCGGTTTAAAGCCCATCCGCGCCAGGTCAGGAGCGGTTCCTTGGTCTCCAGGATATTTGAGTCAGAGCCACGCAGCATGTCCACTTACAGATGTGCAAACGTTTTACTAAGAAATGAAAACTCATTTCTCAAAGATGTCTTGGTGGCTACATACATGTCCATGTGCCATGGGGGTGTATATACAAGAATTATATTTTGTATGTATCAGCCATTAATTTTACTTTCTTAAAAAGGTATGAACATAAAAAAAATGTTTCAATGGCTGAGTTCATGTGTGTGCATAAAACAAATTGCTGGCAGTGTAATAGAAATTATGATAAGGTGTGTTTCCACATGTAATGGTGTGTAGTATAAATTTTATGATTATGCTTTCTGGCACATAAATAATACAAATTCTCCAAAGGGCCCTTGCGGACATCACCTGATAGTTCTCTGGTTTTGTAGCTTGCAGACTGCTATTGGTTTTCTGCTACTGCTGTAAAAACAGAAAACACTACAGGAGCTGCTTTACCCTTTTCGCTATTTTGTCTTTTGTACTAAAGAGACATTAGTAACACAGAGTGTGTGCAGAACCATTCTGCATCCCGCTCTAGAGAATGAACAAAAGGCATCATATTGTGTCACTTTTTCTTTCAGTGACGAGGTTCTTAGAACTGCTCTTTGTCCAGAAGTATAGCACTAAAAATGTAGCAGTTCTTTAAATAAAAAGTTTTCCACAGATTATCACTACTGAAGAAATTGAATCCTGCTTGATATTCAGTATATATTTTCTCCTGACAGTTTTATGGTACAATTAAATTTCATACTTTCTTTTCTACCACTCTGAATATGCATTAGAAAACCAAGCATCATAATTCTAAGCCAATTGGCTTGATTTGCTTGTTTAAATTCAGCTATTGCTTCTTTCTGTGCATTTCAAAGAAAGGCCATGGGTTGTAACAGTGTATTTAGAATCAACACAGCACATGGTCACCAAAGGTCTAGCTTGCATCAAAATTGTATTTCTAAACTCAAGTTATGCGCTTTACATGAAAAATGAAATAATGTAATTCTAAAAGGGTTTATTGGAGTAACAAACAGTAGAGAAACAATAGAGCTAATGGAGGGTTAGGGAGAGAGGCAGATTATGGAACTCGTGTATTAGTTGAAAATTATACTGATATTTAGATGGACTTAATAAGGCTCATTTGAATGCAAAAGAATGAACATTGAGTTGATATTAACTTTTAATGCTTGTCATTTTACATTAATTTATATTTTTAAATTATAGTTGATTTTTTTGCAATCAGACTGGCTAATTATACCTCAAACATGTAAATTTGACATGATGCCAACACCAAATTAAAAAAAAAGATATTCAACAAAGTACTTGGTTATAAAGACCTATAATTCACTGAAACTGGATTCTGGCTGAGTTCCTCCAACCACACAAAGCATTATGCTTTGCACTACTAAAATAATTCAACTTCTCTGAGATTGTTTCTTTAGTTTGTTTTATTGAGGAGACAATGCTAATGCACTCTGTTTGTGTAACCTTTTCCTGATCATTGATTTGATCATTCTTGGAGAAATCCTTCATCAGCCTTGATATCTGCAGATGCAGTTTTTAAAGATTCTCTCATGATAAAAGCATCACTCACACACAAAAAATTTTCTAGCACTGAAATGGTCTCAAATTGGGATCGTGAGCTCTGTTCCTAAAAAGTATATAGTATGTTATTCTTGTAAATCCTAAAGGTTTACTAACCTTCTAAAATCAAAGTGAAAAACTAGTGCCTTACATTTTGTATATCTGATTTCCTTCAGGGCAACTATTTCCCAACACATATTAAATAAAGTTACTGTGTCTAAGCATGCCAAATAGACAAGAGTTTATATGCTACTGGAGGATTAGCGCTTTCTTTTCTTAATTTACACTTTGGAGTTAGACTTTATTTCATTTCTTTTATCATGTTTCCAGAATTGAAATCATAAATTCCTCTGTCAACTCTGTACAGATAGTTTTTTAAGTGCTCATAATTCAGATATCTTTAAAAAACTCAAAGTCTTTTAGCTTGAATGACCTTGGCCTTCATCAGATCGGGAGATACCGTGCGCGAAGCTTTATATACAGTAGAGATGTGTTGAGCTGATAACCCTGATGCACCAGCCCTCTACCCCTTTGAAGGGATTTGTTTGTTCAGCGGGTATTTCTGCAATGGAAGCTAACTATTTCATGAAATATTTTTTTGTTTGCATACGGGCGAGCAGATGAGATGATTAACATATATAACAAACTGAAAATCCTTATTCGTTCAGTAGGCCATTCGTTCTCCTCCTCCCACCTTTCCTTAGGGTCAGCGCTTTATTCATGTTGTCTTTCAGGACACAGATGGCGATGAAATCAGTAAGCTAAATTTTAACATGACAAATTTTCTCTCAAGCAAAACTCCAGTTGATTCAAGAGGGAAGTTTCTCCTAAATAGGAACTGAAAGTTGAACTGTGGCTTTTGGGGTAAAAAAATATACAGTTACTGCAAATAGCTAGGTTGGGTGAAGTTTCTACCCTCTGTTCCCTTACTTCTGCAGAAATGTCGAAGCCAGGGTCTGCCCCTGAGCTTATGAAGTATTTTACACCACCATCATAATTCCTCCTCACTCAGCCATACCTATAGCCATGCCAAGTCCCTAACACACAAAACTGTAGGTAGTGTCTCCTGCAACGCCGAGAAAGACGAGCAGAAATTCTCCGTTCTGCCTCGCGACCAGGACTTTTTGAGGAGAGCTTTCCAGCAGCAGGGTGTTGCTGGCACTGCAGAGCTCAGGCAAACGTGCTTCGAGGTTCGCAGTCCCATGAGTTCCCTGACCGCAGCCACAGAGCTCGAGGGGCAGCAGTTCGGTGGTGGGTTTCCATCACTGCCCACCGGGACAGCAGCAAAGCCACGGGAAGCCCATAAGCAATTCCCTTTCCCACCAGTCACAAAATTGTTGGTCTGTGGTAGGAGCTTGGTCTGTGGTAGGAGCTTGGTCTGCCTTATTTTCTCCAAACTTTTTACGTGTGCAGGTTGCCAAGCTCACAATTACGCCCATGGTTAATTAATAATTACTGAACATCAGTCTTTGTAGCAAACAGCTGAATGTGGTTCCCCATCCCTGTCTGTCCAAGCCCATATTATCAAACTGCTTCTTATTTACATTGAGGTTTTCCATTTCCAGCATCATCTTTATTGTTAGTTTACATCTGTCGCAGGGGGGAATGAGAGAAAGAAGAGGGGTTCGGATCACTTAAAGAATCACCTCCAATTGTATTTGCAATAGAAAAAATGATGTAATAGAAATCCATATAAAAGTGTGACTTCACAGAATTCGATGGCAAGGTTCACTCTATTACTTAGTACATGGATGACACGGACTTAGGAAAATTAAGTTAGACTAAACTTATGTATATAGAGACCGAAAATGTAATAGGGTAAAAGGAAATACTACAAAGAAAAATCAAGTTAGAATTAATTCCTTGTGATTTGTGCAAAGATTGGGAATGCAAAAAGATAGGGGAGACCCTCCCATTGAGTCAGGAGGTCCAGAGAAGACCGTCCCATTGAGTGAGGAGGTTCAGAGAAGACCCCCTTGCTTTCTAAACTCCTGTTGGAGTCCAGGTGCGGCTGAATGGACTCCAAGTCCCAGGCTTGGTCAGCGGTTTATATCTAAAGGGATTATGAGTATAATAGCAGTCTAAAATTCATTCACAGTTGAATAAAATTCACGACAGTAATTTAAGTATAAATTTGAAAGTAATACCTTATCATATACTTGCTATATTATGCTTACTATAGACTATTCAGGTTAGTATACGTGCATGCATAAAGACACTAAGAGATACACATATAAGCAAGTAAAAGAGGTGTACCTGTTAAAAATTCCCCTTGATGTCAGTGAAAAGATTCACGTTGAATGCTTCGGCACCTTTCTCAACGGGCAAAGAAGGGTTGAGCCTCAAGGAGCGGAGAGTATCAGCCCAAGTCTTGTTGGCTTTTGGCAACAGACCTCTGATTTCCACAAAGAGAAAACTTTGGGAGCTCTGAGAGGCGTCCCACTCAGAGGGAGATGCTGGTCACAGCCCGCTGCGGTCCAGGAGAGCTCAAAGGGTCTCATGTAGTACCACTGTTTATAGGTTCGGGAGACGATTGACTTTTGTCATCAACAAATTGCTGGAATCCCAGCCCCGCTGGTACCGCTTCACGTGCAGGTAAGGAAAGCTCCGAGGCTGTCTCAGAATAACTTAAAACATGGATATGGGATGCTCCAAGATTGTCAGGGGAGGACTGTAATAACGTCTCAAGGTTGTTATGAGAGAGAACCGGCTGCAGGTCGTTATGAGACCTGGCTATCTCTGCTCCTGTCCCCCGCCCTCACCGGGCAGCAGGAGTCCTTGAGACGCACAGCCTATCTCCCTGTCTTAGCCATGTAAGAGTTCCTCACACAGTCAAGGGTCACTTAACCGCCCGACTCATCACACTTATGCCAAGGCCTAGCAAGACTTCCCAAGTTCATAAATCAGCCCAGAGAGGGGGAAAGAAATGCACCACCACAACATCCAAAATTATCAGGTCAGTTTTCTATCACAGTTTATCTTTTTTTAATACTAAAGCCACAGTAATTTTTTTTTTTTTTTTTTTTTTTTTTTGTGGTAGGAAGGGAAGGAGAGATGAGAGGGAGTTTGGTTTTACTGGCTGGTAGGGGTCTCATTCAACAGAGATTATTCAAGCACCTGTATAAGTGGCTCTGCTCTAGCACCTATTATCCGCTCTCCAGTTGGACCCATGAAATGCACGTAATAACAGTTACAGAGCACCAAGAGGGTTTACTTGCCCTCGACGCAAAGCAGTGAAAATAGAAGAATTCTGAAATTTTCAGACCATCCTTATGATAACTAAGAACACATCTTTTCAGCGGCTCAGAACTGATTTTCTTTTATTAAAGCATCTTCCATAATAGCTAGTGCATACTTACAATGCTAGTTACTTTCTTGCAATTATGTTATTCAGAAATAATTGGATTTCTGGGTTTAATTGGGCTCTAAATTAGCCAGAGCTTTCATAAAAGCTATTACAGAGATTTCTAATAGCAGCTTTTCCTGCTATTTAAGCACAGAGTATTTCAATGAGAGTGATTCACCAGTGTAAAAAGTCTTGGCTGCTGTGAACTCCAGCACAGGTTCAGATTAATTATGACAATTTAGGCACCATCCTTTTGTAATTAAACATTTGCTCAAAACATTACCCAGAGTGCACAACTGTGTCAGACAACTGGTTGCCCTTTATTTAGAAAGAGAACGGGTTTGTCTCCCGGCTCTTTGGAGGATCAAGAAGCGTTATGGTAAGGTGGGCTCCCGACGTTGGCGTGCAGCGGCAGGGTCGGCGTCGCTGTGCCCCCACCGGTGCAGACAGACAGCCCGCCACCAGCAAAACCAGAGAAGCGAAAACGCAGCCGGGTGTTTCGGAAAATATCCTGGGGCAGTTCCTTTGCCTTCGCCGTGGATGAGCGAGGGGCGATGCAAAGGAGCTTCAGGGGAACAGACCTGGCCTTTGGGCTTTTCCCCGTTTTCCGCCGGTGGCACCGCTGCTCCGGCCTGCGATCCTCACACCTGCAGGCCAGGCTGTATTTTAGGCACCACTTTGATTACGGAAAGCTGTGTTACCTTATCCTACCGGACAACGGAACTCCTGGGCCATAGAGGCCTTCCCTACTTATCTCCCGGCCCAGCGGGAGATCGGGGATAAGAACAGCAATTAATCAATTGACCACTGATTGCTGCCTACGGACTGGCCGCTGCACGCCACGTTTGCAGCACTGACTGGTTGAGAGAGGCTGAAGTTTTGCTCAGTCCTTCCTCACTTAGGTAAAAAAATGAAGCTTCTCCCGGACACGAGACTCAATATTAATTGTGTAATATTGGACTTGAGGATGGAGTGTGAGCTAGCATGTGAAAACTCGGGAAGGATTTGAGAAGGCTTTGTAACAAGTAAGTTAGCAAGTCTGTACTCAGTAATTTTTTTTGCTTTGGAAAATGGATAATCTAAGAAAATTTAAAACGGATTATGGTGAATTTGCCTCATTCTCCGAAGCACCCACCCTTCTGAAGAAGCCCCCCCCTCGCCAAAGGCTAGCGCCGAGACAGACCAGCCCCCGGGGTGAAAGTTGGTCTTGTCATTACCTGCTCTGCTGGGAAAGCGGCAGCTGGTTAGCTTCAGCACAAACGTGGTTGCTTGAAATGGCAGTATTTCTCCTGGACTAAATTAAAGTCAAAACCGCGAGAGCTCATCATTTGTGCTGTCCTTTCCTGGCTTTCAGGAAGACGTTTGCTCCCAGTAACCCTCTGCTCTGTTACTGGAACCACTTTCCATGCAAAATGGATACATGTCACATGCAGGTTTTGCCTCCCTCTCTAACTCAGCACCTGAGAGAGCAGGTGGATCTGAGTGCCAGCATTTTTTGTGGGGTTTTTCCAGCCATTGAGGCCCTCCACACCATTCTTCTGGGGTATTTCTCTCTTCAGGAAAGGCATCCTATGCATAGCTTTTCAAAAAGGCTTATGCTAAAAATTTAAATATATTTTAAAAATTATCACAGATAAAACAGAATACTCTTCCACTGATTCATACGGCTCTGAAAAATGTTTGTTCATTTAACAAAGGGTGGGATTCAGCCCCAGATTAAAACATGAGAATTTGGGTGCCTATATGTACGTATCTACATGTGAACTAGGCAGCCAAGCTTCCATCATATCTCTGCACTTTTAGTCAACACAAATGAGCGTAAGGACGATTCGGCCCACTCTAATACAGACGCTTTAGGGCTCAGCCCTGTACCTGAAGGCAGGCGCTGGGTGCTACCTGCGCAGCCCCGGGGCACCCCCGCTGGCTTTTGGGTGTTGGTCTTGGAGGGTTCACACCTCCCAGGCTTCAAGTGTCACAACCGTAGCTCCACGTCCAAGTCTGGGGCACTTCAAGTAGCACGAGAATCCTACACTTGTGCAGCTGAATTGATATCGAGAAGTCAAAACATCGAAATGTCTTCGGACACTCAGGGACTTCATAGGGCACCACAAGGTATCACCATCAGTTTAATTCATTATGCGACTACGAAGTCCAAACAATATCTGATCTGAAAGACATGACACAAATACAACACTTGCCAAAATTAAATATGAAGGTTGAGACAATTCGGTTAAACGTTTTACTACTGAAAATTTTTCCCTTTCCTGCAGAATGCTAGAGACTTAGATGAGACTGCATTTGCTGGTGGAAAAGTCTCCTACCAACAGGAGCACACCCTTCGCAGGTATACATCAGACAAACGGCGAGTGATAACATTTCAGCATCTTGCAGCAGATGCCTTTTGGCTTTTGCCAAAATTTTTGTTACTTTTTTGATTTTGTTACTTATCTGTAACAGTCTGGAGGATTCTCTGAGAATGTTTTCTGGAAATTCATTTGCTAAATCACATTTTTTTCAGCTACGTGAGAAAATTCAAGGTTCTTTTGTGTAAATAGTGGAAAATGGTAGCAAGGCATTGCATGAGTCAATTCTCAATCCTTTTCTAGTCAACAGGAGTTTTACAATTGACTTCAACAGAAGCAAACTTAAACCTTCTAAATCAATATCCCAGTTTGCCACGGATTAAGTACAAATAAAACCTTACTAAACTGTAAAAGGAATGTAGTGAATTTAGTCAATTCAGTAAGTTAAACGATAAAAAATGCAATCAGAAGAGATATCTTCTTAAAAGCATTATTTAGGTATATGAACTTCTTTTGGTGCCTGTTTCATATAAGCAAAGATTTATCAATATTCATCAATAATATATTCACCTACGATGACTGTGAATAATGTGATGTTTAATACTCCCTAAATTTTTTAGATAACCTTAGTGAAAAGTCATTAATTATAATATTTATCTGTTACTCGAAAAAGAACATGATATAAAATGACAACTCAATTTTCCTCTTTGACATTTCAAATACAACTAGGTCACATTAATCAATCAATAATGTGCTTATCATACACTGTGGTCAATTATACCCCAACTATCAGTGACAGTTTTCTGGCTTGCAATCTGGACACATATGCTGTCATGACAACTACATGCTTTTTAGCCCTTTTGTATTTTACAACCAGTGCTATTGCTTAAGGCATATCATAAATGTGCGAAAAGGGCATCAGATACTTCATAATCCCAGTTCCATTTCTGTGCTACTAGTGTATTGCCAAAAAATAAACTTTCAGTGCACTGAAATACAAGAAAAATAGGACAAGCTCCCCTTCTCTGAAGAGAAAGTTACATGTAAAATAAAACTGGCGGTACTACAAATAGAGCATTTGCATTTGCTGATTGCAAGATTGCAATTATAGCTCACCATGTTAATGAAGTCATAAACTAGTTGAGCTTACTTCTTTGGTTTATTGCACCATAAGAACCTTTTTTTTTTGGAGTTGTAGCCATATAAACTATAATTATTAATGATATCTCTGTGAAAGACATTATTAATACTGCTTGCCAGGACATTATTTATATTCTGGGCTATCTGTAAAGATGAGTCAGTATCTCCCAAATGAACTTTGACACAGTTTTAAATAGAACTTCTCACCTTCAGACAAATCATATAAATCTTAACCTTCCTGTTTTTATTAAAATTATTCGGAATGAATGATACAGTCATAAATCTTATGATAAAGTATTTCTCCATTGGAAAATGCTGGTTGGCCAGTGGTGAAATTGCTTATTTCACCAATACCTCACTCTACTTTCCCTTGAAAAATATTTTCTGATAAGGAACAACACAGCATTTTAGATTTTTTTTTTTTTAGGGGAATATTTCATCTTTCTTTTTAAGAAGAACTTCTTTCAAAATATTGAAAGTGAATTATTAACACAACATGAAGGAAAATTATGGGAGAAACAATTGCAAAATACTTTATCCAGAATTTTTATTTTCATTTCATTTCACATTAATGAAATCTGAAAACACTTTTTGACATAGTTGCTCAGAATAGGAATTTGTTTGAAATGGCAGAGTTTCCCATGCAATAGAATAGGCAGTTTTTATGAGACCACAGGCTCTACAGGGTAAGAGCACGAGCACCGACTGATGAACCCTCTCCCTCCCGCAGAGGTGATGGCTTCTGCAGTACTGTCCTCCACGATTTCCTGAAAAAAGGAGAGAACATGACCTTCCCTATATATGTATATCTCTGTATCTATATCTATCTTCTTCACCTCTCTTGGGCAAATTGCTGTTTGCTCCAACTGGCTCATAGATGGAGCGCTGAGAAGAAAGGAGATGTGTGAGTTCTCAGCCCTTCCAAGTACGTGATGAGACACATTTCACATCTTCCTTCGTTAGTGCCAGCAGCAGAATATGGAAACAAGATGAGAGCAAATTTGAATATCAAAAGTCATTCTCTGGTTTACCCACTCTTAAAACCTGTCACATCACATTCCCAGCAGTAATTAGCTACCCTGTTCCAATTCAGAAGCAACAGTATCTCAGAGGTGGTTGAATGACCCTATCAGTTGCAAACTGTTTACTTATTCAGGATAAAAATACGGGAAAAGGAAGAAAAAATGTTGTACACATCTAACAGTTCTATAATTGCTGTTTGCATGGGTTTATTGTTCTTACATCCTATTTTGATGCTGTTATACTCATTGGGACATTTAGAGGGTAATATAATAATAATTTATGAAATAAGAGAGTCTGATACACAACAGTATTCCTAGTGGTGCATTTCGTATCATATTAGCAATACAAAAACTGTAAAAAGCTGATGGTGGCAGTGGGTTCCCACTGAGACATACCCTATTACAGTAGTATCTATGTCAGCTTTTTCCTTTTTCATCACAGCTTTGACATTTGGTGACTACAGTGTTTTTCTTTTAAAAATCATATAGGTCTTCGCTCAGGAGCCCAAATCATTTAGATGACATTCCTTCTCCTCTACATTAAAGCCAATTAATGAAAGGAGTATCCTTAGTGCAGGTAACTTCCATTGATGAAGACTGATGCACCAACATTATTTGTGTGTGCAGTCTGTAAAGAAAAAGTCCTTTCTTAACCCATAGCTTGAGACCTAGCTGGTGCTGCAACGGGACATGAGGGAGGCTGGCAAGCATTCCTACAGCAATTTGAAGGTTTTGCTCTCACAAACATTACGTGCGCTACCAGTGCACAAATATAATGAAAATCACTAACAAAACCTGGCCTTTTGATATTCACTTGATTTAGTATACCCAAAACAAAGGTAGGCAAGATCCAGAAATTTTGAGCTGTTCTTACAAAGCTAAGGTGAAAAGGTTGATGAGAGGGGTACGCTGATATATTGGTCCACTCAAATAATTGGACTTGGTGAAAAATGATCTTCCAATTCCCAGAAAGAAATCTTAAGAGTTCAATATTTTTCTCATCAATTGTAAAACTCCCCCCCGTTAAGTCTGCGAGAACTTTGCTGCTGCCCAAAGTGTGGTCGGGCTGCCAGCCACAGCTCTTGCTCCGGGAGGCAGAAAGCTTCCCGTGTAAAGCTTTTATTTTATTCCCATATAAAGTTTTTATTTTAGCCGTGCCTTGAACGAGAGACATCAAATGCCCATAGGTGCAAAGAGTAGGAGCAGGGCTCTGACAGATAGACGGTGCACAGTGTTGTTGGCTCTGCCTTAGAATTATTGCCTTATTTTCCCCAACACTGTCTTTAAAATTTAATCACCCTGGATATGCAAAATTATTGACCGTACTGTTGAATCTTCACTTTTGTTTTTTTACACCATTGCCAGATTTTTATTATATTACCATCTCCCATCAGAGATCATCTTTGTTAGAGTAAACTGAAAATCACTGGTTATGACAAAAAAAGAATTCCCATTAACAAGTCATCATCTAATCATATTAGGATCTCCGTATCCTATTATCAGCTTTCTTATGAAATACCATTTCTTAATGACAGGGATTTGACTAATACTGTGTGAACTCTGTTAACATAATTTGAAAGTTACTACCAAGTGTGTATTTATAGAATAAGGTGTCATCTTTTTCATGCCTGCACATAATTCTAGCTTGTGATTTGATCAGATGTGAATGTTGAAAGTTAATTTTCATCAAATCAACCGAGGAAGGACGAATAGAGTTATCAGCACTTTGCACTGAATTATAACGTATCGGCACCGAATTCAGTGGGGCCTCAAAGGGACTCAGATTTCTATTCCCTGTGTCCACAAAATTTCTTTTGTGGGTGACAGAGGCAATCCATCCATTTAGCATTTTCTTTGAGGGCAACGGTACAGCTTGTGTATGCGGTATGTCACATTGACTGTAGTAATTTCAGCTGGTTTCACTGAAAGCCCAGCAGTCCCAGTTTCGAACCACATACAGTGAACTCGATTCCCCATTCATTTCTGCCACCTCCCTCACTCCGAAATACCACTTTTCTTTCCCCATGTTCCCTCTGTTGCCAACCCAGACCGATCTTACCTTGACCCGAGCTGCCTAGGTCAGCTGTCCAGGCTCCCCAGAGCGTCGAAATTATACACTGGTGTAACACATCACCTCATCAATATAAGTCTACACATGAAACCATATGAAAGGAGGGAAGAAATTTATCTCCCCTCTTTTTTTTTGTTCCATATGGTTTGCTCCTTGTAGCTCTAATTCGGGGATAAAACACATGGTGTGATACGTATATATTTAGTAGTTCACTTTCCACCAATCCAAAGATACATTTCTTAGGTAATAGCTTGGGAAAAATGCTTTCCAAGCCAGAAAAACAAATTTATTCTTTTTTTTTGTAGTCTTGAAAAGACAAATAGACTTTGATCCCTTTCTCACTGATGATCTTCATACCACCCTTTGCCCTACCTTAAAAGAACAAAAAGCATCCATTTATTTTTAGAAAAGAAAATCTTCTATGGGAAATAGTCACTTTGGATCTATTTAAAAGAGATATATATACTCTGCTAAAGAGTAGATAGCAACTCACAGAAATAGAATTTTGCTTTACCTTTTCATGGGTAGACTGACTCCGTGATTCTGAATGAAGAAAACCATTAATTAATTTGGGGGGCGTGTGTAAGTTTGAATTACAAAGGTGGAGATACCTATCTGCAATACTATACCTAGACTCACAGAACTTCAGAGAAAAATTTACTATTGACAGGCTGTTCACAGGACAGCCTCACGCTGGCAAAATGCTGAGCACTAAGGTCAGGGCCTGCCCATTCAGTTTGTGTTTGTACAGCATCTACCATGGGCTCAGATCAATGGCCGATCTTCTTAGATCTATTATCACGTAAATAGCAATCCATTTTCATCAAGTACGATGCCACAGAGCGAAATGGGTAGTATCATAAATGACAGCAAATAGAGCAAAATTGTCAAAGTAAGTTAGTTACTATTGTGCTTCAGTATCCTTGGTACCTTTGTTATGGAAATCCATGTAAGGGGATAATGCGAGCACAGTAACGCCAATGGAAGTCTTTACTTTGATTTCCGTGAGCTCTGCATCACGCTTTTACTTCCTAATTTGCAACATCCGATAATCCACAATACAGCCCACAGAGTTATTAGTTTGAATTAGTGAAGTTCTCCTACCTGATTGGTTTTAAGCCAATTTATATAGGCTTGTCTGTCTAAGCTGTTAATACTGTTGAAGATTACTATGGTATTACTGCAGTCTGCAATATTTCAAAGCTTACAGCACTGTTTCTCACCAAATCCTTGAAACGGATTCGACTTTTTCAACACCACTTCTCGTTGTCTAAGAGCTATTACTTGTGAAACAAGCCCCTGAAAGCCTGGGCTAACTGTGCTAAGTGTCAGAAAACAGCATTTCATCTGCCGAAAGAGCTAAAGCAGGAATTCAACTATTCAGCATAAAGCCAGAGAATACTTTTTTATTTCATCCAACTTCAGATGGCTGGATAAACAATTTGCTTAATTAAGCTGTGAAACTGTTTCCTTGATTTAGAGGTTCTCAGTTTCACTGAGTTCATTGCTTAAACTCAACCTGTATTTTCCTCCACGATTCATTCATTTTGGTAAAGAATTACCCATTTGAAACAAATACTGGCTTTGCACACATGAAAAGAAACCCTTAATAAATGTAAGTCAGTGTTCTGCTCTAACTGCACAGGGAAGACAGATTAGTGTTGTAAATTAACCCACAAACAGACTTTATGCTTTCTTGCTCCTTAAAACAAAATCAGTGCATGGCTAAGTAAACCATCTCTGAAAATATGTAGCTCCAATTGCTCAGCCAGTACAGAAAAGATTATTAATAATCCCCAGTCATGGTTTGAAAAGTTTAGTTAATGACAGTAGTCTGTGTGAGAAGAAAGGGAAGCAGAGCACCATCTGCTGTACAGCCGTGCAAATGTTTCAGAACAAAAATTGCAAAAAGCCTCAGACTTACCTTAAGCTTTCCAAATAGTTACGACCCAGGGAAGGCCATCGTCATCCAACATTGCATGACCATGAGCTTGAGATGGACACAGACGAAAATTAGAGAGAGACATGAAGAGCCAGGGTTCAGAGTTAGCCAGCAAAAGCTACAGGGAGGAAACAAAGTAAGGAGTGTTATTTCTTTGGAAGGATAGGCGTTGCTGTGATTTTTAGAAGTACAGAATTTGACTGCCTAGATGTACATCCAACACATCCAACATGAGCCATCGATGAGTACAAGAGTGACGGAAAGTGATCGATTTCTGCCCTGTGAATAGAAAAGAAAATTCACTTTTCAGACTACCAGCTGCCCAAATCAAAATCAAGACCATCACCCCTAGTAGGTGAGGAAAAGCTACTTCTCCTAAGGACTATAGAGTTCAAAGCCACCGACCCAAAGAGCAAATAAGGAGTGGAGTGGCCCCTTCTTAGTCCTGAAGAAGATGAGGGCCTGTCCATAAGCCTGAAATCCCAAGACACGCACCATCTGCCTTTTTCTGTTGCTCAGAAGAGCCGCTGAGGCTCATTCACTAAATATTGGGCAATCCAAATGAGCACTAAAGATGCTATCTACAACAGCTCTAAGACCAAGGACTGGTTGTGGAACTGAGTCAACAAGCTTAGCAGGTGTTGCAGCCCTTGCATTTGCAAGAAAAGGCCCTAACGGGAACAGGAGCATCCTGGGGATTAGCACACGATTGTGCACACAGTGTTACCAAAGAGGCTTTGGCTCTTTGTTGTGGGAGAAGACAACTGTTACAAAGATGAGGCATCTTCCCTCAGCTGCAAGACAGGGACGGGGAGCAGAATGAAGCCCCCATAATCCAAGGGGAAACTGTTAGCGACCTGCTGCATCCCTTAGGCACACACTTTGAAAGACGTGTAGACGTGGTGCTTAGGGACATGGTATAGTGGTGGACGTGGTAGTGTTGGGTTAACGGCTGGACTCGATGATCTTAAGAGTCTTTTCGAACCTAAATGATTCTATGATTCCATGAAGAAAGACTTGCTTAGGGAACAGGATTGGGATTATCAGGGGCTGTTGCAAAGACCTGCACAAAAAAACCCAACGTGAGAGTGTGACACAAGTAAAGAGGGGCTAATTATTCATTATAGCATCACAAAAGGAGCGAGAACGAAGAGAAGAGGACAATCTGAGGAGCCTCTCCTGTGGACCAGTAACAATGGATTAAATAAGTAGCATAAACAGAAGCTGGAAGTGGAGCAACCACATGTCCTGATTTCCCCACACACGCTCTGCCTTCTGCCTGGACACTCTCTCCAGGCAGCAATAGGAGAAATGGACTTTTGTCTCCGCAGTTCTGTGTCAGGCAGCCCACAATAAAATCAGTGAATTTTGAGAAGGCACAGAAAAAAACTCAGTAACCGATCAGGAAGGTCCTTTGGGAAATAAACTGCAGAGGAAGGTCAGGATATTACACACGAGTACAAAATATCCTAATGTAAAGTAAAGACATGAAGCATAGTAAGAGTCAGTTTGGTCCAATCATGCCTTCCTCAGTGATCTCAAACAGAAATAAGCGTACAAACAGTGGAAAAGAGATCAAATTATCAGGGATAACAGAATGCAAAAGAAAACAACAAAAATGTAACAACTAAATCAGAAAAGGATAAACTCACAAAACAAGGAGTATAAAAACAAAGCAAGCTGTCTATGGAAATACCTCAGCCAGAAGGGATGAAGAAAGGCTAATGAGTGGTGCCGAGAAAGATTAAATGTCTCACACTTCTTTTTGTTTCAGTCTTCACTTAAAAGGTCACCCAGGTGACACAACTAACACTACTGGCAAGGAGCTTGCAGGTCAGGTTCAGCTGCTGAACTTGCAGCCAACTTATCCACACATAATTAAGGCTCAAAACTGTACCAGGGCAGCTAAATATGATCTTTCTGGGTTTAAACAAAAGAAGGAAATCCCTTTTCTCCCTCACCATGTCAAGGGTTATTGGGAATGTGCACGGGGTGTCTGCACAGCTGTCCCCCAGTCCGGGTTGGGGAACTCCTCCTGCTCTAACAGACACAAGAGACCGGACTGTTTTGTTTTATCCCAGCATAAGCCAAGAACAACTCTACTTGTAAAGCAGAACGTAAAACTCTAAATAACCAGTACTAAGAACGTGGCACAAAATGTTCTGTCTTTTCTTGATGACTCATCGTTTTACCATATTGCCTTTTATTTGACTGAACCTTTGGGATCCTGGCCTTAAGAGAAATCTTAATGCCAGCAAACCAGTAGTAACTCCATCAGAGGTTACAGCTATTCTAAAAAACAAAAGGGACCAGACCCTTCCTTTGTTCCTGGGAGTAAGTGAAGTGGCAGAGGCGAAGTCGGGTCCGCTGCGTGCCACCCGGGGGAGCGCTGTGGGAACAGGCTCAAACCAAGCAGGGGGATGCTGTGCGGGTGTTCACAGGCTTGCTAATCAAATCCTCTTTAATTTGTGTAGACCTACAGTCAGCACAGCTGCAGCCAGGTGGGCATGGACTTCAGTCCAAGACTTTTACAGCTTGAGATCAGATTTTAAATTCTCATTTCCTGGGGAACAAATACAGTGAATCTCAGTCTCTCATGTGTGCTTGTCTAACTGCTCTCTAATTTAGCACTGGTCCACCAAAAAAAGCATACATGACAGTACCAGTGATACTGGTTAGGGCTGACATTAGCGCAGAGGCAGCAAAATTATCAGAGCACATTGTCAGAACTCCTAAAACATTGAGCTGAAATTCCCGTTGGGATCATGGGAGGGAGCGTTGGAGTGTTGGAAAGAGGAGACTAGTCAGCAGCGGTTCAGTTTTTCTGTCTGAAGCCAGGGAAGGACTCATTATTAGTGCAGAGGCAGGAAATTCTTAGCCTCACCAGGGACCTTCAGGTGGCTCTTACTTGGTGGCAGCAGCTCAGGACCTTCAGGCTAGAAGAGCAACACCACATTAGCAGTCCTCACAGCTTGTGGCTGGCCCAGGCAGGTCACGCTTTCAAAAAATGAGCCAGAAGAGTGTTACGCTTTTAGCGAGACTAAGAAACAGTAAGACCACAAGTTACAGGTCCCTTATCAGCAGATGAAGCCAGAGACAAACCATAAATGCATGGGCTACTCAGACATGCATCTAGAGTATTAGCTCTGAGCTATCAGTAATCCATCAACGTGAGTGAGGAAGGCTCCAGAACCAGAACTGCAGACCTGATGACAGAATGCCATTTGTCCACCCACCTCGCACCAGAAGCCGCTGTACAATACATCTGGACTGACGTCCAGCACCCCTGGCATCATCCGGCTCTACACTTGCCTGACCTCGACATCTGGCAGAGCGGAAAGTGCGATTCCAAAGGCAGACGCAGAACCTCCCTGAAAAGACAGCATACACCGAGCCAACTCGCTTAACTACTATTATTTTGCTGTTAGGATTAAGAAAAGGAAATTGCCAATGAAAAGCTGAAGAAATCCATCGCGAATCCATCTGCCTTGTACTTAATTTTGTGGCAGGGGGAACCTCCAGCGCTCTGCTTCTCAGTGCTGCAACAAACACGCAGCCGTGCTGCCGGCAGCCAGATGTGTCACCCCCCCGTGTCGCAGAACCACTGAACGCGGGAGCTTTTCTATACAAGCCAACACACAAGCTCATGGGGACATTTCACAGCAACACTGCTCCACGTCTCTCACAGCTCCGTGACCCGGTGGAAAAGGCAGGTGATGTTCTGCTCACTTCAGCCCCGCAGCTCACGTAGCACTGGTTTCAGAGATGCTGCGAGAAAGGCCGATTCAACCCTTCCCTACTCTTCAGAGCGGGAGAAATGTTTTGTTGTCACTGAGCACTAAATCACATCCTTGATGGGTAAGAGTAGTTTATTGCATTGACCAGCCAGCAGAAACACAAGGCATTTCTGACTCCTGCTCTCAGGGGGAAAAGCTGTACTTTGTCACTGTCTATGTCCTTCTACAGGCCCCTGTAAATAAGAAATTAGAGTTCCTCCCATACCTTATTTCATACCAATCGTTACCAAGTCAGGCAGCTCTAATAACAGCCGAAGGGAGATCTACAACCCACAGTTTGGTCCAGTGTACAAAAGCATCCAGGTGAGACCCCGGAATGAGAAGGTTGTCACGGTCTAGTCTGGAGGGAAGCCTTCACAGGACGGAGCTGCCATCACCACCCTAATTTGGATGGAGCTGCTTTTGGGTCATTACCATTTCATTTGGACTTTGTGGGCTGCTGCCGCCGTGTCACGATACTATTTACGCGATGGCTGGTTTTACTCGGAATTAATGCCCAGCAGCTGAAACTGTACAAAGCAGCAAAGAGCCGCCTTTTGCCACGAAGAACTGGCAAGCCAGGCTGACGGCAACGCCTGAGGAGAGGCCAAAAAAAAAAAGAGGAGCAGAGGGGACGGCAGCAGCCAGGCGGGTTTGCAGCCTCTGTCGCAGCCTCCCACCCTCAGAGCGAGCAGGTTGGGTCGCAGCAGAAACATTCCCAGGCATAGGGTGAAGCGGAGAGCACCCAAGGATGCGGGCAGGGGAGGGATCACCTCCGAAAGTCCCAAGGGGAGCAGCCCACCATGGAAGTGGCTCGGTCAGCAGTACCCCAAGTCGGTCAGAGGGGAGAAGGGAATACGCAGTTAAATCCAGAAAGAAGATTAAAAAGAGCGGCAGCCTAAGATGCACAGTCAAGGGGAGACTAACAGCTGGATTCTACTTTACCAGTTAAGCTGCCAGTGGTTGTAGCCAAGATAACTAGAAAAAAAGAAAACCACCAAAGGCAGGCAGATTTCACCCTAAAACTGAGACCCCAACATACAAAGGAAGCAGAACATTTCAGCGCCCTTCTGTCTTTCCCCCTTCACAGGGCGCCTTTACGGGGTTCATTAAATCCGGGAGGGAATACAGGAAAAGTCAGTCTCCTTCCCTGGGGAAATGCAGCATTGTGACCCTTCACACCAGTCTGGGATGAAAATGTCTGGATGAAAACTTTTTTTTCTTTTACTCAGGTAACCAAATCAAAAGATCATCATTTGGTTCATTCTACAGCTATAGAGGCTAGAGAGGGCTAGAAACTTATTTCTCACAGCTGCTGAATTGCTGTTGCTTTCATTTTTCTTACTTTGTATCACTTCACTGGAGTGACTGACCAGTTGAAACGGTACACCATTTTACCAAATGTTTTCAGAAAAACAACCCCTTGAAAACCTTGTTTAACAAAATGAAGGCTTTGGGCATCAAAAACATGCCCGTGCTCCTTCTGTTTTATTCCAGACCACAGGAATGCATATTTCAGAAAATAACAGAAACTAACGTTATATAAAATTAATGTGTTTTCTTAGAAAACTCAGTTTCAGACCAAGCAACCTCTCTTAAAAATACAGATGAAAAAGGAGTTCAAAGAACACAGCTTGTAGTAGTACTCCTAATATAACAAATTTAGAAAGCAAAACAAAAAGCCTGAGAGAAACACACATCTGATGCTATTAAAGTTGCACTGTTGCACTCTCTTTCCCCTGAGATTCTGCTGAATCTGGGGCTCCTAGATGACTGTAAGCAGTAATGGTCTCTTAAAATTAAGACCAAATGTGAAAGAAATGCAAAGCAGTTCATGAACTCTTCCTGTTCGTGGAACCAATTACATTATTAAAGACTGCCAAAACAGTCTGTATTTTAATTGCTGTTCAAGATTTCACTGCGTCCTGAAAAATAAAATTCTGTTTCCTTTTCAATTAGTGCCCAAGAGATATTTAAGAACAGAACTGCATAAAAACAGCGATAGTTACTAGAGGTTTTATTGAGAAGAGTGCCACTTAATTTCCTTAATTTCGTGCATCTCCCAAAAAAGCAGAACATCTAATTCTTTGCCTGTCCCACGTTCTGTACAATTCACAAATGCACCCCATTGATTTTCAGTCTGCAGAGAGCAGGGTGAAGATAAACAATAACTTTATATAGAAAATATTGATTTAAAACATTGATTCAAAGCCCTAGGGTATCAAAAGATTAGTTACTTTTAAGGAAAATACTAAAGGTGACTTTCGGCTACTTCGTTATTGAAAAACACAAAGCAAATAAACCCTGCAACTCAAAGCAGCAAGATGCCAGTGCAGAAGCTGTTAGAAAGCGAGCCCGTTTGACACACAACAGAAAAAGACCCAAGTAGGCATTGCCAGCAACTGTTTTAGTGATAAAATGTAAATATTACGTCTTCCAGAGAAAAGAAAAAAACCCAGCCCCTCAGTGTTTTATTGTAATCTCCAGATGAAAAAGGAACGGCGCAGAATGAAACTTCGTTGTGATGCGAGATCCCACGAGGATATCTCCAAGCGTATGATGGGCCAGATAAATAGGACCATGGGGCTGCAATCTGGTGGGCATCACTGCCTCCTCCCAAAGTCACCGGGAGCCAGGGACCCCGAGTACCCACAGCCGTGATTTTCTGGGGTTCCACACCAACCCCCTCAATCCAGGGCTGATGCTGGTCCCCTGCCTCGCACCGGCACGGCCAGGTGGCCCACCTGGGCTGGCTGGGTGATGCCAGCTTTGTCAACATTTTCCTTTTTCAGGCACAATTGGATGTCAGAAAGAAATTCCAGATTTCAGCTGCAAAGGGAATGTGTGACGAGAAGAAAAATGACCAGAAGAAAAGCAGCCTGTGGTAGAGTGGTAATCTCTTGTCAAAAAGTGCCTTTCCTTCAAGCACAGCAACCTTGCAAGCGTGTCCATCTCCTTCAGTAGAGTCCTTTAAATAATGGAAGATAGCTTATGCCTAAATGGATGTTCTTCACAGTCTATGTGCTGTTTATATTCACACTGTGCCAAGAGTACAACCGTGATTAAACTCAGAGATCTTTAAACATGTTGTTCTCCCTGCACGTGGCATAATCCTCTCCCACATGGTACGAACCGGTGGGAGAACCTGCCAACATCGGCCCAAACATAACGGTGCAAGCAAGGTCAGAGAGGGGAGTGGGCAGACATCAAAGGTAATTATACAAAGTGCACTATGAAGATTATACAGTTACTTCTAAGAAACCTTCCTCCTGTCCTCCATCAACTGCCCACGTGCAGGTCTATGCTGAGAAAAGCGGTCTGGCGGTCATCGGAGCCCTCACCTACAAAACCTGGGAAAGCAAGATTGGACAAACCTCCTGTCTAAAAAATTTCAGCGGAAAGACTGTGGCCTAAACAGCACTCCATCTAGCAGCTTTACAAATCTGGAAGTAATTTCGTGTACAGAGCCTGGGCCAGATCAGAACCATGAACTACACAAGGTGGAACCTCCACCTTTGCTGTATCATTGCAGGGCTTCGTGCCACAAGTGAGTCAGGATGGCCTTAGACACAACCTGCTAAAATCAAAGCCCTTTCTGCGGCAGAAGCAATGACAACTCACTTTACGGGAGGGAGGAGTCCTAACCGAGGAACTTTTAATACTCAGTGCATGTAATGTCCTCTGTTGGGGACAAGCGGGATTTGGGAAGAAGCACCGAGGACAAACATTCTTCAGGACAAACAGTACTCATACAACCATGGGTGGAGACTTTATCCTGAAACCTTATCCTAGAAAAATCCCGCATACGAGAGATTAGCCACAAGAGTCCTTTTCAGCTTTTTAACTCAAACCCTGAATTCAGATTTCACAGTGGTACAAGATTTCTAGATGCAAGAGCAGATGCCTTTAAGCAAATGTACTACAGAAGCACGGAAGAAAACCAAAACTGTTTCCACAAGCAGGCATATAGACAAAAATGACTGCCAAAATAACTAAGTTAATGAAAAGGTTCCAATTTTTTAGATTTTCCATATATCCTAAACTGACATGGTGAAGGTTTCCCTGAGGACAAGAGATCCCTGCCCACACGCTAAGCCCAAAACTTAGATCACGTTCTATCTACATGCGTCAAACAGCGTTGGTCTTGCTATTGACACAGATGTTTCCCACTGAGTGAACAAACCCACTTTAATCACCAGGACCATCCTCTTACCTTTCCACAATATGAAGACGCTTGAGTTTCAAGGACAAGACCTTAGAGATTGCTATGAAAAGATAGAAATTGCGGCGACTGCATAGAAGAAGGGAGGAGGTGGAGGAAAGAGAATGTTGTGGGCACACAGGGTAATTAGGATACGTAATTCCTCACCTTCCGTAATGCCTTCAGGCAGAGGGACTGGGTGGAGGTTTGTGTCAGCCTCACCCTGGAATCAGGAAAGTGTCTGAGAGGTCTCAAAGCCAAGTGCGGGCAAACAGACCTCAACCTCCCAGCTTACAGAGAAACCGAGAGGAGGCTATCCCCACGCAGAAAATCATCTTTAGGCTGTTGTGTCATTACCCACTGATGATCTGACCATATAAAACCTAAGGTTGCCCAGAAGGTAATGACCGACGGGAAGGCTTGGATCCAGCCACGTGGCATTCAGAGATTCACCGACTCCCGGAAAACACCCCAGAGTCGCTGTTGAGTTGGATTTGCCATAAGGGTAAGGGAGAGCCTTCCACTCTGCTCGTGTTTTGGGGACATTTATAGGCAAACATTGACGTGTGAGCAATCAAACATACTAGGCATTTAGGTGGCTGAAAGAGGGCCAGAGGAGCATGACTAATAAGTCAAATGGCACTATTTTTACTGATTTTTGCATCATTAAGAATTTTTCAGGATATGGATGACTTCGTCATTAACTTCATTGTTGTCGTTTTGTTTTTCATTTAATGTTCTTTCAACTACTTAATAAATCCCTTATACGGCCTTTTCATTTACTCTCTTTCAACAAGCTGAAAAAGAGACAACGTTTATTTCCACAGCTTATTTGATACAAGCTTCTATTCAGCCCTGGATCACAAGACAGTAGGTGGGAAGTAGTGAATACTGTTTCCACAATGCTGAAAATGAATGCAGATCTTGAATGTGACAATTTGGCAGAGTTGTTCAAGCTGCTGTCTGCCAGCATTTACGAGAGCACACAGCGCTCAAGTGAAAAGAAAGAAACTTTTAGCAACTTCCTAATCGATTTTGTCAGGCTAGATGGATTCCTTCCCAGAAATGACAGACAGAAGGTCCTTATAGCAGTCTCTGAAGTTCAAACTTTTTTATTTTAACCATGCACACATAAAGGCCTTCATTTCTGATCAAAATGATATTGGCAAACTGAAACTGGCAGCCAGAATTCAAAATGCTGAGGAGCAGAAGTAAAGGTAACCATAATTCACAAATCGGCCAAAACTTTCAAATTGACAATATCCTACACATGCAACGTGCCGATGCCGTAACAGTCAGCTGACTGAAGTTAATTCGCTTTAGAATCATAGAATATATCAAGTGGGAAGGGACCCATTAAGGATCATGGAGTCCAACTCCCTGCTCCTTGCGGGACTACCTAAAACTAAACCATACGACTAAGAGCATCATCCAGACACTCCTTGAACCCTGACAGGCTTGAGGCCGTGACCACTTCCCTGGGGAACCTGTTCCAGTCACTGACCACCCTCCCAGCGAAGAACCGTTTCCTAACGTCCAATCTGAACTTCTTTGATCATTGTTAGATCACCTTAGAGGTTACTAGCAAGAGTAACTGACATAGAGTGGATTTTTAAGATATATTAGCTAGGAAAAAAAAAAAAATAGAATTACATTTGTACTTGCATCAGAAACCCTACTACAGGATATTTTCCTGCTCAGTCAGTAAACAGAACGTGTCACTTACCATCTAGTGATTTCTCTTAGACTAACCACAAACCGACACTTAGTGATTAAATTATTCAAGCAATAATTTCAAAGAAATGTGTTTCAGAAAAAACAGCATTCTTTCCTGGACATGTTCACCAGTAATTGGAATGGCAAGGAATAAATCTTAAATGGATCCAGCTTTGGCCAGGATTCACCTTAGCTCACATTGGGAGTCTCCATTGTGGCCCTTGCTTCTGAGCTAACTTCCTAGTCTCTATCAATAGGGAAAACACAACCACTTTTAGAGTACAATTTATTTGATTTACGTTATATGTCCACCTTAGGATGAGATGAATCATGTTGCAGAATTCTGGAAATCCCTATTTTCCTCCTTTCATTTAAATGGTGGTCTACCATCAGTAGTTCAGAGAAGTTTGATGCTATGAATCTATGTATGTCTTCAGTAAAGGAGCTATAAGATTTCCTCATGCATGGACTCCTTCGTTACATAGCACCAAAGAATATTCGAAAAACAGTCCCTGGCATATTGTAGAAATAACAGCCAAAAAAACCTTCTCTTCCATTACAAAGTTATGAGTGTCAATATTATTCAAGTGAGAAAAAAGAATTTTACATTATAATTTTACAAGGAAAGAACCAAAATAACTACAGGCTATTCCAGAAACTATACATAAGACCATTAGGAATAATTACGTATTTCTGTATCGACACAACATTGCAACTTAAAGGATTGCCAAGTTAAGGATGTACAGGCCAGTTCAAGAACACCACAGACAAAAGTTAGGGCACTCTGATGGAAATAACTCCAACTGTACCATTATTAGGATTAATTTCTTCACTGCAGCAGAAACGTATGTAAGGAAAGAACATCTCCATTTCTCCAAAGTTCATCATCTGTTTATTTCCTAGTAATTTGCTGAGATACCATAATTAGACTGTTGAAGGAGAAAATGAACTGCAAGGCACAAACTCTGTTCTGAAGCAGGTACTAGCCTGGCCAGCAAGGTTTCTCCTTGTTGCAGTCTGAAGGGAACGGGCGTCACGTACGCTCTCTGAGGGGTCTGGCTTTCAACAATTTTAACAAGAGGCAGTGGGCACAAACTGAAACACGGGAGGTTCCCTCTGAACATCAGGAACTGCTTTTTCACGGTGAGGGTGACCGAGCACTGGCCCAGGTTGCCCAGGGAGGCTGTGGAGTCTCCATCCTTGGAGATACTCAACAGCCATCTGGACATGGTCCTGGGCAACCTCTTGCAACGTGGCCCTGCTTGAGCAGGGAGTTGGACCTGATGACCTCCAGAGGTCCCTGCCAGCCTCAACCATTCTGCGAAATGATTCTTTGTGCTGTCAGCCAGGCAGATCTGGGCATGGGGGGGAAGAGAGGCAGGAAGTAAATACATCTCTGAATGAACAAGGTGTGAACCTCTGTCTCTCAGTGGCCATCCTTTCCCATTCAGGTACTTTTGGGGTGTTACAGCAAACGTTGGAGGTGCTCATGGGCTTGGCATCATTCATAAACACCATCTGCTACCTGGAGCGCTGTTTTCTAGGATTGGGAAGCTCTTTTTAATCTACATTCAAACAAGCAGTAAATTCACAATTAAGAACTGATCTTTACCCTTTGAAGGCTTAGGATCAAGGGCTAGCTAGAGAACTTCTCTGAACATGACTAAGAGATCACATAGCACTGACCACAATCTTATCTCTCTTCTTCTTTCTTCTGTCCTACCCTTTCTCTGCACAGGATTGCAAAAATCATGATTCTATGAAAAAAAAACAACAAAATCCACCCTCTCTAGGTAGAACAACAACAACATAATTCAAACCTACATGGACACCAGAGAAAACCACTCACCAGCCTTATCTCACACAGGGGAGGAAAACCCAGTAAAGTACGTGGTAAAAATCCAGCACTTCTCAAAAAGTTGCACATGTTCCAGAAGTCAAAACAGATCTTTATGACCTGAAAAACAATTTTCTTCCCTGCTGCTTGGTCCCCTATAGGCCCCGTCCGCATGTTCAAAGTAGCAGGTTACAACTTGCTTTGATTTTGCTTGCTTATCATCATGCAGCTCAGGTTTCACAGCTATAAAAACTCCACTGAATTATAGCTTTAGGGGTATTGACAGGATGTGCTTCAGTTCCGAGACAGAACTTGGAGGGGGAACTGCAGATACAGGAAAACTCTCCTTGGCAACATAAGAAGCCTCTGTCCAGTGTGCACAATCTTCCTCTGCTGCACTTAATGGCCTAAGAAGAGCGCAGCACAGTAATATTTGTTGCTTCGTGTCCTAATGCACTAGCTGAAAAAAAAAATAGCTGAGTTTATTGATGTATTTTGTTCATTGCAAAGTGTATTGTGGTCAGTGTTAGACTCTTATTTTCTTCAGGTGGGACTAAATTCGTTGCGTACCAGCTGCTTTCACCCAACTCCTCTTGGACGCATGCCAGTTTCTAAAAACGTCGATATGAACCTCTGCATTCATTTTACTGGGTGTTGTATCACATCCTTGGGTTTACCGCAGCGCCGTATTTCCAAAGGTCAACGGAATGTCTCAAAACCAAGCCCAGCGGTTAGGCGGCGGCAGACTCTGCTCCGGATGGCACACCTGCAGCAAGCCCTCCTCTTCCAACGGATGGCAAAACTGAGACTGGCACGGGAGGTCACCGAGCGGGGGCAGCTGGCTCTACAGAGCTCTCTGCTTCGGTCTACCAGAGCCTATTCAGAGTATAAGGACAAATCACGGCACAAGATACGTCCCTTGAATAGCGGCTGGCCCAAAGACTCAGAGCAATGGTTTCAAGTCATCTTTGGCTTAAAGTGTAGCTCCAGCATTTCTTTGCTCCCTGTACAGGAGTGGTTTGTCTCCCCTTATCCCATGCTCAGGAACCCTCTTAAAAAAGAAAAAGAAAAAAAAAAAGTTTATCTACCTTGCATTATTTTTTCTGCGAAAAGAAAATCAGGAAACAAGGCAAAAAGTTTCCATTTACAGGGCATGAGGGGACTGAGTTTCATCCTAATCAAAGCTTACTCCCTGCAGGTCATTACCTACACCCCACCTCCTGGTTTTAGTAAATTAGTTTAGTCCCTGTCCTTGAGCTATCGCTAGGTCCATGAACACAAACTCCTACAGGTGCTCTACAGGTAAACTCCCCCCCCCCAGCTTTTGTTCGGAAGGCACTTGTGATCCCCCCCCGGGAGCAGATGTGTGCCTGTGCTGCGTCCCCGCGGGCTGCGCTTCTGAAATATTCCCCACGGGAAAGGCTGAAGTAGCTCCTCGCTGACAGCCTTTCTTTTGAAAAGCAAGAGGAAACACTTCAAGGGCAGTCAGTGAGGTCAAGGAAAAAGAGCAGCGATAGCAGTCTGTCACAAATAAGCAAGAATGTAATGCAGAGAATCCCTCTGCAAAATAATTTCTAAGGAAATGGAACAAATTGAAATACACCAGTGGATCTAATACCAGTAGCAAATCAATGATGTAAAACATACTGAAATGTATAACCAAAATTTCAGCAGCTTATGAGCTATCAGAGCAGCTATTTCCTATGAACTTTGGACATGGATTTGCTCCCTAAAATACAGAGATGTTCATTGCAAAATACACTACCAATTATGCACAATGGAGTAAGAAAAGAACTGTTTAGCAAAGCCAGAGAAGTATTTTAAGATCTTGCAGGGCTTTGCAATTTAGAAACTCTTTGCCCTTGCAACTTATGGCAGCCAGCCTTGTCTGTGCTCTGGTAAGCCATAGCAAAAGACAAAAAGACCTCACCCAAAGCCTCTGTAAAAAAAACCAAAAAAACCCCAAACACCACCACAAAACCCAACTGTGTTTTTTTCAGGACTATCCAGCTTCCCTTTGGCCCGCTCCAGCTCAATCAGCAGTTAAGCCGGTATACAATCACGCTACGATAGCTTGAAGAAACGTATTTGATGCTTCAATTACAGCTCACATTTTAATTTCTCTCACTATTATTTTTCCTGGCTGGGTGAAAACATACTTGGATTAATTGTCTAGCCATGAAGGGTTTTGCCTAAGTTTTATTTGCCCTTTTCAACTGTTCACCTTCTTTTCCTTTCCTCTAACACAGTCTTCCTGAAATAAATACAGCCCCAGCACCAGTCAGCTAGAGAGGAGCTATGAACTGTATCCTTAAGACGAGTTCTAACTGGGTAAGTTTGCCCAGCCGTGCCTGGGAGGCTGGTGTCACAGGCTCTGTCCCACTGCAGTCTGCAAAGCCACCAGCCTGTCATTACGAGCACACCGAGTTCCTGACCGAGCAACCCAATTTTTTAAAATGTTTGATGTTCTTTCTTCAGCAGCCTTATTTTACCACCCAGGAAGGGTCACTCCATCCTGAGGCTTTGCGCACACGTGAGGTATGCAGCTCTAAACCTTTCATATTCCTAAGGCTTGCATATTTTAGCTATTTAATCACAAGATTTTTCTTGTTAATGTTACCCAGACTAACTAATCATCCTAGTTCCTTATAGGAAATATATGTCAAAAGCTGAATTAAAATGACAAGGAGAGGATAAAGACAAATTAAATTAATATGGAAAGGGCTTTCTCCTGCAGAATCTGGTCCAAGGTCAGAATCTCAAGGGCTCCTGCGGTGACCGTCCTTTCAGGCTGTCCCAGCAGACGCGGCTTTGCCCTTTGGCTCTACCTGGATCATCGGAACGTCGTGGGAGAACCCGGCTACCGACAGAGCTCTGGAGCAAAGAGCGGCGTCCGTCAGCACCTGGGGTCACTGATAAACGCTGCGACACGCCTCGCTGACTACGGTTATGCTCAAAACAAGATGCTTTTCATCACTTACACCTCAGGCATCGACTCCTGCCTCCTGGCACCTTTTCGCTCGGCCGCTGTGCTTTTTGCAGACGCCGATGGACAACCCGCGAGCAAGACCAGTGAAGCAGGAGGGCGAGGTGCCGCTTCCATACAGCAGATTTACCCGCAGCTACGCCCTGTTCCATGTGAACGGGGCCATACCTGCACTACCCTGACACCTCTCCTGCCGAGGGTAACTTCGGCTTTGTGCTGCTTTCAGGACACAGGCTGTGATCTGACTCGAGACACCACGATAACTGAGTTCGCTCACACCGCAGAGGTATTACTATTAGCCCATCATGAGAACCAGTCTGAATCGCAACATTTCAAAGCCAGCCAGCCCAGTTTGCAGTTGCTTCTGCGGCACCCCAGAGGTACCAGCATCTCAAATGCAGTATTTAAATACAAGATCATCTCACCTATTACACGTACGTTGGCTAACGTTCAAGCTATTGAGTAGGAACAGCAACTTTTTCTCATAGGTCCTCCTGTATGAGCTTCTGAATTACTCACTGTCATCCAGAAAGTGATAAAACTACATTTATGAGTAATACATAAAATTCAAACGAGACCTTTATTTACATTAGGTTTTCAAGCGTTGGGTGTTGCAACATACATAACAAAATTTCATACTACATTTTTTATAGGAAATCAGGTTGAAAAGCTGATCTACAGAATCAATTTGTCAAAACTGGCTAAGCAGAAAATGTGTCAGCTCGGTTTTAGAGTACTCTGTCAATTTTACACCGTCTGCTATCGTTCAGAGTATCCCTGATGTCATGGTTATAAAAACAGAGCGCTCATGCAGGTTAATTTACAGTGAACTCTCCTAGTAAATTTTACATTCTTCACTTGTTCAGAAGAGCAGGTCAGTACTCTCCACATTGCCTCACAAAGCAATTACAGATCCAAATAGGGAGAAAACTAGATCCATCAGGAGATTTTTAACAGAAAGAAAACTGGATTTAGCAAGACAAGGAGTCAGAACTTTAATTCCGTGACAAACTGAATTATAATCTCTCATTCTGTAGAAAACAAGTTGTACTGTAAAGATTAATCAAGTCCTTTTAGTCCATATTAACATTACGCAGCAACCAATATGAGTGTCTAGGTAAACAGAAACTTTGTGAAATGTTTTGCTGCAAAGCTGACTTCAGTAATGCACGCAAATTATAAAGTCATCCACCCGGCTCACTGCCAGAAATTAAAAAAAAAAAAAAAAAAAAAAAAAGAGTCTTCAGGAGCAAGTAACACTGATTCATACTGTGCTCAAGCACTTGTCAACAAAACCTATTAAACTACACAGGGGGGGAAATCAAAGTAGCTTTGTTATCTTACTTGTGACACCTTATTTAAATCTCAGGCATTACTTCTTTATATCAGCATAAATATGTAGCCTTCTACACCTTTTATGATGTGGTTACAGACACAAAAATGTTATAGTAGAAAGCAAGAGCTAGTTCAAGGAACTTCAGACTTTGAAAGCAGCAAGATACAAAGCTAAAATTCATGTTCCTTTTCAAGTTATGAACACTTTCACTAAAACATAAATATTTTAACATATATTAATTTTTTCTGACATTCAAAATTGTAAAGTCAATATGGCAGAATTATTGTTAAAAGCACATATTTACAAATATTCTTTTTTTCCATACATAAAGTATTTGGCATAATTATAACAATCTTACTGCATACACAACTGTTTGTTTCTTTTTCACATAATGGTACACTCCTTATTAAAATTTACCAATTATGTACAAAAATACTTGAACATTTATTATAGAAAACCTCTATAACTACCATCAACAGCTTGTAACTGCTGAAGGTTTAATTGAGAGAATATAAAAAGTGGTCACTTTCTTCCAGTTAAACTATCAACAAATCAAACACAGCTAAAATGAACATAAGCTTCCCAACAAAAGAGGGAGAATATTTTTAACAGCATGATTTAAAATGCAGTTCACACATCTGTTCCCAAGCACATGTTAAACAGTCAGTAAAGGAAAGAGGATACAAAAAATACATACAGAAGGTGCTTTTTTTTTTTTTTTCCTTTTTTTCTTTCTCCTCCACATTCTTACGGCTTGGCATTAACTTTCCAGAGCTCTTCAGATGCCAGTCACTAAAATACAACCTAAGGCCAAACACCATTCCTCTGCAATAAAGATGATGGTGATGAACTCAAGCTAAAAAGCAAATCCAAAACCTGACTCCACTGGTACGTACACATCCAAAGAGCTGTTCAGATTTTTTCCTAGGTTTTTACAGAATTGTTAATGACCTTTGCAATTAAGCTTTTGAAATTTATTTATTGATAACCAGTAACTTGTACTTTAAAAAATATGTTCACTGAGTGTATTGCCTCGGTACTAGTCAGTACCGATTCTTGTACACAAGTTAAATGAACACTTGATTAGTACCTATTTCATACACAGATTGTATTTTAGGGTGAACTTTCAAAAATAGCAGAGAGCCTCCACTAGCAAAGTGCTAGCTTTTTAAAAAACAAACCCAAAACAACAAAAAAACCATTAACTGGAAGAATAAAAGTAAATCGCACCTCAAAAAGAAGAGGATGCGTCAGGTACGACAATACACTAACGGCAGAAAACCTTCTCAAGGTTCACCAGAACGGTGCTGTACGCTGAATGAAATGCAGGGTTTTTTTCCATCTTAAAAATAACATAAACCAAGTGTGTGTTTCAAAGATTCCAAACCACATTCTTACAACAGTTCTCTGCAGTATAACTTGCATTATATCTCAGTTTTTCCACAGACATTTGAAATGACCAACCTGTTCATCAGATAAGAGAAACAACTTTCAGCCTACTTGCAGAAACATCCTAGTCTACAGACTACTTTGTTAGAAAGCGTGCATTTATCTCTAGTAGTAAAGATCCAGTCAGTATATTCTGCATTTTGTAAGAAGCATTCGGCTAACTCAGGTGAGAGCTGTAGGGTTTTAGGTTTAATTTTTTAAATAAAAATAAAGTACAAATAAAAGCATTTATCAGTATTCACCACCATGAATTTAAAAAAAAAAAAATCCTCTCAGTCATGCTTCCTATAATGTCTGGCAACCCAAATTAGTAATTTCATTTCAAATGTGCAACATAATATTAATAAGCGTTCCGTAATTACTCAAAAGAAAAGGTGGGCGAAACATTAAAGTGCCTAACTAAACACGTTCCACCGTTTTTAAAAAATATTATTTCTTAACCGGTAAAGAATTGGTCGCGATTAAATACAAAAGCGGCTTTCTCATAGCTGAGAGACTTTGCGGGGCAGAGGCCTGGGCCGGGGAACCTGCTCAGTCCTCCGGCTGCTGTTTTCCAGGTTGTTTGGCCGGAGGAGCTGCGGCTTGGGCGGCAGGGCCGGCGGGTCCGCGGCGGGCGGGATGGAGAGGCTGTGAGGTAGAGGAACGGGGCGTTTCAAAGTCCGCTCGTACACGCTGTAAGGCGGCGGGGTTTTACTTTCTTTTGTCACAGGCTCCTCGCCGACGCCGTAGCTGGGGACGGTCACCGGCGGTTCGCTGCCTTGGCTTTCGAAGCCCGACGTCTCCGACGTGCTGCAGCGGCTGAGCGAGGAGATGCCGCTGCTGTAACTGCCCGACAGCACCGGGGAGTTGGAGGTGAGGCCCGAGGAGTGATACTCCACCGGAGACGGCGTGAACGACTGCACGGACCCCTGCCCAAAAGAAAGGGCAGAAGGAGAATTCAGCCGGAGTAAACGAGGGAGAGCGCTTCTGCGCTCAGGCTGAAAACACACAGGGATAGAGCACGTAGATTCTGGGGCTTAAGACACGTGAACAGTTGCGTCCCTGGTTAAGATCCCGTAAGAAACCCATAAAAAGCTCTTTTCGAGAGCACCTACGTACACCTTAAAGAGCGCTCGTGCCAGTAATTCGTGTAAGTGGAAGTAAAACTGTACTGAAGTGTTACCTCGCTATCAAAATACCCCGGAAAAATCTGGAAGCCTTTAAAATGAACCCTCAGTTTTCCTGGCTGGAAGGGAAAGGCCTCGGCCCGCGCCGGGCATGCCTGGCGGTGTCCTGCCCTCTGACGCCAAAGCGTGGGCCTTGCATCCCAGCCCCAGCTGCTACTTCAGCCTCTCGCCTCCCAAACTCATCTTCCGAAGCTTCTCGCAGCTTTACTGCGCCCTCACGCAACGGCGCGTGCCTTGAGGTGGTGCCACCATTTCCGAGCGTGCCACGACACCGGCGTCAGAGGTGAGGCATTGCTGCTGCGGACGGCATTTTGGAACCACGGCTCCTCCACCCTTCCTCTCCCCCACGTCCCAGGCATTCCTTGGGCACGCCGTGCCGCTTGCACGAAGCGCAAAACATCGCTGCGGGCCCCAGGGACAAGGGAGGGCAAAGGTGGCGAACGGCTGTGCCAGCAGCCTCGCAGGTCTGGGGGGGGAAGGTGAGGGACGGGGGAGCTGAGGGCCCAAGCGGCAACGACAGCGATGACAAAGAATAAAAGGCAGGAACAATAAAGCCCTGCCTAAAAACATCGAGCAGTCCTATTCTGGTGAGGCGACTTCAACTGAAAACTGTAAAAGGTTAGACCATACTTTGCAAGTTGAAAATTTTTTGCAACGTATCTGATTTTGACCAGAGCCATCTGAGGCAATCCAGACTTAATGGCCTCAAGCACAGGCTAAAAAAGGGATGGAGAAATCGCATGAAAGACTAATTTCTCACCCCAATTCTTTTTAGACTGGTTGGCGCTCAGCTGCTCAGCTTGAGGTGAGAGTGTGAGCCATGCAACAAAGGGTGGGGAGGGGAGGAAAAGGAGAGGGGCAGGGGTGTATAGAGCTGGCTGCACTGACTTTATCCTGTTGAGATAATTTTAGTTATCCATCTAGGAGTGGATCCACAGTGCACTGAAAGCAATGGAAAAAGAGAAATCTTCATTTACATCAGCGGATTTTGTACTAAGATGGCCTTCTCTGGCAGCACGTAACAGTTGGAACAAAGGCTAAAAATGGAGCCCTTTATATGGCTAGGAAAGAGCAGAGCAAGTTTTATTTAAACCTCAATACAGGTCGAAGACATTTCAGACATTGCTAGGAGCCTGTTTAACTACTTGTTTCAGGTTCCGTTCCTCTGCATGTGAGGAAGCTGCAGCTGCACTCCTACCCCCACAAAAGTTCAGGGTCAAGATTTTCAAATAAATGATGTAATTGGTTCAAGTTCCAAGAGTGCTTGACACTCAGATTAAGTGACCATAGATAAGATTTAGGACATTTGCTTTTGTCATTCAGAACAAGAGCAAAAATATGTGTAAATTCTGTCTGCTTTAATTTAGGAGCTGAGCAGGGATAAGCACTTTTTTTTTCCTGACAGCAGTAAAGACTGATTGTACCAGTAGTAACAGTCTAGACACCAAAACAGTCTGGAAATTCATGGATGCTTGAAGTGAGATCCAGCAACTCTCAGAATTATTCTGGGCCAGCATTCCTCTCCCATGCGGCAATCCAGACTTTGGCTGTAAAATGCTCAAATACTGTTCAGGCCTTTAGAAGGAAATGTTAGGACAAGCTTCAAACGTGCCTAAGAATCATCAGTACCTAGTGTCCATTCAGGGAAAAAGGAAGAGTCGCTCACCTTGTGTACAAGATCCTAATGCTCTGACGAGCCTCCTGCTAAGTACGCAGTTAGTGTGAAACCTGGGATTGGTGCTCCCTTCAGCAGAAGTTATATCATGGTAATAGAGCTGCGGGGCACTCTAATGGCCAGCACAATTGCTCTGTGTTGATCCTGGACCACTGTGCAGCCACGAGTGGGAATGTTACAGGCTCGCGGGATGACAAACGGGAGAATGACTGCAGACTTGTGATTAGGGACCTCAAACGGAAAGGAGGCATTTTGGGGTGCCGCTTTCCTCCTCCTCAGGAGATGTGTACCTCTGCAGCTTTAGTTAGGCAGTGCACAGCCGAGGGACCGCTTCAGCAGGGCTGCCTCCCTCTGCCCTCGCACCGGAGTGCCTGAAGCACCAGTCACGCTCCTTTCCATTTGCTCTCCTTCCAGGTTGTTGACCCTCGTACTTCTAACTGCAGAATTATCTCTGCTTCACCGGGGTGGCAGTGGCCGTCCCCGAGATTAATGGGCAGTCTGTCAATAGCAGGGTTTGCCTGGAATATGCAAACTGCCTGTTTGTGTCCTCCAGTGCTGTGGAAGACACAGATTTCCTGGTCAAGTTTTCCAACAAATAAGCTGTTGTGCAACATGTGGGTACTGACACATTCAAATACCTTGAAATAGAAATGAAACCTGCTCACTTTAGCCTGGATCCCCAATTGCTATGGGTGCCTAACTGCCAGAGAAGAAACCAATACTTATGCACAGCCTGTGCTTACTGTTTCCTATTGGCAGGCTTCAAACTACTTCCAACTTCTTACACAACCTCCCTGGATCGTTTTGCAGAGGAAATGGATATTAAAATGACTGAAGCAGGGATTACTCTCTAACTCGCCCTCTAATCCAACAGCTCTGGATGCTGGAGGAGTAAGGGTAATGGGTTGCACGACAGGTTCTCCTTAGCCGGCATCTCCCCTCTTGCCACTGTTGGAGACAAAATTCTGGACTAGGTGGACCATCAGGCACCTCTTACATTTAATCCTTACATTCCCTTCTGTCCACTGACTCAGGTGAGCTTGATTATCCAGGTAGGTGAGAAGTCTAGTATTGAGAGGCTAAAGGTTCCCAAGATTAGGTTTCTTGCCTGCGGTTTTGAAAATCTTCAGAGCTGTTGTAATTGTTACAGCTGCCTACTCTTGTGAGTGGTTTTTGTACAGGCATATGATAATAAAAGGAAAACATAATATAATCCCAAATAATGTATATTAAATATATACTATCTACCCCACAATATGTGCAACCTGTCCCACAAAGTCAGTTCACTGCAATAAGACAGTACCTTCATCGGTGATCTGCCAGCAGGAGAAGGGGAAACGGAGGCTATGTGTCTTGCTGGTGATGCTGTAAGTCAGAAAGATTTCAGTGCACTCTTGGCATTACAATTTTCAGTAAGAAATCTTTTTAGGCACATAAGAGATCATTCGATACACAAACATTATCTCTGGTTCCCTCTAGGTACTTGCCCTATGGCTGCAAATAGTTTTAGAGATTTTATTTTACTTTGTTCTCAGGATTATCTTGCAGTACAAGCAATGAAGTATATGAAATTTCTGCACCCATCTTCTCTGACAAATTTTGTATCACCATAAATTGGTTTATATCCTACCAAATGATAACAGAATTCAAAAAAAGTCAGTATAATAATTTTTCCCTTCCTCTTTCTGTTCTTCTATTAAGAAATGTATTATGTATTTGTACATCAAATAAGAAAATAGACAATACATAATGTACTTACATCAAACAATTACCTGTAAATATACTGTAAACATGCCTGGACATACTTTGAGGCCTAAGTCTAAAACACAAAAAGGGTCTTCACTCCCTTGAGAACAATTATATTTACAGTATCACTTAGGCAGCCTTTCCTTTAAATGGAAGTTAATCTTTTGAAAGGCAAATTGGTTATAGTAGCAGAATTTATGTATTTCCACGATTGCTGCGCGTTTTCTGGCCAGTAAGATTCTTTGTGGTTAATGATCATTTCTGATTGCTAACCTCCAATTATCATAAGATCAAAAGATTAAATTTGATCATCCTCCTCAGTACCAGCATGAACTGTCTGAAACTACTCAGTCATTAAGTGAAAGGGCAGAGTATTGGAAACAGAATGCTACAGAGAACATTAACGAGATGAAAATACCTGCGGAGGCAGTTCTACGGCCTTCCCTGTAAGCAATCAAATAATACATTAACCTGCTCAAGAAGTTAAACATTAATCAGAGTGGAAAGAATCTAAGCCCTCAAGTAGATAATTTTTTTACTGGAGCTTAGCCTGAAATGCTTATTAACTCACCAGTCTGTGCAGGTCTTGGTGGTACAGGAGGAGATATAAGCTTTCCACTTTCTGATGTGTTTCTGGCTTCCTTCCCGCTGTCCAGGCTCCAGCTGCTGGGGGTGGTGTTTACAGCTGGAAGAGAATGAAAAAGCTGGCATAGGCATCAACACTTCTGGCTCTCTGACTTGCCTTTATCCGTAAGGGTAAAAATACACAGAGTGAAAACGTTAAACAACACGTTGCCTGAAAAGCTCTCATGATTACATCGACATTTGAAAAGCTCTTAAATAATGGCTGTCAGTCTCCGGGTTGCCTGATGCAAGCGTCGGGCCCTCAGGTCAGGCTGGGATTGTAGAGCAGCGTGGACCATCAGCAACAGCAGCAGCTGAGATCGCACTCTGGCGCACTGCAAATCCAGCCACAAAGGGAGATAAGCTTGAAGCCCGTTATAATCGGTTTATCGTTGCACCAGACTCCCGTTTAGAGGTTTCTAGGCAGAGGGGAACAGACTATTCAGAAATTGTTTCCATTAACTCATTTTATATACAGAAGGGACCAGAGAAAGGAACTCGCCAAATTCCAATCAACCTCCCTCAGAAAGCTTTCCATGCTAATGGGGTTTTTTTTGCCTGCATAGGCTACAAATACAGAATTGAAAGAAGGTGGAAAGAAGGGCACAAAACGAAGGCAGTAAAAATTGGAGGAAATGAAAGTGTCTGGGGGCGGGGCAGAGGGGGGCGGAACCAAATGAAGAAATTATTGTGGACTATGAAAATTTATATACACTGTTTGTATCCATGGTCAAGGATCCCTGCTTGATCATGTAAATTGACTATCACCTTGACACACATAAAAGTGGCTGCTGTATTTGTCTATGTTACCTTTACCAAGTTCCATAACTTTAATTGAATGATCCCGTAACGCCTGGAACAGCTTCCTTAACAGAACTGTATTATCATATGTTATGAAGGAGGCACCAATATTGGAAAAAAAGATAGACAGAAAGACAGGGCATTTAACATGGACAGGACAAAAGCTAACCTAAACCCCACAATTTTTCGTACACATCCTGTAAAAAAGCGGAAAAAACCTGCTTTAAACTTCCCCTTTCCCCTCCAAAAAACCCACCAAAACCAGACCACCAACCCCCCCCACCTTCAAAGCCTCAAACCTCTTGCCTTGCCATTACAGTTTCCTTCTAGTCTGCTTGTTTCACAGCTGCGAGTAGAGAACCACATGCAAGGATCCTGTGCTCATTTACAAAGATCAAGCGAAAAGTAAAGTATTGTTGCTAACGGATGGTATCAATTATTGCTATTATAGCAACACCAAGGGCTCTCAGAAGGACTGCAATATATATACCCACTATACCAGTATATACCAGACTTAATACAAAAAGTGCAGTACAAATAATATTTGTTTCATAACTGTAACAATATTGTTACAGTATAATTGCACATTAGTTGACCCTGAGAACAGTGCACAGAATAATCTATTTCCTGAAGGACCATTTTGCTTTTTTTTTATTATCAAAATATGCAGTACATTGTTTGCTTTTTATGGCAGGCTGTCACCTAGCAGTATGGTTTTGCCCTCATCCTGAAAATGACTTGGCACCAGACCTAGGTACTTCAAATGCCTGAATCTCTTGACAAGCCAATTTTTTCTTTTAAGTCATCCAAGCAGTCAGTTCTTTGGACTGCTAAAGTCTCCAGGAGAGAATACTTTATTTTAACAATTCTGTAATGTACTTGGCTGCATAGGCCAGTGGAAAAGTTTTGCCATTTCCACGTTAAATTATTTCATATGTTTTTCAGCCCTGTGAAAAATTCCACACTTAAGCTTTCATAAAAACTTGGACACAAGAATACTTATAAAAATCAGCTCCTATTGATGAAAATCTGATTCCTGGCCAGTTCTTGTTACAGTATATTCTTAAAATAGTTATTTTCAATACACCTGTTTTACTGTATTCTTTATTCAGGGTACCACAAAGGCAGTGCATAATGAAATGACAGGGCATATTATGGGTGTGGAGCACATAATGAAATCGTGGCACAATAACTGTGCCAACAATATTGAATTTCCCCATGCACAAAATTATACAAGGCAGTATTTTGTCTATGGAAATTCATAGGTTTCTCATTTACTCTAACTAAAACCAAAAACCCCAACAAACCACTAACTGATCTTTTCTCTTCCATCACAGTGGAAGCACAGTGACTTATATTTGGTAAAGAGGACTTGCAGGTACCAAACTTCAGGACTTCTGCCCCAGTCTCCAGAAGTTCGTCTCCAGGGCTCCCCAGCCCATGGGTCTCCCTCGAGAAGCAGAAAGCAGAGCTCTCGCCGGCAGCCCGCTGCCACCTGCTGCACCATCACCCCTTCCTGCAAACTTCTGGACCCTTCCGAGCGCAAATCTCCGTCCAAACACCCACCATGTTCCCCTCTTTCTGGCCAAATGTTTTGAAACTTCGAGTGTTCGCATAATTTAGTTAGTTAGTTAGAATGTTTTGAAACTTGGAGTTGATAGTATGCGCTCAAAAGAATTAGCATTCTACAGGAATATGACAGATTAATTATATTTTCTTTGCTTCCAAGATTGGTATGGTGCAACATTTCCACTCACCTTTGTCAGGGCCAGGCAGATTGGAATCACTTCGTGGAAAAGCACCGTCTCCAATATGGTTAAACAGCATTCTCTGTAAATTGAGAATAGCATGGTTTATGAATAGCTGCTGTTGTATTTCAGTAGCCTTTAAGAAAACAGATATCTTTTTGTTATTATCCCCACCACACAGGCCAACTTTGGAGGTAGAGTGATAAACATCACCTAAGAACATAAATAGTTTAATAAAAATATGTTTATACAAATAGGGAGTAGACCAGTTTTCTGAAAACTGTACGACACTGGAATCAGAGGGAGGATTATTATGTACTGATTTCTGACAGTTTCCAGCTTCCTAAAAAACAAAATAAGGCTCATTCCTCAAGTGGTATTTTGATAGATTACTAAAAAAGCGCAGGGATACATTTGAAATAATTTCATTGCAGAATCAGGATCTCAACAAGGTGCAATATTTGACAATATTCAAGCTATGGCTGTTATCTTAGAAGAGCATTGTTTATTATTTCCAACCCTGACTCTTTTGGTAGCTGTGTTCTTATTTCTCTTGTGGGTAAGAGCTGACCCATAAAGTGTGTTTGTCTTTCCTTTTCTGAATATTCAATTTTTCTAAGAAGTCACAGTAAATTTATGAAACAATTTTAAAATTCCACTCGTTATTTCTTTTGGCAGCATTCAAATAATCTGTTGGTTACTAGTTTATCTTGATAACAGATGTAAACAGCATACAGTAAACCCTACAAGTAATTTAGACGTACTTTCCAAAGGAAATGAGAACAGATAAACTTTACTTTTTCTTCTTCCCTATTTTTTTTTTTTTTTTAAAGGAAGATCAGACAATCAGTGAAATCCAAATCAAATCCAATCCTATTCTTATATCTCCTTCCAGCATTCACAGAGGACCGTGCCCAGTCAGCAAGGCACTACACCGGGATTCCACAAGATGGCAAACCCAGCTGCAAAAGTAATCATCACTGATCTAACATGTTGCAGCTCCGTGTAACAAAACGACCAGGAAATACCTGGTCAATTCAACTTGACTTAAAACATCTAGAGAGAATGCTTTGGTAGCCTTGGAGCTACACTAGGTTTGCCTATCTATGCTGTACTGGAGTCATACTGGATCAGGTAACATCTGTTTTCCTGGAGTCATCGTTCAGCTGAGGTGGTGTAACTAGGTATGTACTCTAATGCGACAGCTCATGTGATGATATGTTCCTGCCGGGCCTGGATTGAATGTTCACTGCCTAGCGAGTCTGCGGTGGGCAAGCGTTGAAGTCCGTTTTCTGTTGTGAAGGTAAAAAGCAAAGGCTGAAAAAGCAACTGAAATTGGAGGAGATAGACAAAAGCTGAATGAAATACAGAGAAACAAGGACATACTAAAATAATGAAATATAAAACCGTATGGAAGAACAAGAGCGATCGCAGGATATTTAATGAGACACAACCCCCCCCAAATATGAAACCCCAAAAGCTCCATTAGGAAGAATAATAGCGCAAAAACTAAGGAGGCTTGTTGGCCAGTCAATGACAGCAGGCATTCCTCTTCGGAGTATGGGAAGAGCTGGAGAGACACTGTACAATCGCTCAGCCAGAGATCAAAAAGCAAGCACAAATGGATGTTGACTGAAAACAGCTGTACATAGATAAGCTTGAGCATCAATTTCAATGAGGAAAGCAGATGCAGTACTGCTATGGTCTTGTTGTATGAAGTCCATCAAACTTCCTTAAATGAGGGAGCTATGGCCTGAAAAGATTTGATTTGGACTTGAAGTGTGGGAATTTGCCTGTGTATCTCATCTTTCCTGGTTGAAAAACTAGTGTGAAAATTGCACACATTAAGCCGTAACAAAGACGTTTCTAAATGGGTGGTCCTCTCATCATTAACTTAGTGTGAAGCTCCAGCCAAGACTGTTGAAGTTAACTGGTGTTTGAATAAAAATAGAAAGGACAAGGAACAGTCTGAGCATCTAAATTCTAGTGAGAGTTGCAGGTATCTCTAAGATATCTCCTTACAATTGCCCTGAGGATTTCTTTTCCCTTTCTTAATCAGAAGGCAGAGAATCAGAATTTTGTTTCTGATCACAGTCCATTTTTACTGCTCAGGGAATAGAGCACCAGAGAAAGAAATTGCACCTTTCCCCAGAAAGATATATCCTCATTTCTGGTTATGAGGGCAGAAAGAAACCGTCAGACCTTCTCACCTTTGAAACACACTTCACTGTACAAGCAAGTTAAGTTTCTACTTACCCTCTCTTGGGACACTGAGGGTAGAGACAGATTGGGAGATTTTCCTGCCGGGCGAGTCTCAGAGAGAGTGGGGACTGGGCCTACGAGCTCCTCAGCCTCCCTTATCGAATCTCGGGTAGAGTGGGGGATAGAAGTCGCATTCCACTTGGCAAAGCAAGAGTTTGCAGTCTGGGAGCAAAAATGGGATAATTTTTTCTTTGCGGCAAACTGTAAAACCGCTTTATTTAAAGAACATCTCCTGGTCTTTCCTGTATGTTGGTTTGGCTCCACTACCTCTGAGAAAGTGCCCAGTAGATGTATCAGTAAGTAGTTCCTGAGAACTGCCCTTAAGTCTGGCTAAGCTTCAGTATTACTTCTTAAGCCCTCGGGTTAACAGCATGAGGACTTAAACAGAAAAGAGAAAAAAATTAAGTCAAGACCCAATTCAATAACTGAAGAAGCAAGGGACAAGAATACAACTAAAGAGAAACCAACAAATAATTTCTAAAATAAAGGATCCTGGACTACCAAGTTGTTTTTTATCAAGGGCAAAATTTCTGGTGGAAATGAGTGTTGAGAGGAGGGCCTTTCACGCTGTACTTATGTTCTCATCTCTCTGTTTCAGTAAGAGATGCGTTGTGTGATGGCATGGATTGAAAAAGCAACTGTGTTAAAGGAAAGCACTTTAGGAAAGTAGGTCCATTAAGAAGAAAAGATGAAATAAGGATTCAAAACTGGCCAGCTCACCAAGCTCATTTTGCATTTCAGATAACTCAAAACATACAAATTTCATACAGACTTAGGTAACAGTAATTTTAATGCAGGAACACAACTCATTCCTTTCTCTGAGTAATAAAACATCTGTCTTTCTGAAACTACATTGAAAAATAGGAATTGCCACATGGAGCGGGTTATTATCTCACAGTGGCTAGGATTAACTGTTTCAGAAGAAATAAAGGGGAGGTCAACATGGACAACTGCTGTGATAACAGTTTTTCTTTCTTTCTTCTTCCCTAGATTGAACAAATGCTGCTGTTTCACACAAGCAGGCTGTGTCATCTGGTAAGTCTTTGCATTTGAGTAAGTATCAAAAACCAGATCTAAACCTTGACCAAGCAAGCAGAAATGGGATCAAGCACCATGTATCCTAGTCAGATCTCTTTCAAGTAAAATATTGTAGGGTATTTGCTTACGAAAACAAAACAAACCCTTGAAAATTAACAGCAGTAAACAGACAGTGCATCTGCTCAAAGTTCAACAAGCACCTTTATCATCTTCTTAGCTACTTGTGTTCAGGGGACTCGCAACAAGCTTCCTACCTGCGAGGTTTCCGAAGGAATAGGGTAGATGGCACTGCAGGGCCTCTCTCTGGGGGACAGGCAAGAGTTTTCTCGGGAATGCTTATGTTTGTCAGACAACAGAGGAGAGGCTAGAATATAAATATGTCAAGAGATTAATTTCATGCAGTGAAGCTCATTTCAATTCTATGCTTATGACAAAGAAATTCTCAGTCCCCAATAATTCATATTCCTCAAACAACTGACTAAATTTGATGTCTGACCAGTGATATAATGCAGAAATTCAGCTGCATAATGTATCAAGAATAATTTAATATGGTTTACCACAGGAGATGAGCACTGACCTCTGGCACTGGATGGAGCAGAACTGGTCACATTAGGTGAAGCAGAATGAGTAGAACTCAGGCTTGAGGTAGACGGACTAGGCTGTGTATAGAAGAGATGCTGTTGTTACCACATCACGCTTACTGGTTTAGAAAATAAAAATTTATAACATATTTTTCACTAAAACAAAGAACTTGTAATTTATTAGACTAGTTCCTCAGTATTTCAAAATAGCAAACCAGCATAAAGAGCGTTAATGTAACTACACAAAGATGTAGTAAAATCTCAAATAGAAATGCAATTAATATATTAAAATAATTACATCACAACTGTGAGAACCAGACAGAAAAGTCTATGTAAGGTCAGATGACTTTGTATCATAGTGCATTGCTTCTTACTACTTTTGTAAAAAATTCCTGCTCTTAAGTTAACAAAGAAGAAACAGTTACACAAAAAAATCGTTCTAAGTTAAGGAGGTTAACAGCCCATTTAAAGATTTGTTTTTTAAAAGAAGTATCAGCAATAACTTTGAGATTTCTGAATGAAATAACAGAAGCATGAATTTAGTGAATAGCCTTGTAAGAAAGATTCTGTTTAGTTTGAAGAATGACAATAATTTGTACCTGCATGTTAAAAACTTCATCGGAGCTTTCTGATTGCCCAGTGATATTGCTGACTTCAGCAGAAGCTTGGGATGACAGTGATGAGGATGAATACCGATTGACAGCTGGGTAACTCAAGGGACTGTTATGAGAATAAGGAAATACTAAATGGTTAACTTCAGTTTCCAGTCATAATTTTTCATGTGAAAACAGCACATTTATTAATCTCCACAGTTTAATTTGGATTTATTACTTGGGAGAAAAAGAGAATATACATATCAGCTATTCATGACTGAAGATACTTCAGGCGGGCCATATGAGGAAGCATGCACACAATAGAAGTATTTTATGGGTCGTCTTCCACAAGTAACAAAATCTATCAATTTCTAGGATTTTAACTTGCCTGCGTCGTGGTATTACCCTGGCACCATCAGGGCTCATAGAAACTGGTATGGAATTTCGGCATACACGAGGACTTCCATTTGGGAAATGAACAGGGCTAGCTTGTACACAGGCAGAAAATTCCTAGTGAGTTGTTAAAAGAAGATTAATTAAAAGGAACATAATATCATTAAGCATTTTGTAAGACACAAAGAGTCATTTGAATAGTAATATCTGCATTTTGGATCGGCTTCATCATTAGTAAGACAAATATTTTAACTTTTCACCGATGATACTTTCCTTTTAGTAAAATGTGACTATTTTTCTCTGCACTGTATGGAAAGTTTATTAACTTTCTCTTCGCTTTGTGGTACTGTAAGAATGCTACAAGATGTAATGTGGACAAACAACCAAAAGATGTCGCTATTTGTTGCTTAGGAAAATTAAACAACCCCTCCTGCAGCTAAAGTGTCCTGGTTTATCCATGCACCTGCTCACGTACCTGTATTCCCAAGCTTGACTTCATCACGAAGAACTGATCCACCAGCTTTTTGTGCAACGGCCTCATGTCCTGTGGCACCACCTTCTCGTGCACTGCCAAGCCAAATTCTAGAATCTGGGCCTGCAGAAGAGAGGAGGAAATTAGGGAAAAATACATTTTTGATCCCTTTTCCTTAAGCCTTCATCATCATTTAGGACACTAATAAAAAAAAAAAAATCCAGCAAAATGCATGTTGTATTAAAAGCATCCATCTAAATCCCTGACAGACCTGTAAATCAAACAAGGCCTAAGACCAAAACCAGTAATACGCAAAGAGGATTTATGCCTCTTTCCATTTTACTATTCAACTTTCCCAAAGGTTTGGCCAAAGCAAATTCAATATAATTCTAATATAAAAACCACTATGGATAACATAGTGAAAAATCTGGCTAAATGGCAACTTTACAAAGGAGCAGTTCTAAACCCTGAATAAAAGCCATTTTCTACAAGAACAGTTATAAAAAGTGTCAAACAACAGCAATGACCACATCCACCAGAGACCCTGTAATATATTTTCAATGAAGTCCACGGTTCCCTATCCTATTCCAACTCCCCAGAGACCTCAGTAAGTGGTGGCTTTCTGTATATTCTTGAAGCAAGAGCTGACAGCCTTCAGAATAACACTGCTAAAACTCTAATCTTGCTCCAAATTGGTCACAGGCACTCAAAATACTGAATTGGTTACACGAGGAGTCAGAGAAACTCAAATTTAAAAACAAAATAGCTACCCTATGCTGTAATATCTTTGGAGGAGAAGTACTAGCTGAGGTTTTCAGGCAGCCTGCGAGGGGGCACGCAGCTGCGCAGCATCACTGACCCGGGGTGGGGACGGCAGCACGTCTGTCCGCGCGCAGCCATCCCAGCCCTGCCGAGCGCTCCCTCTTTCCGGCTAAATCAGCTGCGGCTGCCAGACGGCGTTTAACGGCTAGCGCTTGGAATTCTTGTTTTTGTCACAGGAAGTTATTAACTCCAGTTTTAAATTGTAAGGGTTAGTGAGATTAACTATAGCTTGAAAAATCAAAACTGCAATGTAAATTACTATACATTATCTAAATGAAATTATAGTGAGCTCGGTGAACCTATTCTGATTTATACTGTCTGAGGATCTGTCCTTTGGCTGGTCTGGCCAAAAGGTACCACAATACTGATGAAAAATGGAATTTCCATCTTGCCAGATTCCAGTACTCTGACTTCTTTATCCCAAGCTGGCAATAAAGTCTGAAATTTCAACATGCTGCATAGAACAAAGATAGGTAAATGTCAGTTAAAAAAGATGAAACATTTAGTAGGATCATTTGATGAAAATAAATTTTTTCAGCATTTCCAAATGGAGACAGTTCATATTTGAGGCTGGTAGGTTGTTGTTTTATAAATAAATGAAGAAGTAATACAAAAATCATATAATGCATAGCATACTCACCTGTTTAATTACTTGGTGTTTATTTTACTGCCTACCTACTTTGGCTAATATTATTAGATGTCTTCCACTATAGTAAGATTTTTTAGGTTTTTTTTTTTTTTCTCTTATGCTAAACCTGGTAGTGAAAATGTTTGTTCTGTAGTATTGGTAAAATACATCATACAAATATTTGCTGAAGCCATGAAATATTTCATGAGATAATGTTTATTCTGTAGTAGTGGTAAAACATGTTGTGCAAATACTTGCATATGAGCATCACAATACAAAAACTTGCCTCTCATTCAACCTTTAATTTAGAATAGTTTGAAGTGATTAAGATGACGATGAAAAGGACTAGGGAAAAAATATTAACATGACCCAGAAAGCTGCCTGTATAGGAAGTTACTATTTGAATCTAATTCAGAAAATACTGAAGACCACTGAGCAGCTATTAACCTCTGAAATTTTATGTTTTATTTTGGGACACTTTTAGCTAGAACAGCTGAGCAACCCACCCAGTTAGCCTTTTCCCCACTTTACCTGCTCGAGCATCAGCTCTCTCAAGCGTGTGATCTTCTCTCCATCCTCTGGATGGTTCAAGATGTATTCTTTGACAAAGAATGCCTAAGCAGAATAAAATCACAAAGTAACATAAAGTGAGCAAAACCACGTGACTTCTTTCTTTTTTTAAAGTTTCTAGATGATATTTTTGAAACAAAAGCGCCTTTCTCCTACAACAGAGGATAATAAAAGTTAAATAATTGATTATTCACATATGCGTTGGTGGAGACAATGGGCAAATAAAATGTAGCCACTCTTGAGTGGAATTTACCAGGTTTCAATATACAGGACAGATCCTGAATCAAATTTGGAAAAATGCAAATCAGAGTTGAAACCAAACACAGGTCACCTGAACTAATTATCTCTTCCCCATTAACAGTGACATAGGAGTTTTCATACTAGGAGCTTCATTACTCCTTAAATATAAAGGTATCTTAAGAACAGTGTGGAATTGTATGCTATTATATGTACTGGAGCTGTGACATTATCTCCTTATTCACTCCTAATATAAATAACATTTTAAAGAACTCGCAGTAACATTGACGTCAAAAAGTCACACTTTTCACTTCAGGAGCATCTGGCCAACATCCAGGTATGTCCATGAGCTTACCTGACCTTCCACCCCACCTCCAATGCCCAAATTGTACCAGCTATAGCACCTCAAAGACATTTTACCCACCAGCAATGGCCTGGACATAGCATTCCCTGTTCACAACTGCATCTCCCTTAACATGGCAACTATCCTACGCTGCAAGGGTATTACAGTGAGTTTACAACAATTCTTGACGCTATTCTGTAAAGAAAATGCCCAGCTGCTCATATGAGAGATTTCTAGACCTTCTCAGAAATGCATTTTGTCACAAGTGTCTGTATGCGTACCTATACGTACACACGGTTTTCTATCCCTAGAGTTGAGAGGATAATAGTGGCTGCTCTGTGCTGTGTTTTCCTTTTGAACCTCTCTTAGCATTTCCCTCATATACTTCTTACAAGGTTCTCCATCTAACTTTAGCTGTTAAAATCTTTGCTATGCAGAAGCATTTGTAAATACGGGAAGAAGTGGAGCTGGAGATAAATATACCCCTTCCTCTGATTCAGTTATTCCAAAATTTTATGCTGTGACAACCCATAACAAAGAAGTGCTGAGACCTATCTAGAAAATGCTGATACTGTAATGAAGAACATTTCTTTCACATGGTGCTTTCACTGCAGATAAGTAGTATTATAAGAATTCATGTTTAAATTGTTAGAAAGAGCCCTCTGATCCTTGCTAAAATCCCAAACTTCTGCCAGCTGATGTTTTTTTCCCCTCGGCTACAAGCTTAATGTTTTTTCAATATCAAGCAGGTGGTGTCCCAGTGGTTTTGGGCTGAGATTTATACAGATCTGTAATACAAGTCAGAGATGTAATAATCCAACTTAACAAAAAAAAAAAATCACCATTACTTTAGGAAAAGAAAAAAAAAATCAGGATTTGACTAAATCCAGTAACATTATTGGAACCAGTGGTTTCCAATAATTAATCATGCAAATGAGCTAAAAGAAATCTAAGTTGTAGTATAAACTGCAGTTTGAGAGGTGTTAGTGGGCACAAAACACACACTTCATGCTTTTTCCAGCAGTTTAGAAAAATTTTTTGAAAAATCAGTGGTTCAGTCTACAGCCATTTTTTAGCAGACATGAAAGTGAAGGTGCTGCATAATAACTATTTCTTCTGTAGATTTTCCTGGAATCTGTTCCTGTACTGAAACCAGTGAAAGCATAGCTTTAACACCTGCAATACTGGCCAAAGGGCTGAATAACTAGAACACTGGTTTTTATCCCATCAGAGGAGGAAAAAGGAGGAAAGAGGGCAGAATCAAGAAGGCAGCAGCTGGCCAGAGGGCGTTATTTGCTGGGATTTAACACTTCTTAAAGCTTGGAAGTTGCCTGAAGGGAAGGAGGGTATCTGTAAAGGCGTGGGCATGCTTACCTCAAGACCACATGCTCCAAGACTGGCTGAGTTTTGAGCTTTGTACAGGGCAGAAGGCAAAAGCAAGTGAAACAGATCGGCAGAGAAAAGCATTTACAGAGGAGAGGAAAAGGAGGAAGGTAGAAGATAAGAAGCAGCAAACCAGCAGGAAGACAAAGACTGAAAAAGGGACATGCAAAGAGAATGGGGTGAAATAGAAAAAAAAGCCAACACCAGATCTCACAACTATTGCTAGCAGTTTTGGTGTTTACAACGCAAATTGGTGAAAAGTCCTATTTGACTATATAGCAAGAGAGCGAGGAAGAGGACAGAAGGGAACTGAAACATGAAGGCTGCCTAGGAGATCAAGAATTGCAGCTAAGAACAACAAGAAAGAAGCAAGCTAGAACCTTTAATATGCTCGAGAAGAATGGAAAGCTATGCAGAGACACCGAGCTGGCTCTGACATTGCTAATTCAAACCAGACATAGCTCTGACGTGACTGTATTTCTCAAGGGACTCCCTTCACGGAGCTTTGCAATGCTAAACTGTTTTGTTGCTGTTTAAAGGCAGCTAGGAAACATCAAAAATGGTATTGCTTGGCTTTAGTCTCACAATTTTCATAACATTGTGATTTTGATGACAGATTCTAACAATACAGTGGACTCAATTTCTTGTAGTTTAATTTAGACACGTTTTTATCAAATTTAACACCGTTGTGTGAACACCAAATCTTGCAGCCTTTGAGACAAGTGGACAGCATGTTATTCAACTTGACATTTTCAATGGAAAAGGAACAGCCAGCAGACTCAGTATTTCATAAGACAATTAGGAGACAGAGGAAGATCAAGCTGAGCTAAAAAAAAAATCCTTCATTTATTTTTACTGCAGTTTCAAAATTCCACAGAATTTTATGGAAATACAGCATCTGAAACATTTAAGGTTCTCCTAAGGTGATTCAGAGATCATAATAATGAGGAACAGCTTCTCGGAACAAATCCAGTGTTAGGCATTTCTTAATTATATGTATTATATCTTACTTGATTTTTTCAGAAAATAGCTTTACTTAAAAACTTGGAGAAGAGAAAGAAGGATCTAGAAAAACATGATTCTTCAAGGTAATAAATTTCTTGTTAAGAATTTTATCTATATATTTCTCTCTAAAAATTAGAATGTCAGCACACAAAAGTAAATTTGGCGGTCAGCGACAACTAGCTCCTGACCTAGAAGGGCAGGGGGGAGGGAATATATTATAATAATGTAGTCACAACTAACTCTTTCATTAAAAATCCCCAAACAAACCACTAAAGAATGCAAGGTAATTGTGAATCGACTCATCACTGGAGTAAATTTATGGGACTATCTGCAGCAACACAGCTGTTTCAATAAAGCAATACATATTTAACATCACCTCACCCAAAACTGCAATACAGGTATACTTAAAACTATTATTGAAATAGTACTTTCTGACCTCAATTCATACAGAGAAGCTGCATCTGTACAGAGAAAGAACTCAGTAAGAAACCGTCTTATAACAGATTTTTAATAAACAGAAAATAAATTATTTACCTCTTGGTATCTAGCAACTCCACCATTAACTGCTGCATCAATGACCCCATTTAGACACATTGTGAGAGGGTTAATATTTTGCATCTGTCGAGTTTGACACTGACTAATCAGTGTTCTCAGCTGCTGGTTCTTATTTTCTAAGACTTCAATAGCATTCTCAAGGGGACTCATTTCCACCTGAAAGAGGAGCGAGGAACATTGCAAACATACTTAATCTTCAGTCGAAAGATGAAATATATTAAGGGTAATCTCCGATTTCTTAAAAGATGTTAAAACAATGCTATTCTATGTTCTATAGTATCGGGGGCAGCAAAAGTTCTTCTCACCTGGGCTACACTCTCTGAGTGTACATTCTGAGCACAGAGAAAATTAATTTCATCACATAATCAAGGACCAAAACAAACAACCCTCCTCCTCTTGTAGATTCACTCTCTGACCTCGAGAGATACTCGGCCCTTGCTGCAAAACACTCACACACTGCAACCTGTGGTGGAACTCTTGGAATTCAGGGCTAAATTGTCTTTGGCAACTTTCCCTAAATTGGGCTTGAGGTCAGGGAGAGCTTCACTGTGCTCAAGGGCACAGAGCAGAGCTTAAGGATGGGTGAGCTAGTTCCCCCAGCCAAAGGGAAGTCAACAACTAGACATTATGGAGGAGGAGTTTGCATGTAAGCTGATAACCAAGTTGGAGTCAAGGGCAGTCCTGGAGTGGGATGTGCCTGTCCTCTCTGGAGGGTGAGGAAGCTTTTCTCACAGGTAGCATGAACTGCAGGAAAAGCAAAAAGCGGAGCGATGGGAAGAGTACAGGCCTGCGGTTGCTATAATTTACCAAAACATACAAGCACAAATCTGAGTCTTGACCTAGTACATGCCCAGGAAAAACTATTACAGTTCACTTTTGGAAATGGTGACTATAATGGCAACACGATAGTAAACTAAGGATCTTCATATTAGGGGTCATATTAACCTAGTAAGGAGTCAGTAGGAGTCAACTCACAAAAGTTCTCATGTCACACAATTTTTTGATTTTTACAAAATTCCATTTTTGTTTTCTACAGGAGAATATCAAGATGGTGAGTGAATGACATTTTGTTGCTATTATAAAAGAAAAACACAGTAGACTTTTAGGGAAAAATCTGTTGTACAATGGTATCCCTATATTTAATGGGACTATTGTAAGACTGGCATTGACAGGAAGGAAAACGGTTACAGGTGATATACTCCTGGGCTTCACAATTGACCAATTTTTTAGGGATCTTTATAGGAGGAACACTCCTTCAAATACGTTTGAAATGTATTTAAGGATTTTCTAAGAAAAATAACAAGGAAGGAGAAGAAATCACAATGTGTCACTAACAGATTGCTACGTTAGACCCTATTCCTACAGGTTCTGCGTAGGCACGCTTCCCTGCCCAGGCATGCTTCCTTGCCGAGAACTGGGAACTTCAACAGAGCTCTAGGCAGACACAGAAATATACCCACATGGTGTTTATTACAGTACAGGAACCTGGAAAATGTTTACTTTTCAAGCATACCAAAAGATATGTTAAGCTACAGATATTCTAAGTATTAAATGTTACATCATGCTGAGTTTTAAGAAAGTAATTTGCTGACATTAAATATTGCCTTTGGCTGCCCATTATCATTCTCAACTTCTTTCTTCCTCAACTATTTAAATAAATAAGCGTGGTTCTTAATACTTTGCAAGATAAGAGAAACCAGAGAACTCAAAATACTTTGTAAATATTTTTGTCATAGCCAGCTTGAAAACTTGCTCGAAAAAATTAGATATGGGTACTCAATCTTAAAGTAGTTCATCAAATAACATACAACTAAGGAAGTAAACCAACCCACACTATGTATTGCCATCAGTCTCATACTCACTACTTCACGTTTTTCCACTTCAAACCAACGAGATATTCCAGGTAAACTCTGCACCAAGATCAGTGTGGTCCTCTCCACCCACAGACTCTACAATATACAAAACCAATTCATTTCCCTAAATTGCCTCTGTATTATGCTTAATTATTCCCAGTTTTCTTTATGAATACCTTCATTTAAGTAACAGTATACATTAAAAAAAAGTATTAACATCCAAATTTCTACTGAAATATCTATCCCAGAAGTCTATGACATTCACTTCTCTCCTTACTTTCTAGGACCCACTCCCAAGCAGTAATTTCTGCTGATTCTTTGCTCTTAAACATGGTATTATTCTATCTTATATGTTGTCCCCTAATCTCCAAAAGTCACTCACGCTAAATTAGCATTTTAGTACTGACTTTCTGAGATGACATCTGAGAAAAGGGAGAGTTCTGAAGCAGAACAACTTACAGATCACACAGAGTGACCAGCTCTCCTCTGTCAAGTCCTGTTTGAGATTCCACAACGCATGGCTGATGCGATACTCAAATATACTACTGTTAAACATTTTGTACAAGAGGTTTGTAAAATGACAAATCAACACATAGGATAGCACTTACACAAAATATATATAAGCTGTACAATTAAAATAAAGCCCTATGCTTTAATTAAAGGAAAACAGTGAGTTAATTTAGTTCATTACCCTTACAGTTCTTTCCTCTAACTTTATAACAAAATTATTATGGGATAATTCTCTTTGTGTGTCTGAATACCAGAATATATTCTGCATCAGGATGTTTCTAGTGGGTCAGAATTAAAATTACACCAGAAGAATGTAAGATGAGTTTTCAGCGTGACATTTTTATTAGGAGGGACAGAAGTTATTTACATATTAGGGAAGGAACTATTGCTCTTCTCTGAGACAATCTCTAAGTCCAGAGGTAGTTTTTAGTCTTGATATCACAGGAACAGAACTTTATGCTGCAGTTTAGTCAGAACTGTCTCTCCCTTCCTCTAAGGAGAGAGAACTTCTAGCAATCATATCCATATCCCAGATTACCTACTTAACAGTGTTTTCCCATCTGCCTTACAAACTTCTCTGGAGGCTGCTCTGCTGTCTCCAGTTCTGCCTTCAATATATCACAACATTTTTTTATTTGCAAAAACAAATGGGTACTTTTTTTCCCTCCTATTCCCATATACAACAAGACCTTCCCATTTCCCATATATTTTTCATATTATTTTAATTAAAATGAGAAGTGAAACAGTCAAACCTGAGCTACCATCTTCTCTGGCAAATTCATTATACAACACCCAGTTGAGTAACACAACTGTAGATGATGTTTCAATAATACAACTATTGTTGATGTTACAAATAAATCCATAGGTCCAGTAGCTTAGGAAGGGGCATGGTACTTTACCTTGAATTCATTTTCCTTGTCCTTGGTCCCTTTGTGAAATGGCCTGTCATATCGGAATCGCCAGATGTGATTTACTTTGTAAAAGCTCTTGATGTTATCAGGAATGCCGTCTCTCTGCAGGACTTCCTGGTTTTCTGGAATTGGTGTCACTGCATAAATCTGCAAGTCTGTATGTAAAGAGTTAAGGCTATCCCATGCCATTCAAATTAGCAAAGCATATTGACTCCTGAAGCATGACAGAAGAAAAACTCTCTTAAAAGTGTGTACCACGAAATGCTTCTAGACTATTAATGGCTCGGGAAAGGAACCTGAGAGATTTTTTGATGGTTTGGGATTTCTTTACACTGTTTTGTTGAAAATTTTGTATTTATTTTTGAAATAGAGCTACTTACGTGGAATAGTACATGGAGTAGAGGGATTTAATTAAAAATATATTCTTACACAGAATATGTCATGCCATCATAACATTATGTTGCATTGTAAGGACTTGAATTACTGTAACTTGAACTGACACACCATTATCACAGTGGTGATAGTTCTGCTAAAGAAAGAATCTTAATAACCTGTCAAGGAACTTTTAAATAAAACTAACAATTGCACAAAAAAATTCCAAACATAATAGAGTGACTGGGACAAATTGCAGGGGAATTCTCACCTACTGTTTATTTCAGCGGAGGCACATTGTGACTGAAACTGGCTATAGGTGTACCTACAGTTTTTAAAAGCATGAAAGACGTAACTGCAGCGTACTGGTTTGTGATTATGTGGATACACTGTGCTTCTGCCTGAAAGATGGTCTCATCTGGTTGGTTAGCATGTTGCATAGCAATGGCATGAGGGAACTCATTCAACATTCGCTGCTGGAAGGCCTCCAGCCTTTCGTAGTCATGTCCTCGGCAAACAAATTCCTTATTCTGAGCAGAATAAGAAAAAAAACCCAAGAGCAAGTTATGTGAAAATAGTTGGGTTTCGTTAGATAGATCCAAACACATACTCTTAAATATAGACTTTCCAGGCAATTTTTATATCATTTTAATAAGGAAAAAATAAGAAACAAAAGTCAAGAATGCAAATGAGAACTCTAGAAAGAACAGGTTACCTAGAAGAAGGAAATTTTACCATATAAAGTATGTTTTATTCAAAAGTCTGGAAAAATCAAACAATTATATTTAAAGCTTTAATAAAAATCCAAAGGGAGAAATGGTTCTTATTGGATTAAAGTATGTAACATAACATATCAGATTATATAAGATATGTCACAAAAATACACTGCAACAGACAGTTAAGACAATGAAATGGGCTGAACGTCCTTTCCATGAGGAACTAGAAAACTTTGCTTTGAAGTTATACAATTCTGAAGAAAAACAATGCATAAGAAAATAGTAGAATGCATTGTTTGCCTTATCCTCTAAATGTTTATCAATTATCAGCCTGGTAAATTAAAATTATGCAGTTTTTGCAATATGAAGTAAAAGAATACTCCTGGCCCCAACATAATTTGTTTTACCTGCACCATTACTTTCCCAAGATTGCGCAAAACACTGTTAAATTAAAAATTTCCTTTTAAAATTTGTATTAGAAAATTCTAAAAAGTCATTACTAATGTGTTCCTCCTGAAGCAGGTTTAGATAGAAACAGTTGTTGTCCTTAGAGTATCTTGACAACAGAGACAAGAAGCACTGAATTCTGAGACCCTGGACTTTGATGGAATTGCTCCAAGAAATCAACTGCAATGGTGTTACTGTGCAACTACAAATTAAAAAGTGAAAGCTTTAATCTGAAGCTTTATTCTTTATTCCTTCTATAGCAAGCACAGCCAGACTTACAAACTGCTTTGCCACAAAAAATTTAAATCAAATGTACTAAGTTTTGAGGTGTTCCTTGCTGGTGCTGCAAGCATACAGATGTGCTATGTACATTTAACTCAGAAAATTATCCTGGTTTTGGCTGGGATAGAGTTAATTTCCTTTCTAGTAGCTGGTATAATGTTGTGTTTTGGATTTAGTGTGCAAAGAATGTTGATAACACACTGATGTTTTCAGTTGTTGCTAGCGGTGTTTATACTAAGTCAAGGATTTTTCAGCTTCTCCTGCCCAG
>JAVJGG010000005.1:32249391-32271755 GCA_035590195.1 Aviceda cuculoides
TTTTATAACAAATAAATCAGTAAAAATGGGATTTCTAAAGTACTATAATTTGCCAGGTCTTATTTTGTTGGTTACTTGCTATGTCTGCAGAAAAAGCAATGTTTCTAAAACTAGACAGCAATAAAGATTCGCAGGCTAGATGTAAGGTTCTACACGTATACGCATATAACCTTACAAATCAGGTATTGAAAAGTTTGGGAGTATAACTGGTTTCTATCACACTGCTTGGTTTTCCAGTCTTCTTACTGTCTCCAAATGTTTTCTTTGTAAGTCAGATTTGTTTTTAATGGTAGGTCATCTTTCTAAATTTAAGACATAGGGATTATGGAACTAAAAATTTGTTCGAAACAGACAAATACTCTGGAGAGTTACTTAATGGAAGCTACTGAGCACTTGCTGTTTTTTAAGTTTTTTGAAGCGTTCATCAGTGTTACTTGGGAATGGTTAGTGAAAGAAAGCAGTTTAAGTTTATATTAATAACAATTAAACAAACTATGGCATAAGGCAGTATATTTTGCTATTTGTAATATGCTAAGTAAACACCTATTGAATTAAGTACAAAGTAACAATTTTTATCCTATCATAAGCTTCAATATTAACCCTTTTTGTTCGAATCCCCCATAAAAACTGAAATTTAAGTGGAAAGGTTGCTGCTAATGTTCACATTCCACTTTTTCTCTAAAATGGCTCACTGGGTTTTAAGCAGTATCTTTATATGCATACAACATACTAAAAATAAATTCAAACCTGAAAGTTTCTGCAAAGACAAACATAAAAAACAGGCCGAAAGAAAGAATTTTTAAATACAAACACACAGTACAGGTAAAAAAAAAAAAGCTGAACACGAATTGATATAAAAATCAGTATTTATGTAAAAAAATAATGCATTGCATATTGTAAAATCAGTCAATAACAGTATTCACCTTCACACAGATTTCTAGATTTTCAGACTTCAAAAGGTTACATGGCAAAGAAAAGAGACTGTAACTACATGTGAGGCAGACTGCTTCCTAGTTTCCATCCCAGAAATTTACACCCTGAGCCAGCAGGGAGATTAGGAAAAGAATATAAACTCTGCTTACAGTGGAGTGTGGTTTTGTACTGCTAAAGCATTTATCCAGCTCACATGGATCTGGGAGTCAGAGCCAGCCTGCCTTTGACAAGGAAACAGCCACAAAAATTAAGCTTCTAAATGGGGTTGGGATGAAGGTGCAAGTCAGTGAGTGGATCCTCCATGTTCAACACACAGGAACTTTTCTGGAATCCAAAAACTCACGTTACGAAGACTTCATCTCAGTTAGACAGGTTATCCAAGTTCAAATATACTTTACAAATACATTTCATACCATGCAAGTTTAAATAACATTTTACTGTAACACTAGAACTCAGCCTTTTTCTTCATGTTTTTCTCTGGAAAAAAGTTTGATTACATAAAGAGAACTTGGGTTTTTTTCACTAAGATAACAAAAGAAAGCCTAATCCTTACCTGTTGAAAATCACTACCACCCTCTTGACAGTCATGCATTCATGTAGTTGAGGGTCTGCCCCAAACTATTTTAAAGCCATGTTATTAAAAAAAAAATACAGTAACAAGATATATTCTCTAAGAAATCCATCTAATATACAGTCTGATGAAGCATCAGAACTCTTATTACAGCTCTTCACTTTTAGGTACTAAATACTCGATAATAATCATCAGATAATAATTCTTAGTAAGGAAATACAACGGCAACAGCTTTCCACTGTTTGTTTTTTTCCTACTTCCAAAATGCCCTATAAAGCTGCAAAACCATGTAATTTTTAAAAAGTATTGTAAGACAACTTCAAACTGAATTTTTGCTAGAAAAACCCTCAACTCCGCACTGTCTTTTGGCCATGATGGCTCAACGACATAGAAACAAATGCTGTACATTAAAAAGTCTCCATGTCTACCAGCAAAAACTAGTACCACATACTAGTTACTAATTTCTCAGAAAATCATATGTATAGTGTGCAGTTTACATCCATGATAAGTGAAACAAGATTGTCAAAACAGTACTTCAACATGTGAGAGATGAACATACAAAGGCACATACAGATTGTCAAAGATTATACCACATCTCTTTGAAAACAGAGTATTTTCTGCACTTGTAAACAACTTGGTTTACATAACGGTTCACAACTTTAAAGTGAGGTTAGTGCCGCTGACTCAGTTATTGCTACATTCACAGTTTAACAGAACTTTAGACAATATATGAGGTACACTCCCAAATAGAGCCATCTTCATTTCTTCCTTGTTCATTTGATCATTGGATAACCGAATTATGCAGACTAAAACTACTGGCCATAGAAGCCAGTAACACCCAAATCACCAGATCCAAGACAAATATTAGCAGTGATTAAACTTCAAAAGAGCAAAAAGTCATCGTTGCAGAAAAAAGTTCCTGTTCTTCATTACGTTAATATTTTCTTCATTCTTATGTATGCTAGTAAACTTTTATCTGGGCACATTAAGAGCCAATTCAAGCCACATTAGAATTTTTGCACCTTTTGATCAGTATGTTAATTCAGTCTCTTGATTTAACAGCTTGGAGTAAAAATCACCTGCCCTTTGATCTTCTGGCATACAAGTCTCTTATGCTTTTTGTTAGCTGCTTTATGAACACTTTGTATACTCTTCCACAGTATGTATGCATGGTTTTCCTTAATTCCAGTTCTAGGGGCTGCAACAGGGAACGAACCAGATCATCTCCAAATGAATACTGTAAAGAAGTTAAGAAAAGAAGATTTAAGGGCAATATGGAGGAGTGTAATTATTCAGAATTATTAAGCAGTTTTATAACAATGTGTTTGAACATCATATTTGCTTTCTATAGGTTTGTTAAACACTTTCAAGAACTCAGAGCTTCTGAATACAATATTTGAAAAACATCTCTACATTACAGAAATATTCTCTAACGCTTTCGATAAGCCTAACAAGCAAGATTTTTTTTTTTTAATGTAAGCAAATTAACATATCCAGACAGGCAAGGAGAAAATTTAAAATTACCTTATTAAATGAAAATTTACAGATCTGAAATTATTTCTGTTTCTTTGTTGAACAGTAACTTTCTTGAATGACATATAACTTTTAAGGAATACAATTCTTATCAAATTATAATGAAACAACAGTATGAAAAGTGGTACTACTGAAGTTTCATTAAACTGAATGATGGTCAAACAGACTATGTTTAACATGGACGTGAAATAAAGAAGTTATTAATTCAACAGTGCAATAAACAAATTATAAGCTCAAACAGCATTTCAAAGTAACATAATTTTGTTGATCTCATTACCACTGAATCAGTGGTGTTTTACATACTTTCTCTGACATATTCATAAACCAAATAGGTTCATAAATAAAAAGAAATAATTCTTTCTTCTGTTTTTGACAATGCTCAAAAGAAACAAAGACATCGTATTTTTATGGAAACACATTAACTTTCCCTGCAATGTATTCTCAGCCCCCCAAAAGTACTTTTCTTCATTTTTATATCCATATGACAATACGTAATAAAGTACCATTAAAATATACTATTGATTTTTGAAGGTTATACACACACAATAGCCTGCTACATTAAAATGTGCATCAGTGCTAAATTTTACAGCTCTTCAGTGAGTACACTGATGTAGTGATAAATAGTTTATTAGATGACTTATTTGTAGCATGAAAAGAATTCATTGTGCTTGGTATTTAAAGGAACAGCAACATATTAATACACTGAGTCTCTAGAAAAGGTCAAAACACAGTATAAAAAAAAATATTTTCTACAAACCAAATCTAGCTACAATTAAATGTTGAAATGTTGCAGTAAATGCACACAAACTTTGTGAAGAAGGGTTTTTTTCTGCATTTTAAAATCTACAGAAAAATGAAGATTCTGGTGATCTCGAAATGCTCATACAGTTTATGAGATGTATTTATTAAAGGAAGGGGAATAAAGCCTTTTAAATAGACATTGGCAACTAGAGGCAAATCCTAACCTAGTCATAATCTACACTATGTTTCAAAAGATGCTCATCACAAAAGGAATACGCTAGAATTCTATCCAAGCAGTAAATGAAAAATTGGTGAAACACTTAGCATCACTTAAAAGAGAAAAAAGTTACTTTGTTGCAATCAAGGTAAGTATCAACAAAATCTATATGCAGCACTGTAGATAAAAATACATTAAAAAAAAAAAAAAAAACCAAACATAAAACCTTTGCCCAAGTACAATGCTGAAAACACTTACATTTTTTATTGCTTCATAGACAGCCCTAAAAGTCGGTTGTTTATCATCGTGGTAAACACCTCTGTTTCCATGAAGAATAAATATACCTTCTTCTTCAGCTTCCTTACAATTGCTTCCATAGATGCAGTGGTCAGGCCGATAATTCCATTGGCAAGGAAAGACATAAAGACTTTCTGTGCAGAAAAATGAGAACTCCGGATTAAGTGTCAAAATCTTTTCAGGAAATACACTAACCTCTTTTTTTCTTAAGGCTGCTTCATAATTTTCTGTACAGTTGTTTTGAAACATAACAGCTAATTACACTCAAGCAAGCTCCAATGCTGTCTCTCAAAGTAAATGCTTTCAGAAAACAAAAGAAGTGAAAAGTCCCTTGAATACTTTCAATGAAAAGTCTGCTAAAAGAGTATTTTCCTGGATTTTTGAACATCATAGAAAAGATCAACTTTGTCATGCTAGACATAGAATCAATATGGATTTACCTGGATTGTGAAAAAACATAATGTTCAATAGATCCTGATCACCCCATGTTATGTTCAACTTGTACTTCTTCAGCAGTGGCATAAGAATTTCTCCCCACTGTAACCGGACTGGGGTCATATCATTCTGTTAAACAAAACAAAGCAAAACAACCCATATTCAGGACAATTACACCTATAAAGAAGGAAATGCCTTACAGAATCACAGTAGTTTGCTTTTCAGAGTTACAAATCTCAAATGTATGAATGATTTCTTCCTTTTAAACCAATGAGCATATCTAAGGAAAATAGTTATGGACATTTCCAATATGCTTTATTTATCAATTATTCTCTCATAAGAAAAATCACTTATAATCACAAAATTTCCCACTTCTATTTAACTGCCACATTAAATTTTTGTCTTCAAGATTTCCCTCAAACATCTTAAACCAAGAGTTATAAGAAATAGCAAGGGCGTTTTTTATGCAGCAGTAGCATCTAACACAAAAAGTGCATTTAAGTGATGTGTGCAAGTAGATGGGCACTATTTAAATAACCACACTATGCAATTTCTCCGTCTTTCTCACAGAGTGATAATATACACAGGTTTTAAAGTTAACTTCAAAAGTTCAAAACAGCTCAAAATAAAATTAATTATTAAATAGTTCCAAACACATACAGCTAAAAAATATTGGCTACAAAGCAGTGTACAAAATTACAGAAATCCTTCAAAGGTTTTCAAAAGAATTTTCATTGAGTTGAACTAATTTTTTTAGTTACTGAACTTGAACTTCCACAGCAACGGTACAACTTTTCACTAGCAAAATGCAGTAAGATACTAAACCAACAGCTGTTAATTAATTCCCAAATTCCTGATTTCACAAAATCAAAGGAAAAGGAGAAGGAGTTCTTCTAAGATTTTGGCTGAGGAGGTGCTACTTGCAGTAAGCCGGCCTATGCTGAACTCCAAGTAACCAAAGGGATTACCATCTGCAGCGTTAACAGGTTACATATTCTAAAGCTAATTTCTTATCTTTACACCTTATCTTTATCTTTAAGCTCAACTAGAACAGAAAAGGAACAAAGCTGCTCACTCTCTACCCTCTACTTCAGTTAGGAAAGTGAGGATGGAATAACAAACAGTAAGTCCCAAAGACAGAAAATTCCTGAACAAGTACAGGATTGCACCATTGATTCTTTTTAACCAAGTTGCAAAAAAAAAAAAATTCAATTAGAACTCCAGTATGGCCTGGGATCTGTATACAGAAGTACCATGTTAAGAAACAGAAAAGATTACCAGGAGCAAAATACTCAGTTTTAGAATTACAGCATCAAGACTTTTCTCTCTGAGCTTTCCACTGACAAGCTAGAAAGTGCAAAAATTAGCAATTCAGTTTTTAGCCTTTCCTCAAATCATTTCAGCCCTCAAATATGAAGTGCTTTCAGAACTGAAGACTAAAAAAAGAAATACTATCAGATTTCAGACAAGAATTAATACAAAAAAGATCTATAGCTTATATTATCTAAGAAGCCAAACGGAATATTACAGTCCCTCCTGTCCTAAAAAATTTATGACTATGATTTCTTGCAAGTATTTGATGAAAGGAGGCATAAGAAATGCACAAGAGAATTCTTTTCTAACAAGAATTATCATTAGGCTCAGTGCAATGTGATTAAACAAAAGAAAACATGGGCTTAACACCAAGGCAAAACCTTCCAAAAAGCAAATAAACTGGACTGAATCACAGTGGGTAAAGATTACTCCCTCACCTGAACTTTGCCATCCATAGAATATTGACCTAAGGTTTAAATTTAGACTCAGTGCTAAGAATTGAAAATGGAATTAAATCTCAGTGATACCAGGATAATCATTATAAGAGAACATACAGTAGTAAATAAATTTTAGAGCAACCCATAGATATAGTACTTCAAATTGTTGAAATCATTATTTCATATACTTTTCATTTAACTTGTATAGTTTTAATAGCAGTGAAATCCAGAGTATATCGCAAGAAGATGCAGAGCAGGTAACAGCATACATCACACTGCCAGATGTCTAGAAGCAATACTACTTGGCAAATAGTGCTATCAGATTTAAGAATTGGAAATTGTAATATTTCAATAACCTTTGCATAAATAGAAAAGAATTATATATTAATTTATTAACAGTGATGTATAACAAAACCAGTGTAAGAATCACAAAGGAGGAGAAACTATTCAAATAGTTATACAACCTCCACCTTTAAAATTCTACTATAACTTGTAGTGAGGTCAAACAGTATGAGAAGTAGAATGACAAGTTCAATCCAAACTGATGACAGAATTACTTTTCAAAAGTTACTCAAGTAAATAAGAGAAAAATAACTCTATGATAACTTCAGGATTTCCAGAATATAAACCTCCTCTCCAATATTCAACAAGTTGCAAAGAAGGTTAAAGAGGTTTATGAACCCTCAAAATTCTAGGGTTTTTTGAGTGGAAGAAAATGTGTAAGAACAACATATACATAAGGTCATTAAGATATTCTCCTCTATCTATTTTTGGTTTAGATGCTGTGTTTTAATTAGTTTGGACATTACTGATTTCTGTCCCAGAAGACTTCTGCCTGGCCAAGGCTGAAGTCAGACTTACAAGAGCCGTCACATTTAGCCTGTAGCAACCTAGTTTACCTTTCTCTTAATTCTAGTAAGAAAATACAAAGTTGAGGAAAAATACTCAAATCACACAGCAATATCTAAACAAACTGCAGCTGTGTCCTACAAACAGGAGGCCAATTTAAATTTCTTTAATGACAAATGAGAGCAAGCCCTCTGCCTTCTGGTTGCACGACTATCCTGTTCTTGCATTAACGGTGTAGTGCTAACACTTCCTAGATGTTTTTGTGAGCTGATTTACTTCACTAATGCAGCAGAAGGATTTCTTTTTTCTACTGCTACCAAATTTAATTGAATCATAGACAGGACCAACGAACACCAGAAGCTAGGACAAAGTAAATAAGAAAAGCAGCTGCTAAGAGATGGGAACCTTCCTTTTAGAAGCAATTAGCTTTTGCACAGGCTCACCATATTTCTTGGAACTACACAGCAATACTGAATGGTAAAAAAAAAAAGTGTATAACGGATTAGGTCATAGAAACTCTCTGAACTTTCATCTTTTTTTGTCTAAAGCATACCCATGAAACCTCTTCTTTGCACATACCGTCTGGAGTTATTTTGTTTGGGGCTTGCTTGATTTTCTAAGAGCTCGTTCCTTTCCATTACTGCCTGTGTCTCAGGCATCACAACAACTAAAGTCCTTAATAAATTTGATAAAAGTCATTGTTCTCTATTCACTGGTCTAGGACTTTTTGTTAAAACACCATATCTGTGGTATTTGCTATGTCTCCTCCAGTTTAAAGTTATCTACATCTATATGTATACAAATATTAAAAAAGTCACCTACTATTACCTTTTCCATCTCCTAAATACTCTTGCATGTTTTACATTCCCATTTTCTAATTACTGCTTAGCAAAGACAGCAGGCAGACGCTAACCATCAGAAACTTCATTACCAGTTCTAGTCTTATGTCCAGTTACACACTGTTAATGACCACACTATATTCAATAACATACATGTGCATGCATATATATCTGTACATATGTATACAGATGTGTGCATATGTATGTATATACACAGTGCATATATTTCTACTGTGCATATATACATACACACAGTCTCAAAACACAGAAGACAAATAAGACAGTTAAAGACCAGGAGTGACAACTTCCATCAGGCACCATAGATAGCCAAGTAGGTAGGATGCTTGTCTGAAATGAATAGACCTGAGAGTCTTGAGAAGATTGAGGCTTGAATAAGTAAGTGGATAAAAGACGACTTAATCCTGGAGCAATACAGGAACTATAGGTTTTCTGTTACCCAGGTGAGCACTATAACTGTTGGATAAAGTCTCCTGTTCTCCTTTTTATTTATTCACCTTCTGGTTCCTCCTGACTCTTACAAATCAATGTGACAACAGAAGAAAGATGCTTGAAGGCCTTGAGCAGCTCAGCCGGTAATTTCGTGCTGAAGAAACTAAACCAGACAAAGAACCCAGTTTCAAATCCATTGTATTGGAGGAATAATCTCATCCAAAACTTCCACTGTTTAGACAAGTGCTCTAGCCACTAGACAGTCATACAAAAAGGTCCACAGGCAGCTTTTTAAAGATACAATTCCCAGAACTTTTATACTCCTTGAGGAATTTCTTGAGTCTCCTGAATGAATATAAACAAATTCAGACCTTCCTGTAAGACAATGAAGCATTTTCTAGTTCTATTGTATTTGACTGGAAGATTTAATGGGACACGACATGGGACAGTATCTGTCAAGGCCCAAAAGCATCTGCAGTGTTGCTGGCAAGGGGTATTACGATAGTCCCTACCCCAGAATTTGGTTTACCTCTCTTCTAAAGGCTTGAGACTAGCAGCTCCTTTACTACCAGTCACAAGGGTAGCCAAACACTCTCAGGCCTACTGTGTGTAGTCTCAATTACACTAAACCCTTTTCAAAGTTTTGCTGTGAGGCTTGCAATTTTTCATATGAACCAATCCTCCTTTTAAGACTTTCAAGGAACTTGAAGATGAAAACAAAGTCTCTGCAAGTCTCCATAAGCAGCAGAATTTTTGTAATACAGCTTGCGTATCCTGGGGCCCTGTGACGCTCCGCAAGCTTGTGGGACCACACTCTAGGTACTAGGGGAGCATAAACTAAACGGTTCCCCTGCTGAGTGCTCTCTAAGTCAAAATCTCAATAATCAATATTGTATAACAGAAACTCATTTCCTGCTTAGTCGCTACCCAGGCTGCACTATTTAGCTGTGATATGAGAGGAGAACAATCAAGGACTAAGTTTCAGGTAACCCAGTAGATCTCTGATTAGACAGACTGTTCTGAGTGGGCTGAGCATGCTACCACAAGCCTGATGCTACAGGACACTTCTCCAGTGTGTCCAACAGGCAGGACTAACTCAGCACCATGGGTGAGAAATCATGAGGTAGTCTCCTGTCAGAAACAATTCTGAGCCTTCCAATACCAAAAAGTCTCCACTGACAAGTACGCTGGTCACCAGCAATAAGGTCTAACACAGAGTCTTAGCAAGCCAGTCACATTGGAGAAAGTATCTATCTCTACAAATTCAAAGCCTGAACGAGTAACAAACATTACACTTGCCAGAAACATACAAAGACAGAGGCAAAACACCTAGATGCTCAGCTAGATGCTCGGCATTTGTTATACAAGGCCCTGAAAGATACTGGGGCGAGGTTTTAAATCAAGAAGGGTATCCAAAGGGGGCATTTCAAAATGCTTCAGCTGAAGCAGAAAATCCAGATATGTCAAAACACCACACATCCAAACATTGTATCAGTGTTTCTTGCTCAAGATAATCAGACTAAGACTCCAGGAAAGACACACAGGATGATGAAAGCAAGGGGCGAAAAAAGGTATAGGAATAGAAGGAAAAAGATTAAATTCATGCAAGAAATAAGTTCTCAGCAACCATGTTAAAAGCTGCACACACACAAAAAAAACCCAAACCCAAAACAAAAACAACAAACAGCTGCCCAAAACCCCAGGTATACAGAACACACCGCCTTTTTTATTTCTTTTTTTACTTCTTACTGTCAAGCAAGAGTAAAATAGTATTCATGTGCACCACTAGTCTCAAATTTTTGAGGAATAGCCACAGTGGGCACACAAGCATTCCTGGACAAGTATGAAGTTCAGAAGACATGCAAAAGCAAGGATCAGAAGTATATATACATCAGACACTGAAATGAAACTCTAAGTCTGAGGTGACAGCAAACCCCTGGGAAGGATACCAAAGAATGATGACTAATGATTAAGGGCAGAAAATGCTGTATTTCTAACATTTAAAACAACTGAAGTGGAGCAGGGGAATGGGTTAATTGCCTTTAGTTTGTTGTTGTTAACTAAAGCCATCAAAAAGGTCTTTGAATTATGTGCTTTGCTATTGGGAAGCTTTGCTCTGTTTTTGCCTCCCTTTCTCAAGTGCCTTTTCATAATTCTGAATATTTAGTATATTTGCACAGCACTGGGTAGCTCATTCCAATCTCAGTTCCCTTCCCTTAATCGTATGAATGCTAAGCCAGCAATTCATCAAGCAGACTTGCTTAGGACAGTATGTACTGAACAATTTGAGAAAGAGCATTAAGATGAATGTTTTCAGGACAAATTCAAGACTTTTTTTTGTTCTGATTCCCCGTACCCGTTGTGACACACAATCTTCCTCACTGCAGAAAGAAGTTCAGTGGCCCACTTAGCCAGAAACTGTACATCACGTTAGGTATACTGAAGTTTACCAGCAGGATCATGAGAAAAGCATATGGATTTGTGCCTTGCCTTACAGCTGAGGTCTTATAAATCACAGATATTCACCCTCCATAATAAAGAGCAATTATAAAAAATCACTCCCTCCAAGGTTGGTTTTGGTTTAGCAATCTGACATGTTTCATTGCATAATAAATATGCAAGACGGCAACAACAGGACTATGTTGCAAGTATTTTCAGGACCTGGAAAATACTCCAGCCCTCCAGTACCAAGGGAAAGCTGCAATACTCCATTTTGAATTTAAAAATATTCATGAATGATTTTGCCTACTGAAATCTGTACATATAGACTTAAATTTTAAGAAACCACCAATTTTAGGTGTTAAGGAGAAAGGACTTTATATTGTCCTTTAGAAAACTGCAGTTAATCTGAAAGACAATTTTAGTATCCTACATAATCTGTATACTTTTGAAAATTTTAACTCTGATTTTAGTAAAAATGCATAAAGTTTCCAAAAAATTGATAACCAAAGTGAGAAGCCCAACCAGAATTCTGGCACAGTATGAATGAAAGACCAACCTTATCTCAGAGTTTACCACGCTAAAAATAATTCACTACACAGAAATGCATGTAAGAGGTTAAGCTACATGCAGTTTTCAGACCCATATTTTTCTTGTTATACTTTTCAATATCATTTCTCCAGATGCTATAATCAGGAAAACAAACAAATAAAGCAGACAATGCAAGATTCCACTGATAATATATACAGAGAAGTTTTCTTCTTGGGGAAACTACAGCTATACACTACAGCTACTATAACCTATAACTTTCTACTTTAAGTACAATCAAGATAATCCATTCTCCATTTTTCTTCAATTCTCTGTATTTCCATAACAAAAAATATATAGCAAGAACATTAAGACAAATGCTAAATCTTTCTTAAATTGGAAATGGGGGAGAAGTAGTAATGACTACTGCAAGTTTATATTGCCCCTCTTACAGGTGCACTTTCCAATAGTTTTTGACTGCAAGATTGCTTTTCCCTAATCAAACTTCTCTTAAACAGAGAAGTATTTTCCCCTAGCTTAATCATGTAGCACTGCTTTTGTACTTGCGGTTCAAGTAGGTAAGAAAAAGCTTCCCATCTGTGAAGCAATGACCATTGCTGCTGCTGCACGCACTGCTTTAGTAAGTACTTTCATGATGAACTTACTTGTCTACAAAAACTATGACTTCAAAGTAAATCAAAAGATACTTAAGGTGATAATCACCTGGTTACAATGTAAAAGATCAAAATTTGGAAACCCTAGAGTTTAAATAACTTACTAAATGTTTTAGCACCACCTCCTGGTCGTACTACCACACACATTTTTAAAGTTCGTTTACAGTATACATTAACTGTTTTCTGGGATCTCTACAGTGAAGAAAAAATACCAGAATATATACTGACAAATGTAATTTACAGCAGACTGTATCAAGTCACAGAATCTCTCAGAACTAAGAAAAATTAAAACAATAAAGCACACTTGAAATTCAGGAATTCCAAGTCTTACAGTGAATGACATTTAAAAAACACAAGTTAGATACCATTTTAAACACAGTGTATTTTTAGAGCATTATTCCATTTACAAGAAAAATATTTTGAAAAATACTGTCCCACATGAATCTGAAACAGGATTAGAATTAAAAGATGTAAAACCACAGAAAATGCAATAAAGGCAACAGACATACCTTGAAATATTTTCTTCTGATACGCGTCATATTCATTAACATGACTCCAGAATTTATTCCAGTTACTCCATAATAGGGATGTCTAGCAAAGCGATTATACCACCCGATGCGAGGCTCTTCATGTTCCGGTGCCATTGCAGCAATTTGTGTGGAGTTGAACTTTCCCAGAAAGGACCAAATATCATCAACAGGTCTCAAAAACAGGATGTCAGTATCAACATACAGTAGCGAATCCACATTTTTGAGGATTAACTGTGAGAGAAAGAAATTTAAAACCAAACTTTTAAGTTTTATTGAGCTTCTCTTGATAAAACAGAAGTTGCTGCCACTACACAATAAAGTTTAATACATTTTTGTTATATGCAAATAAATTCACTTCAGACTGACAGTTTGCAGTCAACAAATTTGTCATCATTTCCTCTCCTCTCATTTTGGAGACTTTTTGTAGAGTGAAACAGAAGTTTTATATAGAATAGTAATGCAAAGGCACTAGTCTACATTTTATATCCCGGGGCTCCTCCAGAGTATGTTGCAGGACAGGTGAAACACTACCATAACAGGAGCTCCTATTTATCTCCCATTCCCTTGCTTTCCTATGTATCTAATCAAACAAGGGAGAGGTGCAATGGAGCCTCAGAAGAGACAGTATTTGGGAGACAGCTGCCACTGAATTCACCCAGCCTGAAGTATGATTTCTGAAGTGGTTTGGCTGACCAAAGAAAAGGCTGCACAAAACACTCTGGCAACAATAGCGCATTTCTTGTTTCATTTTCTCTAACACTTTCTCAGACCCCTGCATGCAGGAAACTTTCCAAGTAAATGAGGAGATGAGGTGTGATAACTCCTTCTTACCTCTGAGAGGATGACATGACTTGAACCTCTCACTGAGGATACTGTGCCATAATGCAGCAAGTAAGAAAAGGACTTTTATTCATAGTGTATTAGTGCCACAGAAGAAGGTTCAATTCAGAGGGGTTTTTAGGATGTCATAAAAGTAACTTTTAGGAGTAGTAGTACTTAATTTAAAACTAAGCAGAAATTAGATTAACAAGGACAGCTTGATGCTTCATAAACAGACTTCTTTATTGTCCTATTACAGAATAACTTACTGGCAAGAATAGCCTTTGTGAAGCACAGGGTTTAAACAATTTCTTCCATTCTGCTGCACTCTCAGTTGGAAATGTTATTGGATATAATGTGTAATTAACTTTTCCTTCATAGGGGAAGTCATCAAGCTATGTGAAAAGAGATCACAAAAATTACTTCAGTTCAATTCTATTACAAAAAAGAAATCAATCCCCTATTCAAATTGATAATTGAACACAACTGCAACACCTCTTCCATAACAGAAATGCTTCCTGAACTGCAAGAATCTGTCAACAATTCAAAGTATTTGAACAAAAGTGGCACCTGCAGGCCACTATGGAGAAAACACATCATATCAGAGAGCAAGTAAAATAAATTAGTATTTACAAAAAGTAAATACATCAAATAAAACTTTTTCCCCTCTTAACTAGTTTTCACAGGAGAAATACCAATGAAGTCTTCTCAATTTAAAATAACCTTACCCAATTTTTGCCACAGTTACTGTTCACATGACATTAGTGTATATATATTAGTATGTGTAACATACTAATGTCATAGTGTGACATTTTAAGCACAAAAATAGTACAATCCTCCACAGCTATATACTAGTCAGCTTCTAATAGTGCTACACCAGTCATAATGTTCTATTCATTAACTGGAATTTATTAAAATTAGACATAACCATATCTACCATTTTCAAAGACTGATGTTTCACTTTGTTTAGACAACATAAGGCTGACTCATACTGTAAGCACAGGGACAAAAAAAGGACAGACCTCTCTTTTCTCTTGTAAAACCAACTTTAAATAAGCTCACACGAGATAACTGGTTTGTGTTCAGAACATCAGGTTTGTATTTAACAGATTGAAGATGACAAATCAAGAAGTTCTCGTCTATCTCTATGAAAAGCTTTGATATCAGCAACTGGCATTTTTCTACAGGAAAAACCTCAAAAATCCCCATCCAACATTATGAAAGACTTGTCTATTACCTTATTTTTAGACCCCTGCATTTCTGCCACTATATCCAACAACTACTACCCAAGAAGCAGAGAAATTACTATATATTAATCAAATTGTACTACAAATTGATTAAGGAAGTTATTTGGGTACTTACTATGTCTTTGAAATTCTCATGCAATTGGTCCTCAGCAAAAATATGAAACTGGAGAGGTTTGATGCTGAAAATAATGGCAGATCTCAACATAGTAACAGTCTCCTCCAGTCTTTCACCACAGGCAACCACTGCTAGATGCATTTTCTCAGAAGGATGTGTTTTCATATAATCATATCTGATACAAAAATATTTCATTTGACATTATTTCCAGCACAAGCTTAAAGAAAAGCTCTATTACTTACTGCAGCATGTAATTTAACAAAATATCCTTTATCATATTTAAACCAGGAAAGGATGACTCAAACAGAACATACGAACTACAGCATTACGCCTTGCATGTAGGCTTATGTTTAACCTGAACTATTCTCATATTCACTCCCATCACCCCAGCCTATGAGGGAAAAACAAGGTATAAAAGAGCTATATGGAAACTAAACAAACGTTTAGTTCCTCAGTAATCTTACTATCTGCTACTAGCAATGAATTCCATCAAAATAACTATGTTAAAAGAACAATCACATGAAGTTACATCAAAATGGGAAAGGCTGACAGCACATTAAGTGTATGCACGAGTTCATTTTCTCCTCTTTCCCTGGACTCAGTACAGAAATAGGTAAACTTGATAAATATAGCAGACTTAAACTCAACAACAAAAGTGAGATAACCCCTACTTTTAAGAAGTTCAGTTAAGAACATTTTTGAGTGATTTAGGCATTTTATCTGTTTTCTGCTCCAGTAAGTCCTTTTGTCAAACCCATGATTCAGGGCTTCTCCTAAGCACTGGCAAAACGCAAAAGCTTTCTCCTCAACTTCCATCCTTCAGGAGTACAACTTTGGTTGGAAGGGGCTGAAACTAACAGCTCAGATGGCCTTGTGGGATGTGCTGATGCTCCCAGTGGTTCTGGAAAATCCCTCAGGTACACTGACCACATGCACTGCCCATGTCCTTGGGGTTAAACCAGTGCAAGGTGTGGGGATTGAAAAGTCCTTTCTTTCTGAAGACAGCTGTCCAACAGCTACAGTGAGAAGTGCCTGGTATGTATTATACAGGTGTCCTGGTTTTGGCTGGAATAGTTAATTTTCTTTCTAGTAGCTAGTATAGTGTTATGTTTTAGATTCAGTATGAGAAGAATGTTGATAACACACCGATGTTTTCAGTTGTTGCTGAGCAGCGTTTAGACTAAGTCAAGGACTTCTCAGCTTCTCCTGCCCAGCCAGCAAGAAGGCTGGAGGGGCACAAGAAGTTGGGAGGGGGCACAAGAAGTTGGGAGGGGACACAGCCAGGACAGCTGACCCAAACTGGCCAAAGGGGTATTCCATACCGTATGATGTCATGCCCAGTACATAAACTGGGGGGAGTTGGCCTGCGGGGATCGCTGCTCAGGAACTGACTGGGCATCGGTTGGCAAGTGCTTAGCCATTGCGTTGTGCATCACTTGCTTTGTATATTCCAATTCTTTTTTTATTATTATTGTCATTTTATTATTGTTATTGCCATTATTATTTTCTTCCTTTCTGTCCTATTAAATTTGATATTTAATCAAAAAAAGCTTTCAAGGGTTTTAAACATATGTCAACTCAAAGCCAATCTTGAAAACAATACTCTGCTCTTGAGCTATTCACATGCACTATGGGAGGAGGGGGCTGATAGAACTAAGAGTATCTGAAAGTTTAAATTACAAGACTAATTCCAAGTTATTCAGACAAAAAAAAATTCTGAAGTTAGAAAAGACTTTCCCAAACTAGTAACAGTAGAGAAATGCTTGGCAAACATACTACCCATTCTTAGACACTTGCCAAAGAGAGAGACACTTCAAAACAGAAATTAACAGATGTTATTCTTAGCACACAACCTTCACCCAATTTCTGTAACTAAAACATTTAGATGCATACAAGTTTTCTTTTAAATTGAAAAAAGATACTATGCAAATATGCCTTTTTTTTCTTTAAGGCATGGAAGAGCAACACACATTATTTTGAGTTCCATGAGGCAAAATATAAGCAAAGATATCACTGTAAACTGCTAAAGTTTAATGCCATAAATAATGGCTGCATTTAAAAATCATTCTGAGTTTCGGAAGAGTTTAATGCCTTGGAACTGAAAAACTCAGCATCCCAGGGATTTAAAGATCAATAAAATTTTAATTAGAACATCCAGTCAGTCTTAAGTCAAGGTTTGGGGCATTATTAAAAATCACATAGATGAAAGACCTCATAGGTAGGATTCAGATCCAAAATAGGACATCTAAATGAAGATGCTGACATACAGATAGTGTCCAAAGTCTCATTAAAGCCAGTGGAGATCTAGTGAGCAGAATATGGAGCACAGACAGCAACTCATCTTATTTCAAAGTACACACCAAGGGCTTGATTCAACTTTTTAACATAGGTATAGTGACATTTAATAAGCGCTAGAATATCCCACCTGACCTCCAGGTGCCAGTCCAAAAGGACTGGGTGTCTCAAAGATCATGTTGTACCTACTAGTCCTAAGGAAACATCTAGGATATCCAAGTGCTTCTCAGTTAACACCAGCCGTTTACTTCTCAGCCACTTAACTGCTAGTCACCCGGATCATTCTCTACACTCTTTCAATTCTAATGACCACTTAAGACCTACTTGACATAGACACCTATATGCAGACATCTATATTCAGGCAATTTAATCCACAGACTGAAACCTTTTATAAGTCTTGCAGCAAAACCTGAAAAATTAGTTCAGGTTAACAGGAAAAAAAAATTATAAAATAGAATCTTTAAATGTAACCAAGGCATGCCCATTCAGGCCTTTATATATAAAGCTAATTTAAACATTACACCGTGTAGTAAGCTGATAATGTAAAAAACACAAAGCAAGCTGAATGTGATGAGGGTAGCTGAAACCCACAAATAAGTACACTGCTGCAGTCTGAACAAGCTGCAAGCAGCAGATTAGCCTCATCACTAATCCACTGAAAAGGGAATTACAATAATTAAGCCCTGAAGTCATGAAAGCCTACAGTGATATTTGCAAGGTCATGTGATAAATAAGGGCACAACCTACACAAACTGCATAGCTGAAAGCCAAGTTCCTGAACCATATGTAACACACGGCTTTCCATGAGTAAGGTATGATGAAAATTATGCCAAAGCAACTCTAAAACGCATTGAGATTCAAAGACTATTTTATTATTTCTACACCTAGTGACATCTGTGAATAAAAGAACATTTCAAGCCACACAACAAAACGCAAATTGATCATATTATAATGCTTTTACAGTCACTTTGTTCACACAATCTCTGTTTTATGAGTTTCTGACTTCATTAGTTCAATTTTTTAAATCTGTCCTTAAAAATGATTTTTTTGTAGAGCCAAAAAAATATTTAGAAAAAGCTAATAACAACTGAATTTCAGCTACACAGTATGAGGAACAGCTGGACTCAGATCCGTTAAGTCCACAACACAAAGCTTTACCCCTGAAGCAGATGGAGCAAGAAGCCTTTGGAAAGAAGAGGCCACCATTCCCTCTGGGGACTATCCGCTATGAAGGGAATGAGACATAAAGACATATTACAGCAGGAGAAGTTATGAGACTCCAGAATTGTGGTTCTTACTCCAGGCTCCATGACGAGATACCCTTTAGCAATTATAAGTTGAGTTTGACTTCCCTGCACACAGACCACTGGCAATCACAGCCTCCTTTTTAAACAACCAGGCCTCAGTGCTGCTCCTCTCCCTATATATACACCTCTCTACTCCCAGAGGGAAATCACTGCCCCATCTTCATCCAGGGACACTAACTACTTAACCTCTCATGCTAATCCTCTGCTGCCAGCATCTTTCAGCACTTTTTCCTCCTTGTTCCGCTAGAAGTAGCATGAAGTTTAAGTTGTCCAGCAGAGTTTATCAGCTTGAGCTCTGCAGTCTCACCTTCAATATTAACACACCCCACCCACAGAGCCAGTTATCTATGCCGTGACTTGTTTCACTCCCTTCTTCAATAATACGTCTACACGACTTTGGTCCTTCCCCCAACTCCTTTCAAAATTATCCACCCTCGACTGCTCCCTTCTCTACTTCTCCTTCTTGAATTTTCCGGCCTCTGTAACCCTTTTCCCCATCTCCCCTCCACTGCTCTCCACTGCAGTTAGTCATGCAACCACCTCACCAGAAAACAGGGAAAGGAAAACCTTGTTCGTTTAGACAGCCCTGGATCTGGTATGACCTGATAACGCAAGATTTTTCAGCAATACAGATTTTTTTTTTTAGCAGTTCAGTAGCTGAGTTGACTGTGAGAAAAATGTATTTTACAAGAACTGTAACTTGTCTGAACCTGAGCAAGCCTGGCATCAGAGTATCACAGCAATACCCTTACTGAACTTCAAATCCAGGTTCTGAAAGTGTTAAGACACTTTCAAAAGTGAGATGTTATGTGTTTGCATGGTGGGGTTTTGGTAGCAGGGGAGGGCCCGCAGGGCCGGCTCCTGTGAGAAGCTGCTGGAAGCTCCCCCGGCTGGCCCAGGCTGAGCCCCTCAGGGAGAACAGATTTCAGAAGGGGAACCCCCAGTGAGTTGGGGGATTGGGATGTGAGAGGAGCCCCTCTGCGGATCCCGAGGGCAGTGAAGGAGGAGGAGGAGGAGGGGGTGCTCCCGCAGCCCGTGGTGAGACAGCAGGCTGTCCCCCCCCCAGCCCAGGGAGGGGAGTGGGGAGGCAGAGGCCCCCCAAGGTGGCTGGGACTCCATGGGAAAGCCCACGCTGGAGCAGTCTGTGCCTGAAGGACTGCAGCCTGGGGAAGGACTCAGGTTGGAGAAGTTCATGGAGGACTGTCTCCACGCTGGAGCAGGGGAAGAGTGAGGAGTCCTGTCCCTGAGGAGGAAGGAGCGGCAGAGACAACCTGTGATGAACTGACCCCAACCCCCATTCCCTGTCCCCCTGCGCTGCTGGAGGGGAGGAGGTAGAGAAATTGGAAGTGAAGTCAAGCCTGGGAAGGAGGGAGGAGTGAGGGGAAAGTGTTTTAAGATTCCTCGTGTTACATACCCTACTTTCATCTACCCTTACACACTAATCTCCTAAATCTTCCTTCTTTTCTTCTGTTTCACCTCTACAGTTGAAAGAACGTCACCTCCTGGAACAGTGTGTGTGTTAAACTACACTTTGTATGGAGTGCTGCTCTCTCCCTCTGTAATTGCATTCTTTCACTTCACCTGTACAGAAAATGGTGTGTTTGCTTATAGATAGACAGTATTTTGGTTTACCACAATAGTAAAATATAAATAAAATATTACATACTGTACACAAAAAGAAAAAAAAATGTTAAAATTAAAAAGGCCAAGATGCTTTTTGCATATTCATATTGTAGATGTAATTTTCTCAGAACTATTCTAAGCAGTAGATTTCAAGAAGAGTGGCATTTCTGTTTATTCTTGTGTCAATTTTATGCCCTTTTCCTTTCTTCACAACCAATTAGTTTATGTAACAAAGTTCTTTGCCCCTGCAGAAACTAAGATTTCAGTGTAAAGTCTTACAGCATGGAGAACTGCACAAATATTCAGATGACAAGTATTATTTAAAGTTGTAACATTAAGAATCTTGCTAACATTTTCAAGAGACCAGACTTCATAACTCTTCAGCAATAACTAGAATATATTTTCAGCATCCTAGGAAAATGCTATCTTTATCAACATTTAACTTATTTTAATGTCATAGTTGTATTACTCCATTAATCAAATTGATAGTGGTGGCTTGAATTTCACATTAAAATCAAAAGTAATAACTATACAACTGTGAAGAAACTCTAGATTGCATGTCAGTCATTCTCTGAAGCAAACACAGCATATCATTCCCTATATTTCATTTAGAAATTATTCAAAATGTCTGTTCTAAAATCTTATAAATCAAGACTCAGGAGTCATGCCAACAGTACATTTTATGTAAAATGCTTTTGCTGACAAAATACCTTGTTTGTTTCCATTGGGCTGTGGATAAAAGGAGCTGTAAGATATTTTTTAAATAGTTAAAAAATGGAATAATTTTTCACACAGATTCAAATTAAGAAAACAGAGAAGTGAAACACCCCATCTATTAGTCAATAACAACATGACTTGTTTAGTGACGATAACGTGCTCAGAGCTGCATGCAAAAGAAACAAAGATGGGAACCCTGCAGCAAGGCAGCTGTAATCACATACAAGAAAGACACATAAGACATTACAGAGCTGAAGATGACTTTATCTCAAACTGTAAATAATTTTAAGAATACCTAAAATAATTTGCATGGGTTATCAGTATCAATCATACACAGGAGATGAGTTCTCAGAAAGGGTATAAATGAAGAGAGCTTATTCCCCCACTGAATGGGGAAAATCTTCCAGGTGTAAATAAGAGATCAAAGTTTAGAGCAAAAAAATAAAACAAAGAGAAATTATTTAATATGAAGAGCACACTGTGGAAATAGAAAGTGAGAAAATCAGAAATGTAAACAGGAGCAGAGAGCAGAATATAAATGGATGACAATAGTTTTGCTAGCAAAGAGTTCTAGGGAAAAAGAAAGTGAGCTGTGGTGAGGGCACAAGGAGGGATGAAGAACGGAGAGAGGTCAAGGGCACGACAACAGAAATGAAGATAAGGAAGAGAAGTTCTAGTCTGGGGGACAGAAACACAAATCCACGCAAGAAATTACAGTTGAAAAAATGCAAAAAATCGCAGAGGCTGAAAGAAGACAACTTAAAAAGAAACTCCTCTTGTATATAGGATCTTTCCCTTAGTATTTATTGCCACTACAGGAGACTCATCTGTAGATATTGATCCATAGGTGTGTTGGGTAATTGAAACTTTAATTTACAATCATTGTTCCTTTTATTAGAAAGGTCACTTAATCTATGTCAGCTTCTGCTTTCTCCAACATTATTTACACTTGTTTTCAACATCTGGAGAATATTTTCTGTATGTAGCAGAGCAGATTAAGATTTGTTGTACGTGGGCCTAACATGTTAAAAATTTTCAACTATGAACAGAGGACTCTGTAGGTCCTATATTTGCATTTTTATCAAAATTTTATACATCATACAGCAATTTATATAGAATCATAGAATCACAGAATCACTTAGGTTGGAAAAGACCTTTGAGATCATCAAGTCCAACCATCATCCATGCCCACTAAACCACATTACGGAGTAACTCGTCTATGCGCTTTTTGAATACCTCCAGGGATGGTGACTTAACCACTTCCCTGGGCAGCGTATTCCAGTGTGTGACAACCCTCTCAGTAAAGAAATTTTTCCCAATATCCAACCTAAATCTCCCTTGCCTCAGCTTGAGGCCATTTCCTCTCATCCTATCTCTAGCCACCTGACAGAAGAGACCAGCACCCACCTCACTACAACCCCCCTTCAGGTAGCTGTAGAGAGTTATGAGGTCTC
>JAVJGG010000005.1:32288730-32304484 GCA_035590195.1 Aviceda cuculoides
CCGAGCGGGGGGAGGGGGGGGAAGGCGGGGCCGAGCCCTGAGGCGCCCGGCGGGAACCGGCGGGGCGGGGCGGGAGCGTAGTGGTGGCTACAGTGCCTCGTTTAATTGCCCCAAATGTGAATAAAGCTGAAAGTTCCCTTTCACCGCTGCTAAATAGCCTCCCTCACGGTGGCGGGCAGGGAGCCCTCGCCTTCCTCCCCTCAGGGCTCCCCTGTGGAGGGCCCGGGAGAAGCTGCTTGCCTCCACCCGAGGCCTCTCTGGACCCTCACTCTGGTCTCGCCGCCCCCTCAGACCTCCGGAACGTGCATCCCTGGGCTGAGGGCGAGAGAAGAAACGTCCCGGGCTGAGGCGGTGGCCAGCCGTGACAAACTGGAGGTCCGCAGGCTGAGCACACAGGCTCCTGTCTCACCTCATCTTCCTTAAGGGCAAAAGTGACGCTAAGGTCCCCCGAAAATGACATTTTCACACACACACACACACTCAAGGTTTCTGTTGCGGTATCCTCGAAAAGCTTCGCAACTGCCTCTCGACAAGGCCGTTCCCTCAGGTTCGTTAGGCAGCTGGGGTTGCGCAGGCGTCCTTTCTCCCTCCAGACACCCATCTGAGCCTGCAGATGGCTGGGGACTCCCCGTCCCTCCTCTGGCCTTGGCGGGCAGGCGGCTGCGCAGCACCCCAGCCCTGTGCCTGGACATCCTGGGACTGGAGAAGCTGGGTGAACTGGGCCTGAAGGACTTATTCGTGGTGGCTAGCAAAGAGAGGGTCGTCTTGGCTCGCCTGGTCCTGCTTCTGGAGAACAAGAAGTAGGTCTGGGAAGCGGCGCGGTGGGGAGAAGAAATAATGGATGTGCATCCTGCTGGACAGGGGGGAATGTTGGTTGGGTTTCAGCTGAATCCAATACAGTAGTACCACATCCCCTCTTTCTGGCCTGGTCTGCTGAGCAAAGGCCTAACAGCCTAACCCACTGATGCCAACCAAGTGTTTTAAAGTCATCAGTTGGTGCTTCCCCCTCAGCTCCTCACGCTGGTTTTTTAAAAAAAAAAAAAAAAAAAAGGCAAATTTGAAATAATTCTGCTTCGTTTTTTGTCCTTACAGTGCATTTGGCTCATGTTTTCTCTACAGACTGGAAACATTTTTTTAAAATAAGTGATTATATCCCCACTTAATCGCATGAATTCAGAACCCTGCATTTTAAGAAAAATGTCAGTATGATTTACAATAAAGCTTAAAAAAATAGTTCCGATGTAGATTCTGGAGCCTGAGGGTGTATGTCATAAGTGAATGCCCATAAAACCTGAGCTGTAGCTTACTGCTGCTCTTGGCTGTGTTTAGCAGAAGGGGAAAAGCAGAACGCCAGCTGGCAATTCTAGTAGCTGGAAGAAAAGTAATGGCAAAATTGTCCGGCCAGAATCGTTCATCACCTCTTCCTCAAAACAAAAGGAGAAGTGAAGAGAAAAAGTGACCCTCAGAAAATACTGGATACTCAGCTATGTTTGCAGTGCAGATACCGGGATGATTACTAAGAGATACAAGCAGGGAAATGGGAACTCAGAAAAGAAGTAGAATCCAAGAGAAGTAAAGCACTAGGGAGGATGAGAATTTGGGGCCAAAGATGGTAGGGTGATGATGGGAGAGTCATAGCTGAAATGGAGGAGGATTTGTGAAAAGGACTCTCTTAATGAAGCAAGGCAAATTTATGTTAGCGAGATCCACCTGCTGGCATGCACCACGGGAAGAACCAGCTCCAAAAGTGCCACTCAAAGTCTTAGCTGGGACTTTCTGCCCCTCTGTTTTCTGTTCCTCCGTGCTTTCTGCCACAACAGATGAACCCGTTGCTCAGCTTTCCTGAATCTGTGTCTGTGCTCAAAACCTGGCTTGTTGCTCCCTGCATACCTGCCTGCCGACCTGTGTCATGAATTCACTCGCTGTCCCACCTCACAGCCGCTTACATATACCATCAAGTCCGTATGGCAGGGAATAAGTAACATAGCAATACAGGAGTCAGAGTGGAGAGCTACAGTGGAGTATTTGCTGACAGTGAGCATAAAAGCGAAGACCAGTTAGTCCCTACTGAGGTGTGACGCTTGCCTTTTGTATTGAGGAGTGTTCCAGTCAGGGAAAACGAGGTCTGAAGGGTGTTCTAGAGGGACCAAGAATGAATGTGGCAGCTGGGCAGCAATAATGCTTTCATGCTTCAGAAGAAGAAAGTATATTCTTAGATGAGAAAGGAAGAAATAAGGAGTGCTGAAGAGAGCTGACAGAGGGAGAAAATAAATTGGGGGGGGGGGGATTTTCAATCATACCATTTCCCAAATAGGAATTTACAGGATTCTCTTCATTCAGTGCTGTCCAATAATGCCTGAATAATTAATGAGTGAGAATGTATCTGCAGTGCTCTAAAAATATAACTGAAGCAAGCTCAGAGAGAAAGTCAGTATCTTTTGTTAAGGTTTCTGATGCTACTGGGGAGAAAAAACCAGATAAACTTGCACACACACAAGCCTTTTTTCACACTGCAAGATCTGTCCATTTAATCTAACTATCGGTTGGTCTGATAAAAGATAAAATGCTTCTTACTACGGACTCGGCCTTGTGAGTAACAAAGATAACCAAGAGTGACTGAAATGTTATTCCTAGGTTGTATCACTGAGAAAAACCACTATCACATGCTATCCAATGAGCTAATTCAGCTTTTATAATTCTTTAAAGAGAAATAATTATGTATCTTTATTACTCACCATAAACAGTTAGTGAACAATATATAACATTTTAAGCTATAATGTTTGCTACTCTTTAATAAACTTAAAACATGAAAAGGTACATCAGATGCAAGGTTCTCTCCATTTATTAGGAATTTTAAGTCTTGAAATCCTTTTCTTGACTGGAATTTAGTTACTTAGCCATGGTTACTTTTATATCTTTAGGATTCAATTGTATTTACTATGCCCAAAAAATAGCCAAAATCCAGAAAACAGTAATCTTTGCGAACTACAAATGTTAAATAAGTAGTTAGGACAATTGATTTTTTAAAAGAATCAGCATCTTATACTTCTGCAAGTGTGTTCAAGGGTCGTAAGAGCAGTTACTGTGTGCCAGAAGATGAAACCAAAATTCTAACAACTCATTAGATCAAGAGATAAATCAGATCAACTTAAAAAAAAAGAATTATTCACAATTACGGAAGGGGATTATCTCACGCAACAGAGAGAACAAAGAAAGAAATCAATTTCCACTCCAACTTTCTGCTAATTAAAAAACCCAGTCCTAATCAAATGCATTTGCATCATTCCCTGTGGTTTTGTTCTTTCAGGAAGTGAACCATTAGTTAAGTTGGCAAAGCAATAAGATTTTGTGCTGACAGATTTGTGTTAATGCTGCCCCGTGTGCTGACCAGTTAAGGGTTTTTCAAAGGGAAAGACACTTTCTTTGATGTTGACGTGCCCTTTCATACAACCTGCAGTGTCACCACTTTGCCATGACAGGTTGCAAGGTTGGGTAAGCAAGGGGAAACTGCTTTACTACCATGTGTTGTGCATATGGTGTCATCAGACTTTTTGGTGCAATGTCCCTTCCCTGTCACTGCCAGACATCATTTTTCTTTCCAATTAATTTTTAAGACAAGGGCTTAGTTTGCTACAACTGCCTTCCACTCTTATTGCATCTACTCTTCATATTTCCCTACATCTGCCCCCCTCCGTATAAAAATGTTAATAAAAATTCTCAAAAGCAGTTTTTATTGATGGCCAAGGTATTATTGCCTTCCCCCATTCCTTCCCTTTTTACCTCTCATTGTGTTGCACTGTAGTGTGCGTTTAACCTCTTTAGACTATAAGCAGGAGCTTACAATATTTTGCAATTACTCTTGGTATCAGCAATATACACATCTGAGGACAATAGCACACAAAATTAAGTAAGATGCATTGTAAGCAGTTTGGAAAGTGGTGTGATACTTCACAAAATTCCTAGTTTCTCCTAATTTGAATCAATTATTTCATCAATAGTACAATTTACTTCCAAATCTATTTAAATGGATCCTCTAGGAACAATTAGAAGTTATTAAACAGTAAAGAATCAAAATATTTGTATTGCTCCTCTTAAGAAAGTTCAGCTTCCATGTCCTAAATAAATAAATATGCATCTATATATGTAGACTTGCACTATTTTTAGTGCTCTACTACATTAAAAAAGCAGAAAGAATAATTTCTAGGAGCATAAAGAGAATTTTCTATTTATCTTTTTCTTTATTTATTTATTTATTTTTTTTCTGTAAAGATTTCTAAATACGGAGCTCCCAAACATCAGTCCAAAGGGGATTCTCAGTGCCAGGCTTTTGTTTCTTTGCCTCATCTAAAATTCTCCAAGGACCATATGTGGCATGGGTATTTGTGTTTAAAGCAATCCTGGAAGAGTCAAAGCAAACTTATCTACTTACGCAAACATGTACCATGTACAAAAATACAGAAGTAAGACAAGCAGGCCTGGCTTTTGTTTGTTTGCTTGTTTATATATATAAACACACTCAAGTTTAGAAGTCCTTATCTTGTTCCGCTGTTGTTTGCTACAGCATCACATGCTTTGAGTCCCCTGACACCCACATCAGGGTCTTCAAATTTCTACAATACAACATCATTCTTTTCTTGTACTGGAATAAATATTTACTAACAGAAATCATACACAATAGCAACTTTGCATTACAGCTTAAAAGTTCCATTTTTAAGATGAAGTATATCAAATAATGGGAAGGTAATCCTGTGAGGTATCTTCTACCTTTTCCACCTCACGGTAACAGTGCAGACTCTACGCAGTGAATTTAATGCTACTTGTAGTAAGTACGCTCATCCTCGTCACTTTTTTGAAGTCCCTAAGAAGGAATGCTCATGAGATCCTCAGACCACAGACTGAAAACCACTGCTTTTTTTTTTTAGTTTATTTTTTCATATCTGATGTAAAAACTTTATAGGCATTTATTATTCCCAAGTGCAAAAAGCCTGCACTGCTAGGAAAGTGAAATGGCATCTAGAAAGCAGCTAAAATGAAAGAAAGAAAAAAAAAAAGTTAGATGACAACTGCCAGCTGCCCTTGTAAGAGGAAAAGGCGGTGTAGGAAAGCTGTCAGGGACTGAGAGCGCCATTCGGCAGGACCAGCGGAGGCAGTGAGCCAGGCAGCCAGCTGCCCGTTTCAGAAGAGCAGCATAGCATAGAACGGAAAAGATGACAGTCAGTCAGTAAGGAGAGGTTTTGGAAAGCAGTCAGTCAGTCAAACCAGGTGAAGAGTTGATTTACTCTGTCAATTTCTAGCAAGCCCGCTTGCTGTTTTACCTTTTCATTTTGTTTACCTGTACCCTGCTTTTGCTCCCTCGTCCTCTTCAAGTAGGGTTTAACATCATAGACCGATGGAGAGACATGTCAAGGATAGAGAAAGAAAGTCTTAATGTTTGTCTCTCCACGTTCTTTTCTCTAAGTGTTGCTTTATTTCCATAATTACTAATTCAAAAAACAGATTAAAGCAGTTAAATGTGCTAGCTGTTTAAAGCATTTAGTGCTTGAATTATCAGGAAGAAGAAATAAGACATTAATATTTTCTTTTGTACCAACAGCTCCTTTTAAAACTGAATAGAACAGCCACGTAACAGATAAATGCCTCAGATACAGAGCAGGCTTAGGGACCATCCTTATACTTGAGGTCAACACCCTTAGTCATGTCCGAAGTTCACAGAAGTAATTACGGTGAGCAGTCAGCTTACATCGCACGGTCTTGTGCCACTCCCTGGAGTGTGCAGACATTACACTGATTTATCTAAGGTGTCGTTAGAATTGTGTTCTCGAACTATTCCACTGCAGGACTGGCAGCAGAGTGGGTGAGTAGCTGGGATGTTGTGTTGCACTGAACTTCGAGCCTGAAACATCTAAGATCACTTCAAGTGCTGCTGACTCGTGATTGCACCTGCACATTACTCTGCCTTCCTTCACTCATCTTTTATCTGTAACTTCAGAAAGATTTTTTTTTAAACTTCCCCCCCGCCATGTCAAGAAAGGGTAAAATAAAATTGGACACTGTCCTAACTATCTCCAGGCACCAGGCCCATAGTGGAATGCTGTGATCTCCCCCGGCTGCCAAAACATTTGTGTGGAATGTAAGAAATTTGTTTTGATCTTCAGACCCATAATTGTGTAGCAGACTTACTGAACAGTCAACAGAAGAAAGAAATGAATAGAAGGGTGATAGAAGGACTTTACAGCTCGCTCTCCTCTTTTGAATTCCTTCTGTTCTTCTAAAATAGATGAGCAAGTAGACTAAATTAGACTCCCTTAATTAGCGACAATAGCCCTATTCTGGTATCTGATGGCAATTTAGTCTCATATAAGACAGTATTTCTCCTAGTACCAAACTTGGTAGTTATGTCAACAGTTTTGCTACCACTCTCTGGCTGCACTTGGGGATCTCTGCCCACTTACCGGGTGGCATTAAAAGCATTCTGCACCCGAGGATGGATCAGCCTCACACATCGCCTCCTTGGAGCGAGGATGAGTTTACGTACTCATGGCCGACACTTCGGTCACCTGCTACACAAATGGGAAAAAACTCGGACGGACTTTACAAGGGAAGCAGCTTCTTTCAAGAATGCCTTGTAGGAGCTTAGCCTCACGCTGCAAAGCAACACAAACGACCAAGAGTTCAGAGAACCGAAAGCTGGAACTGTGTGTAGCTTGAAGATAACCCACGCAGACCCGTTTTATAACCTGCATTAGTAACAAAGAGTAGTTGTACATATGGCGAGATGAAGCCGTAGACAAAGCCTTCTTCCCAAGCTTCTGACCTCAGTTGTTACTTTAATTTGCAAGCAGGGAGGCTTTCATAGTTTCTTGCCTCAGAAGCAGTACTCCCAGCTGCATCTCAACCTCCATCATAGCCAAAAGGGGTAACGAATAACCTGTGCTGATAAATTAGCAAAGGCCTCGTGACATTTTGAGATCCAATTCTCTAAGTCTGCTGTTCATCCCCAAATTGCCCACTTGTATTTCTTGCACTTTTTCCTGGACAGTACAAATAACACATTCACAGAAGGCTTCTGAAGAATTTAATAATTTTATTTACCATTTTATTTATCGTAACACACCCTATGCATCACCACTGCCAATCAAGATTAAATATAGTGCACCCACAATAACTTTCACCAAAACTTTCTTGTCGGACTGTTCACAGGCAAGAAGTACCGATTTATTCCTGGGGAAGGCATTTCAATACATGTCACTGCTCTGGGCTTCAAACACATCTATTTACACTCATCTGAAACCAACTGTATGCTATCAAACAATGTGGAGTTGTTAATTTTAAACAATTCCGGTATCATTAATTGTATAGCATTTATGCTGGAAAAAATATCTTTGCACTGTGATTCTTACTGTTTCTCCCTTTCCAGACACTTCCTCTCAGCTTTTCTGCCAAGCTTTCAGAATTTTAAATTGTTTAATAATGTATTTGAACTGAGGTCAGGAAGAAGTCACTTTAAGGCAGTGGTTTAATGGGTTACTATACACTTGGCTAAATGCGATGTATTGTCATCTTTATTTAAAGGAGTGCTTAGCTGGAATTGAACATAGTTTATCAGACAGAAAATCTGTGGCATCTCATGATGCAAACTGTATTTTCTGACTACTACACAGAGGCCTTTTAAGTGTAGACCAATATACTAGTTATGTTTTTCTTAGAGTACCTTGAGAATTTCTATAATAAATTTGTATATATTAAAAAATTACAACCACACAGAATCTTTTGTTCACGGAGATGTTTATTTTTGTCTTCAATGTTTGTAGGGAATACGATTTCACTACAAAAGTGTCTCAGAGAAACTCCATTCAAAGTCTAGGCTTAAGAATGAAGGGAAAATATACTTTCAGCTGTACCAGTCCTGAGCAAAGTTTAAAAAAAAACTAAAAAAAAAATCCTCTAGAGATAGGAAGCAGCACCAATAAAACCAGAGGGCCTCTTACTGATATCTGCTCATGCTTTCTTTTCTGCTTGAGAATTTGTAAAAACTTAGGTAGGAAGAATTACTTTATTAGAATGTGGACCTAAGATTCACAGTCCCAATCTCTCACCAAATACCACACATTCTTTTACAGTCAGAGTTCAGGGCCTCAGTTTTACTTTCCACTAAGTAGTCAGGACTGCTAACAGCAAGACTGTTGCCCCCATGGTGTAGCATTTTCTCTTACTTAAATTGGTAAATATTTATTTAATATACTTCTTTTAATAAATATTTATTTCCTATCAGTATCAAGTTCCTGAAAAGTTACATTGTTCTTAGAAGTATACTACTCATAGCAGTTATAAAACTTCTGATAACATCAAGTCTCAAAATAATTCAAGTGGCTTACATTCTGTCTCTCGTTCTTCCAGTGAAAGGCTTTCAAGCCATCGGTAACACTCGGTACTTAATAGTTGGTTTATGCAGGACATTCAGATTCAATCTGACAAAGTAAATACTTCTAAGAGTTTCAACAGAAAAGGCACTTACTCATTTTGGGGAAGACACCTGGCAGGTAAGATTTTTATTTTCAAAATAACAAGCCCTTTTTCTGACAATAAAATCCTTCAAAACTACAGTTGGATAAACATAAACCCTATAAATAAAACCAAGCTCATGTATCCCTTCCCAAGAAAGGTAATACTGTCCTTGATTGAGAAGCTGGGAAGTGTGAAAGCATCCAGAAATACTCAGAAGTTTTATTCACTTCTGTGATATTCCGGTAGGCTATCACAGCTGACTAGAAGAAAAAAACCTCCTCCGAAGAATGTATGTCTTACAAACCGAAAGCCTCAGAAATTTCTGGACTGTTTCTTATTAGGTACTTGTATCAGCAATAAAATATAAGATTCTAGTGTGTTATAACCAGGAACACCGCCTTGGTTACAACTGATAACCTGCGACTCCATCCAGAGTAAATCTTTTATCAAACTTCCTTTCAATTGAACCATTGCCTCAGTGATGCTCTGTGTAAGGCACTTAGTAAATTTTAAGAGCATCTGACAGTGCTGTTGGTAGTTCTGATTTGTTTGTGAGGATGCTCTACCAACGCTTCAAGGTTAACGGGCTAAAGTGTGGAATAATCACTGCAAACAGCCATAGGAACTACTGGCCACAAGCCTCTTCAGAAGCCACATCCATTCTAGTCTGGGTTCTTACTACCCTTTCAACATAGGGTTCTCTTTTTTCTAGTAGTCCGGGAATTAGGCCCTTTAAAATTGGTTAGTGTCTAAATGTACAAGAGGAATTTTTTTCCTGACTATCTCTTTAACCAATACTTCTGCCCTTTCAATAAATGACCTGTATCCAAGAGTGAAATGTTCATGGCATTTACTATTAAATTCACAAAACCCTACATCTATTTTTAGGCCAAAAGTCACTGAACCAACAGGTATCAAGAATTACAAAGCAACACACAGCTATAAGAAGTGTGGGATGCTGCCTACTTCCAATACAGTACACAGAGAAAGGAATACTAAACACACAAAGATGACATTATATAGTGGCTTTTCTAGGTATTATTCTGAAAACACATTTTCTTTGTTCTTTCCGCCCTTATCCTCTTGTCTTTTTGTTGGACTGAGGATTTTTGAAGGTGTTTGACATTTTAGAAACAGAAGCTGCCCACTTGGAATTTCTGCAAGAAAGCTGAGAAAGTGCTCAGTATCTGTGCACGCTCCCCAGATCTCCTCCTCCAGCTGGCACCAAGAGCATTTTCTTGCACCTTTCAAAAAGCCTCCAGGTACTGCAAGTTACTTGGCAACATTAAGCCTCCATCAGCCAGAAAGCATTTTGCTTATTTTTTCACGTTTGGAAGCCTCCCAGCAATAGAATCAGACCATTTGCAGAAATGCAGATATGAAGACCAGTAATTGGCATCCCAGAATGCCAGCTATCCCAGCCAGAATGCTTGAATGGTACAGGATCAGTGTAAGTAAGTTTGCTCAGCACGTATCTGTTCAGTAAGTCAATTATATAGAAACAAGGACAACAGTGACAAAATTGATAACAACCTCTAAGCTCCACATACCATTTTTGGTCTTACAGAAACCAAGACATAGCTGATGAACTGGGAATAGCAGTCAAATTCCCCACTTAACAAAAGCAGGCATAATAAATTATTTCAAACTCACTGCATCCACTTATACTATAGATGTACTTTAAAAAAAAAAAAAAAAAAAAGAAGAAGAGAGATTGCTTTTAACCTGGGAGATTTGATTCTTTAAGCAGCCCCAGTGGAGGGGGAGGCAGTAGAAGGATAAGCGGCTGATGCTGCACTGAAGAGAAACATCCATAAAAACATGTCTATTTTTATAAAGAGAACTGAGTGCAAGTTTTTCCCCCCACCTTCCCTGCAGCTGACTCTGTGAAGTACATCAGGAAAATTAGTACTCAGCTTTGGAACTTGAATAGTCTCAGTGTGAACCAGGTTAAGGTTTATGCCCTAGATTCTGACCCAGGTAAAACATATAATATGCAACTATTCTGAGAACCAGGTTTCTGTTTCAAGCAACAAACTATCCCACTTAGAGGCTGAACACTTTTGGTCCACCAACAACTTCAACATAAAAATAAGTCCCTCACAGCTCCTGGCTTCCATATGAGAATATGGCACAATGTCATTCTTAGATGTGTGAAAAGAACATGTGTAACTCAGCACTATATATTCCTTGTTAACCAACAGAGTGCTGGGAAATACAACCAAAATCTAGCTGAGCTGCCAAACTATTTATTTGCTGCTATATCTGCCTATGCATAACATAGAAAGAACACTACACATATCCTGCTTATCTGTTTATTTAATGCAAGTGCTATGCACCGTGTGCCTATAATCCCAGGAACTCTTCCAAAGCAAGGAGTGCAACTTGAGACCCTGTCCCAGTGCTCTCTTACAGTTCAGTGCGACTTCCTTGCACAAGGAAGGAAAGACACACCCAAGATTTAATACCATTACTGTTTAGTCCACACAGGCAGAGAAACTCATTTGGCTGTTTGAAGCATTTAGGATTTTGTAAAGCTTCCATTCTTCTGGTCTTGTAGCAGTCATAGTAATTTTATCAAAAACTACTAATCAGATCACAGCCACAGAAAGATACATCCTTCTGTTTTCCTAAAGGCAGTATTTTCTTCAAATATACTTTTTTATACCTGGTAGCAGTTTACACAAATTTTAAACAAAGACAGCTGTTCTGGACATGCTGTATATCCTAAATCAAGAGATTTTAAAGAGGAATACATTTTTCCTTAGGTTAAGGTATTATGCTTAAAGCTTTCTGTCCAGATTTTAAAAACATTCTCTCAAAATAGTTGTGTAAATATACTTCAATTAATTTCTAATTCAAGAGATGCTTGTCCTTAATCCAGTTAATATTTCTTTTCAAGCTATCAATTCTACAACTTGCATTTATCCACTACCAAAAAAGATGTGGCTTTTTTTTGAAATCACAGTTTTAAACTGAGGAAAGGAAATCAAACACCACAGGAAGTTGCAAGTCAGGAAAAGGACACGACTCAAGAACACTTTTGTTTTTACTTCCTTGTCATGAAAAACATAAACAGAGATACTTTATACAGACAGTTATTTAGAATAACTTGAGTACACTACAGTACTCACTACAGTAAAGTTCTAAGTACAGACAACCCTTCAATGCATATGCTCACCTAAATAATGTGGTCTGGTATAACCCTAAGAAAGGCTGATTAGTGAAGAAAAATTAGAATAGGGAAATTTTATGAAAAGTAAGTATGTAGATCTCTTTACATCACTACAAAAAGGACTATGAACACAAACTAACATCAGACGGTTTCTTCTCTTACTTTAAAAATACTAAACCCATGAAACAGTAAAACCAGACAAGCTTGCTTATTCCGCTCTGAGTGCTTTGGATTACTAATTATAGATATTATGAATTACATTTCTCCCTAGATACAATACCTATGCTGGCAACTCACTTACAGTAGAGAATGCAGTTTCATTGAAAATCAGGTAGTACCCTGTAGCAAATTAAGATATAACAGGAATTTACAGGCAGTACAAAATCTTTTCCCACCTTGCATAGTGGTTTTGTAGCATGAAGTATAAGAAAACTGAATGATTACAAGTAAATCTCTAGAAATTCCTTTTTGTGCCATTAAATGAGGTTACCATGGTCTTACCTTCCTCAACTACAAAATATACAAAATCTCAGTAAATCAACCCTCAAAATGCATTAGTGCTGTGTGTAGGCATAGGGAAGTAGTTGCACTGGGGTAATTACATATTAATTACCTGAGAACAGACATATTTCCTTTCAGTCCAGCATGCCTATGTGTTCACCACTTATATCTGCCTAAGTTTTCCTACTATTCATAAGCACTTAGAAAAAAACATTTTTTTCTGAAGTTTTTACAGTGTTACTACCTTCCAAGTTGCTTCTGGAGATCCAACATGTATTGGTAACATTGTGCATAATAGGTCATCTGAGCTTCAACAAAATCATTCAGACAGCGAAGATGATGTGCCTACAATGCAGCGAAGAACTCAAGTTTTTAGTCTGTAAAAACACTATGCTGCATTAGAATATCTGGTCTCCTAGTCAGATGCTAACACCAATATTGGCATATAAGGATTTATGGCACATATGCGCAGTGCCTGGATTTACCACTGAAATGGGATAAAAAGTCACAAAAATTAACATATTTGAGCACAAAAAATAGGTGCTGTACAAGCATCATGCCGTTTACCTACATTGTTTCCACACTAGAATGAATATTTTAGCACATTTTTGTGGTTTCAACATTCAGTTGATCTGATGAATGGGAAACTGAGTTTAAAGGATAAAAATAAAGCTCCTGTATGCTTAAAGTTAATGGGAGAGTAAAGTTAAATTCAGTGGATACTTAACCAGAATTAAAAAAATAAAAGAACATGGTTTGATGCTTTAACGCACTGAAGTGAAAACTCATAGCCCAAAGCTCCTGAGCAGCTTACTGTAGTTATTTTTAGAAAGTGCCCTGATTTTGACTTTCCCCCTATACCCCTTTTGGGTACTCACATGTGTGCTGCTGATTCCTTCCAGCAGAAGTCTGGTAATCTCTGCTTGACGGTCAAATTCACTCTGAGTAATTCGTACTTCCTGTTCAGACTAAAAGTAAGGATGCACATGAAGTATTTATACATTGCGCTCTGTTACACTTTCTGACTGCAACAGTTCCATTTGATTCTCAGCTACTCATACAAATGCATTAATCACAAGCTTAGGTATTTGAAATGTGCTTTGTCTTTGCAGATCTTTACTAGGCAAAAAGAGTAATTGCATTTTGGGTTCAGAAATGTTGAGGCCCTTTGTACACAACAGTTTTATCATCAGACACCTAATACATAGAGTCAATGCATGCAAAATGCAAATACAATGAAGGCATTTTTCTGCCAGCAGTATTAACCCACCTCTCCCAATAAAAAAACAATTGTTCATTGGCATAACAGTGTCTTCACCAGGGCTTCTGCCAGCATAGTAGTGTGTATTAGGTTTGCATGGCAAGGTTTTGGTAGTGGGAGGGGGGTACAGGGGTGGCTTCTGTGAGAAGCTGCTGGAAGCTTCCCCTGTGTTTGACAGAGACAATGCCAACCGGCTCAAAGTTGGACCCGCCGCTGGCCAAGGCCGAGCCCATCAGCGATGGTGATAGCACCTCTGGGATAACAGGTTTAAGAAGGGAAAAATAAGTTGCTGCAGCCAGAGAGAGGAGTGAGAACATGTGAGAGGAACAGCCCTGCAGACCCCTAGGTCAGTGCAGAAGGAGGGGTTGGAGATGCTCCAGGTGCCGGAGCAGAGATTCCCCTGCAGCCCGTGGGGAAGACCATGGTGAGGCAGGCTGTGCCCCTGCAGCCCATGGAGGTAGCAGATCTCCACCCACAGCCCGGGGAGGACCCCATGCTTGAGCAGGTGGGTGCCTGAAGGAGGCTGTGACCCCGTGGGAAGCCCACACTAGAACAGGTTTGCTGGCAGGAGCTGCGGACCGGTGGGGGACCCACACTGGAGTAGCCTGTGCCTGAAGGACTGCACCCCGTGGAGCAGTTCGTGAAGAACTGGAGCCCATGGGAAGGACCCACATTGGAGAAGTTCATGGAGGACTGTCTCCCACGGGAGGGACCCCACGCTGGAGCAGCAGAAGTCAGTGAGCAGGAAGGAGTGGCAGAAACGTGTGATGAACTCACGGCAACCCTCATTCCCCATCCCTCTGTGCTGCTGAGGGGGAGTAGGTAGAGAAAACCAGGAGTAAAGTTAAGTCAGGGAAGAAGGGAAGGGTGAGGGGAAGGTGTTTTTAAGATTTGGGTTTGTTTCTCATTATCCTACTCTGATTTGATTGTTAATAAATTAAACTTATTTCCCTAAGTCGAGTCTGTTTTGCCCATGATGGTAATTGCTGAGTTATTTCCCTGTCCTTATCTCCACTATGAGCCTTTCATTGTATTTTCTCTCCCCTGTCCAGTTGAGGAAGAGGAATTATAGAGCGGCTTTGGTGGGCACATGGGGTCCAGCCGGGGTCAGCCCACCACAGCAGAGAAAGTCAAGGGCAGCTGTAGAGAGGTAAAACAGAGCCATTAAGGGAAGCCAGGGGAGCAGAGGGGAATTTCATTTGTGCGTTTTCTTCATTTCCTGTTTCAAATGGGTTTTTTTAGTCCTTTAAAATTACCAGGCAGACCGGCTCTGCAGATTGGTCAGTTCAGAGCCTCTTGTAAATCAGGCCCTTCGTGACCACAGTGCAGAAACCTCACTCCAGCCTAATTCAACAGCAGAAGGTTTGGCAAGTGCAGATGCAGCCCGTTTGCCAAGGGTCTGTGGTCCTCATCAAATCAATCACCACCACTGCTGGCAACATGAAGACACTCCCACTTAAAAGTGGGCTGTGTCTGAGAAGCCCAGAGTCCGGGCTGTATTTTTAACCTGGCCAAGACTGCTCAGGCTGGAAGTGGAGAAGTGGAGCAGCGTGGCTCTCCACTGCTGCAGCAACTTGTGCTGTGGTTTGGGGATTTAAAGAGTGCTTCGATCTCTCAGCCTCCCTGCTCCACATCACAGTCTCTAACCTTACCACTAGGTAAGAGTAGGAAACATTTTGATGATAATGCAGTGCATCTGCAGTGAGAGCAGAAAGGCAAATAGAAACTCTGTAGTTCTATGTCCTTGCAAAACACAGCATCTCCCAGTACCAGTACAGACCTCTGCTATCTGCTATTGGGTTAGGGTTGGACTCGATGATCTTAAAGGTCTTTTCCAACCCAAACAATTCTATGATTCTATGTCTCTCACAGCATACTCCTTAAGAAGTTGGTGGCTCATGGCTTAGACAAGTGTACTCTTCACTGGGTAAAAAACTGGCTTGATGGCCGAGCCCAGAGAGTTGTGGTGAACGGAGTTAAATCCAGCTCGTGGCGGGTCACAAGTGGTGTTCCCCAGGGCTCAGTTTTGGAGCCAGTTCTCTTTAATATCTTTATCAATGATCTGGACGAGGGGATTAAGTGCACCTTCAGTAAGTTTGCAGATGACACCAAGTTGGGTGGGAGTGTTAATCTGCTTGAGGGTAGGAAGGTTCTACAGAGGGACCTGGACAGGCTGGATCGATGAGCCAAGGCCAATTGTATGAGGTTCAACAAGGCCAAGTGCCGGGTCCTGCTCTTGGGTCACAACAACCCCACGCAGTGCTACAGGCTTGGGGAAGAGTGGCTGGAAAGCTGCCTGGCAGAGAAGGACC
>JAVJGG010000005.1:32304584-32323769 GCA_035590195.1 Aviceda cuculoides
GAAGCGGGCTGGCCGGCAGTAGGAGTGATGGCAAATGGCCTGCACGGCTCGTCCCAGGGAAAAAAAAAAACCAAAACCAAAACCAACAACCGCTTTTTCTGTATTGCAGGGTATTTGCCTGCGAGAGCATCCGGATCGCCCTGTTCTCCTTCCCAAAGAAACCGCTCCGGGACGTGCTTTACAGTAATAAAGAGCCAGGGGGGGAAAAAAAACCAGAACACGAGGTTCTGCTTATAAACCTTCGTCTAAACCAGCCTGTTACCCTGAGGCGGGCGGAGGAGGTGATGGGCACCGACCCAAACCCAGGAGAGAGCGGCGTTACCTGGTACCAGTGCTTTTGCGCTTAAAGGCTGGCGGGTACGACGCGGCTCGCGCGCGGCGCTAGGCAAAGCGCTGGCGGTCGTTACCTGTGCCGTCTTGGGGCGCAGGAGCCCCGCGTCGCAGGCTAGGGTGCCATTTTGCACGATGGCCGTACGGAAGGAACAAAGAGCACGTGTCCTAAGTGCGGAACAAAAGAGCGGTTAGGCGCAGGTAGGTGGCAGAGCGCAAGCAGAGGGCGAGTTGATATTGGTCAGCGTCGTAGTGGTCAAAGCTGGTTTTGCTGCGTTGTCAAGAGACGGCGGGATTTCGAGAACAAAATGCGCCCGAGGGGAGGTGGTGTACCCAAGTGTGTGAGAAAGCGTAACTGAAGACGTAGGCGTCTTTGAAAATTAAGCGAGAGAAACTTTCTGACTCTGAAGGCAAAGTCATCAAAAAGAATTTCAGCTAGAAATACTGGGGTATGATGATGAGAAGGAAAATGTAGGTAAAGTGCTAGGGAAGCCATGAAAGACCCTGTAGTTGGGACATTACATTTGTGTAAAGGTACTAATACTTCCACAACATTCACAGTTTTCTGTTTAGCAATCCTGTACACCAGCAATTGGAAGCCTGTGTAGCATTTTCTACTTGTGGTCGGCCATTTATCCTAATTTCCTTCTGCATTCACATCCTGCTTTTGGAACTGTAATTTTCCCCGCCTTCTCTTTTCTGTATTTGCCTCGCCTTTTCCTTTCTTCCTCTGTTGCAGTTTCTTTCTTCTCTTTTTATGCTTCTCATAGAGCCTTCTGTAAATTAAAAATAAAATGTATGGATTGCACATCAGAGGATGGGCCATGCCAGGCACAGACAGCTGGCCTGGGTTTGTTTGTATTTACATGAACTAGGTGCCCAGACCCAACCCCCAGCAGGGAGAAACAAGCTCCTGCTGAAGCTGATCTGATGCTAAGAACAGGCATACGATTTTCTCATCTGTGGGAACCATTTGTCTCCATTGACTATTAGAGAGAGAGCTTTGCACCAGGAAGGCAGAACTGGGCATCTACCCTTTCAAATTACAGAATTACATGAGGTGACTCACCTGCGCTTGAACCTCATGCTACGTACAAATCTGTAGACGGGAAGCAATGGAGAAACCTGTCTCTTTGTGCCCTTTTCCACAGTGCACTCTCTCTACTGTATAAATAAACATATTGTTTTCCCGCTTTCAGAAAGCAATTATTTTGAAACAACCACTTTCTCTTGACCTTTCCTCCGTCACAGACTACTTTTTCCATACTGATTGTGAGAAACAAAACAGAACTTCCACTGATGGTTACAAAACGCTGGGATGTGTTGTAATCCCTCAGGAACCACTCTTGGAGAGAACCGTTTCTAATCAGCAGGAGGAATCGCAACTGCCAGCCACAAATGTTATCCCTAACAGCCGAGTAATCTTTCTGGTTGTTGCCTTCCAGACCTTCTGCTGCATGGCCATCACCCAAACCACTGTGCGTAAAGATTGCGATGTTTTCCCAGCAGCGTTGGGCCCGTTTCCCACTGAACTCCCAACTGATCCTTATTTTGGGAGCCGAAAGGTGATTGGGATGGTGTGTTCAAAAGTTCGGGTGGATGGGTCATGGTGCCCTCCACGTGGTGCCACCCATGGTGCCCATGGGTCTGTGCAAGGATGGGTGTCCTTCTTGAGTAACACCAAAGAGGAAAGAAAGGCCATTTTCCTCGCACCATGTTCTGTCCTCAGGTAGGAGCACAAGAGAACATCAGTGAAAGCACTGAGCCGTCCCATGTCATCTCTTTGAACCTTCATTTTGAATTCCCTTAGTTTTAAGTTCAATTTCATCTAGAAGTATAGTTGTTCTGGAATAGTTATTTGCACCCTATTTTAATTCAGCTGAGCTAACGTAAACACATCTTTAAGACAGAAGGGATGGGCAATATATTTGTCTCTTTGTACATCAGGCATTCTCTCTCTAGCTAGTGTTTGGTCTCTTATTATCTTAAAGTTGACATTTTTATAGCATTGTACTAGGGAAATGCTCACAGTACGATTATGCTATTGAATATGATATTATGCTGATAGCTTTGTGGAAGTTAAAGATCTAATAATATTTTCAATAGCTTACGGTATAAATGTTTGGCGTGCATGACTTCTCAGTTAAAAGTTTATTCATATTAAAGAGGATGTGAAAGGGGATGGTCGCAATTTCTAAGTATCTTTTTGCATGAAAATTCTTGCTGCAGAGAAAATTACAGTTGTTTCTGGAAAAAAGTGTTCACGTATGAAGTTATTTAAGAATAGGCTGTTGCTGTGTAAATCCATACAAAGACTTGCCATTTAGTCAATACTTGAACCATTGTTGTGCACATCAAACCTACGCCAGTTGCTGCATTACCACCATCTCGAGCAATTAAGTAATCACTTTGTCACTGCTTGAGTTTAATAAAACTTTCCATAAAGACGATTATCATTATATTGTAGATAAACCACCTTTTAATCCCTATTTATAAAAAGGAAAACTACATAAGTATAAAATTTCACTGGAACAAATGCCACATTATTCCAGGATGGTATATCTTGTTTTGCTTGGGTTGCACTGATGAAATTGATTTTTCAAGACGATTCAATCAATTTGTGGGAATTTGACTGATGCGTTTTTTTGGTATGATAAGGCCTAAATCCTGTCCGGGCTTCTATATGCTACTGCACTGCAGGGAAAAAAAAAAAAAAAAAAAAAAAGTATTTCAGAGCTTTTGAAAAGTGAAAGATGCCCTATAATACAGACAGTAAAATTGGTGACAGTGAGAACTGCACCTCCATGTTAACCCAGCGTGTGTTTGCTCAGCCTTGGGGTCAGCCCAAGCTATCAAAAAAGTATCAGTGGCTCCTGGCAGTCCACGCTTCTCTTAATAGTATTTTTCTCTTAGGGGAGGGAAATTCTGCTTTGGAAAGGGCTGGGGCAGAGAGGGACCACATCTAGAGTACATGGTAACATCGGAGTGCCTAAAATTTGTTTTAAAGTAGGTTGTGCTTCCTTGCGTGTACAAGCCTGACCTAAACACAGTATATAATTTTTAGGGAGCTACTGGATTCATGAGATTTGGGTCACCACCATATCCTTCAGGTTTCACCCAGTTAGAATGGCCCTGAGATCAGCAGGGATAATGCTGTCGTGAACCTGGAGTAACACGGTGGTGGGTAAGTCCAGGAGTCTTTCTAGGGCCATAATTTGACTGTATAATATGGTTGTGAGAATTTGGCCCCAAACACGTAAGACAAAGAGCATTGTACCCAGAACACTCGCAGGTTATAGTGCAGCAGCAGTATACAGTTGTCTGTGTAGGTGATGATTTGCTGAAGGAAAATTCAACCATAGTGGTCATATAGTGGTTTTTTATATTTGTCCTCTACGGACTGGAATGAAATTATCAAACCACTTCACTTCAGATGCTTGGTGATTATCAAATAATTATGTCAGTTAATGCCTCCTCTCCTGGTTTGGACCCAGCCTTTATCTTTGCAGGTTTTGTAGGGAAGCTTTTCAGCTCTACAGTCTCTGTAAGTCCTCTACTTGGTCACAGAAAACTCTCACAGTACAAGTTTCCCTACGTTTTCCATCCATCCTCTCTTGGAGGTAATCCGAGGTGTGAAGGATCACTGCTAGGAATAAAAGAACATTCCCAACACTTATTAAGTATTTCTGGTCCTTTTACTGAGATTCCCAGGCGTGGCGGTGCACATGGCACTCTTTTAGGCTGAAGGTGATCATTCGTTTCGGATAGGTCACTGAAGATTGTTAATAAATAATACCAATACTTAATTCTTCTATCATACCTCTCACAGGAGAGGTGTGCTAAGAACTGCCTGTCAATGCTAGATTGAGGGTATGCCAGGCGATGGTTTCGGACACTGGGAAGGTGTTCACACACCCTGTGTCTGGACTTGAGGAGCCAGTGGGAGCTTCCCTCCCAACAAATGGTGAAAGATGGGCTTCTCCAGGACAAATGGTTCAAAGTGGTAATGCTGGGGTCTTGCTTTGAACCATCTATAAAAAGGGAGCGGAGGGAGACAGGGCTCGCTAGCCTTTGTGAATTTGGATCTCGGGGGTTGAAGGAACTGGAGTGAAGCTGCCATTATCAGCTATTTAAATCTGGGGCTAAATCTTTCCCCGGCTGCTCCCATCAGGGTGAACTGAGGTAGTACATCCCCTGCCAAGGGGGGTTTCACCCGGGCAAAGCCAGAGCCCCCCGAGGAGGAATGGGTATGCTTTGCAGAGGCTCCTTTAAACAGAAATAATCTCTTGTCTTCAGCCGCCAGTTCTTGCCGACATCAGCGTAAGATCTAGCTGGTTACGGGGCTGAACACATAACGTACCTTGATTAGCAAGTCAAGCTCCCTCGGGGCTGTAGGAGAGGAAAAAAAATAGCCCACTCCCAATGCTATCTGTTCAGGTCTGCTCCCTCATTTCACCATCTGCCTTTATCCCTCCTACTTTGCTCCCTCTTTCCCTCTCTGCTATTTGTCATCTTCCTGTTTTGGGTGGGTTTTTTTTTCCCTTTTCCTTCTCCTCTTTATGTGTTCCTTCATCCTCCTCCCTGTTTTCTTATCCTTCTTGTCTTTATAGCTGAGATTTACCTTTCTAGCTGGTTTTCTGTACTGCTAATTCTGCCTGCTCCGTCCTCCAAGTTCCCTTTCTGTCTTGTCTTACTCTTCTCTTGCTTGCTTTTAACCTTCACTGGTGCTCTCCCTTTTAGGAGTTGTTTTAAAACATTAAAATCTGGCCAGAGGTTGAGTTTCCTATTTTTGCGCCGCGCCGGTGGCAGGCTTCCAGTGGAAATAGTGCCAAAGGAAGAACAGCAGCCCAGAGGAGATTTCGCACTTTACAGCAATAGTTAAAGCATTCTGAATCTGATTAGGGGATATGGCTGAAAGTCACATAGCTTCCTGGTCCTACACGGCATTTTTTTAAAAGCTGTCAGAGCAAAAAATGAAATGCTGGAACTAAAGCCCCTAAGCAAGTTCCAGCTTCAGTTCAGTTCTCCAGCGTAGTGTCAGTCAGCACGCAAACACCTACCGCAACGGCTGGATTCACAAGTGCCATAAGCCACCTTTGGATCAAAAGTGCCATTCAATTTTTCTCACTGTAAATCTCTTATATATATTCCTCCAGATTTACTTTGAGATCAGAATTTGACTTACAGGCATTATCTCTGACAAACGAAGGGGAAAGGGTGAATGTGTAGCACTGTGACATCGGGAGGAAAAAAGGATATTGCAGATGTACTGCTTTTTTCAGGTATAATAGGAGTAGTGAATGAACAAACCGACCTTCTGTCGGAAAAAAACATACAAAGATGATGACTCCTTAAGAAGAATGCCTTCTCTGTGTATAATAAAAAGCATATTTCACTGCTTATAGCTATATATACACACGTACACACACAGAGAAATGGGTACATAAATATTCAAAACAGTTGCAAAATTATCTTAAAAGGTATTCTGTATCAGGTCATTACATTTTCATTATTAAATACTTTGAGGTAAGAGATCTCCACAAGAAACGGTTTGAGTCCCCTTTTCCCAATTCCCACACTATTCTGGGGAAGGAAGAGAAAGATGGATTTAATAAAGGTGCAGCTCGCAGGAGTGCTGGTAAGAGATCTCACTTTTTTTTTTTCTTTTGGCTTGGAATCACTGGCTTTGTCTCAGTTTGGCAAAAGATTATATCCTTCACGACATAATCGATGTCAGTACCTTCTGCCTCCAGCCCCAGTGTTACACTTTCCAGTTTTCCTTTTTTTTTTTTTCCTCCTTTTAATTAAAATATAGCATCTGAACAACAAAAAGGAACAAAAAAAGCACAGGGATCAGATGCAGCTAATAGAACACATCACCATGTGGGTTCAGAATCAAGGCCGGGCGAGGAAACCTCTCCCCTGAGGAGGAGACGATTTCTTTGCCACTGTGCTAAGGTTATTGCAGCGCCAGCATCCCTAAATAACCACGCGCTGCGTCTTACCACCCCTTCGTCCCTCTCCCTGTCCTTCGCGCTGGACTGGTATTGCTGCCAAGCGTAGGGCTTGCACTGCGTAGAGACCCAATATTTGGTGGGAGCCCTTTACAGAGCTTCTTTTTCAAAATAAATAAATAAGAAATGAGAGAGAAAGAGTAACGAAGTTCTTTAATTAACGTGGAGCGTACCCTCAGGCTTTGCCCGTAGGTGCGGAGCGCTGTCTGTAGCGAGCCCATTGCACTGACAGGTGGTCTGGGGCTGGGAGAAGCAGAAATCTCCCAGAGGAACCTGTCAGTCGACGTGGATCGGCGTTGATTCCTCCTGCTAGGTAACTGGAGAGTCTCCAAGTCGTTCAGGACTCGGGAAGAACCGTTCAAATAAAAGACTACCTAATCTTGCAGCGCCGCTACTTTTAAGATGATTTAAACCTTAAAAAAAAAAAACAAAAACAAAGTGCCGTGGGGAAAAAAAATATTGCAATCGTCGAGACGATCGCCGCAGATGACCATCACTGGAAGTTGAGCGTTGAGGTCAGACGAAGCTGGTCCTTGGGCCGCGGCTGCGCGGCGGGGTCTGATGGTGCCGTCTGCTCCGCAAACGACCGGGGGGGCTGCCAAGGCACACCGCTGATGCAAAAAAGCTCTGCTCTCAAGCTAAACGGCTGCTCTCTGGCTGCTAGAAGGGAAAAGGAAATGTAGCGACACAAAAGGGAGTTTGAAAAAAAAAAAAGACAAAATTTTGCTACTTCATTCTGCATCGGCGTTATCATCGTCTGTAGCTATTACGTCCGTTGGACTAACCCTCAGAACGCTGCTCTCTCACAGCCTTACAAAGAAATCTTCAAAGAAACCCCGGGATCAAGGCAGTGTAAGCACAAGCTTTAAGTCAGCTTTGCCTGACGGCTTCTGATTTATGCTTTCAAACATACCCACAGATCTCTGCCTCGGTTTGTTAGTTACGCCTTGCAAAACACATAAGGACATGCAGTGCCTTAATATACCTCTCCCAGAAGAATAAAATCTTTATACATACTCTATTAAATTAGATGGTTTGGAGAAGAAGAATTACATTTTCCTGAAGACTGGATTTATGAAAATACTATCTAGAAGCTTCCATTTTTAACTAATTGCAAATTCTGCAGCATTCTAGACAAGTTTAATGTGCAAATTTGTCCTCACTACATCTATTTAACTACTACCGTTTTCGTATAAACATTGATAAATAATGTTTAAGAATGAAGTGTTGAATGTCTTTTTTATGATACCAGTAGAACATGCAGTAAAGGCTTTACCATTTCCCTTATCCTTGGGGAAGTACTTAAGCAGATAAAGTAATTAATAATGTGAGTTACTAGCTTATATAGTAACAACAGAACATTTGTTAGCTGCACGTGTAAGAAGATTTCACATAAATTCAGTAGTTCTATCTGTAGCTCGATTCTTTGAAAGAAAAAAAACATCCCGTAATTGGATTTATTTGTTGAAAAAAGCTATTTCACAGTTAAGAAGGGAGACATGTAGCAGAAACTCTTTAGCCACGTCTCTCATTAACGTGCAGTAAAGTGAGCTAGATACTCCGCTTGGGTTAACCATCATACCTTTATCCAAGCTGTTTGACCTGTACACGTAACTCCAGATAAAAATCTGTCCCTGTGTAACTCGAAGATAACAAACTGTACGGCAGACATAGGGAAAAAGCACCTCAACAAGACAGTGGCAGAAAATGATTGACTGGCTTTGTGTTCGTTTGGTAACCTCGGGAGGTCAAATACAAGAGAGGTCGTAGAGCTTCGAAGCCTAAAATGCGCACGTATTCTCAGAGCTACGTTCTGTCTTCTCAGGAGTTCGCCTGGGACGCTAGCCAGAATAGCACTGCAATAGCACCTGACAGATAAAATTAAAGCATGAATCATAATCTCTCTGGTCTGCCAAACTGAGCCTTATTCAAGTTGTAGCTTTAACATAGATTACAGTTTAGAATTTGATGGCGTGTCCAAAAGCTAACTATCCCTTAATTTCAAACAGTGTTGTGAGAAGGTCGTGTATTTGCACCGGGGTACAAATGTGGGTTTGCGTGATGCGAATTGAGTGACGGGAGTTCTATTGTTTAAATTTAAATGAAATACCAGCTGGACATTTGCCAGGATAAGATATCATTCTGACAGAGCAGAACACTCAAGTATATCGAGCGTGCTCTTTGGATTAGTCTAAGAGAATAAAGGGCATCGTAACAGTCTTACAAGGCAGGGAAAACGTGGAGTGCTTCAAAACCAAGCATTCAAAATAGCATTGATAATAAATGATTTAAATGGCATTCAGAATATGGAATTCTTGATGTTTGAAACCTTTTTCTTAGATATGAGGAAGAAGGCAGGCAGACTAGACCTGGAAGAAAGCCTGTTATAGGGCAGAAGGGCATTATTTTTGTTAATGCTAGCATTATTGATACTCTAATCATCCAAAACAAATCTACTTAATCTATAATCTTTGAAGCTATAGAATTGGTCGGGTACCACGGTAAGTATCATCCTTCCAATTTTCATTTCAGACGCTGTAGCAATCAAAGGATGATATAGCTTCAAAGAGTAACAGGACATAGTTTGAAGTTCGATTTATCATGCTGGTAACGGACCGACCACTGGGATTTTTTAGTTGGCTTGACTGGGACAAGGGACGGACATACAGAAGTCTTCAATCATCAGATTGCCTTCTTATGCGTGACTAATCAATGGTCTGAATATAGGCTTACGTAAACTAACCACTTTGTAATTGACAGCAAACCGCCTGCTTTATCAACACCAATAAAAAAGACTAATGCAATCCAAGAGTTTTTCTCTCTCTGCCTAGATATACAGCAGATTTGTACCTCGTAACAAGTGTTGTAATCCATAGATCAAAGGATAAAATAGTATAGAAATAAAACAGACTATTCAATTTATAATTCAACGCATTCTTACATATGAGACATCAACTGACAAAAGTAAAATAGCTAGCAGACTTCAGTGCAGGAATACGCGTTTACTTGTAGTCTCTGTGGTAGCGTTCGTTCAGGACCTGACGTTCAGTTCATCGGTTGCAGATATGACCAAATCCACGAAAAAGGGGATCTAGATTTCGATGTGGGTAGCCATCACTAGATGCAGTTCACATCTTTTCTGGCAGTATTTTCAGTTAAATTAGTGATATACATTCTCAATATCAATTCCAACTTAACATTGATCTTTGTCTGAGAGTTTCTTTAAAAGGTTTTTACGTGTGAACATTTAACAATAAAACCCAGGAAGAAACCCGATAAGAAGACACAAGAACGGTCGCAAAACATCTGCCAAAACCTGAAGATATAGATGAGGAATCTTGGCTCAGCTGAAAACGTATCTGAAGTTCTGAGACAGGTTCGTCAGCAGGCACTGGTTGCGTTGTCCTGCTACACGGCAATGCAAAGCAAACAAAATATAGTCGTACGCTGGGCCAGATCTGCAGCTCCTTTGCATTACTGGGGGACCTAACATCACCCAAAGAGACCCTGTAAGCCTGATCATTAATTGACTAGCAGTCAGGCACAGAGAACCTTTACGAGAGCGGCATTGGGGACCGGCTGCTAATTGTGCGCGCTGTCAGGGAGAGCTATTAACAGATGAGGCCGGTGTCCCCGACTGATTTTGCCCAATTAAACCGACTCATGCAAATCAGTGAGTGAGGAAGGATGACGCTCGGCTTTGTCACCTCCGGTGTTATACAGCGAGGTATAGATCTGCACCTGCTTGTCGCCTACAGCAGTTTCTATACCAGTCGTTAATAACATACTGTCAATGTATGTCCTCCAGCTGAAGCCTACGCGTGAGATTTCAGGAGCTTTGACTCTACGGAAAGTTTGACTGCTCCTATGGTTTTGCATCATTGAACAGAGATGTGGGATAATAGACTGGTGAATGGCAAATTCCTAAAGTGACTGCGTTTGTTTGTTTTAATTTTTAAGTTAAAAATGAATTAAATCATTTTATCTGTAAGTTGTCACAAAAAGTGCTATACCCAAAGCATAGGTGGTGCATCCTATGAAACCCACAGCCCAGGTGATGCACCTTACAATCCATACAAAAGGATCTTGAACTTTGATGTGTACAAAGCACAGAAGTTTTGAGTGTTGAACCGTTCCCTCAGATCTCTATAAGAAGACACATACCACAAACACGCCAGTACTCTATGTTCCTTACGGTACATTCAAGGTCTGGAAAGGCGACCAAAAAAAAAAAATCACCTGTGGTGATATTACAGATTATATAAGGTTTCTCTGATGTTCAGAAGGCGTAGGAAGGGTTGGCGTAGTAGGCACAGTCAGGATGATCTCTCCCCGCACGCCGCCACTCCAGTTTGAAGTCCTCAGTAAAAAGCCTGGAAGAATTATTTCTGGCCAGTCCATTCATAGTGTCTCAGATGTGCTGATGAATGATGTTGCTCTACAAAACCTCCAAGTTCTGAAGCAACCGTGAAATGTCTGTTTCCAGTGCTATCAAAGGCGGGAAGTATTGTAAAGCTAACGTTACCCTCATAAAGACGAACGGCAGGAACGGCAGGGATAATACGAGTGTGCTGCAGCCGTACCTGGATGGTGGGAAAGCCAGGGAGTGAAAAAGAAAGAGACACTCAGTTCCAGAAGATGGTCTGGGTGAAATTTTTTCTTTTGTTGTCTGCTGGTTTGTTTCATTTTTAATTGGCGAGGAAGAGGGGTCATATTCTGATATCGGGAGCCTTCCAAAAGTCAAGAAATGTCATACACAAAGTAAGTAAGTCGCTGTAGGTTTTGTATTTTCTTAGAAAAACTATCAGCTACTAAGTTGCTTTATTAGATACACATTTAGTTTAAGAAGCAACTGAACATTATGCAGAGGGTAACAAACTACGTAATAACTGTTGGGTTGGTTTTTTTTTTCTATTGCACATGAACTATTTTGCACAGGCAAATGTGACTGCACAGTCACTTTGTGTTTGAAATCAGAGATGGGAAGAGTCAGAGCATTTGTAAAAAGTAGTGATACACCATGTTTTTCAGCTGTGTTAGGATAACTGCATTGCTGCGTTGGGGAAAAAAACCCCATTCTTCAGCTGGAAAGCCCGGACACATTCCTCCGGGATACCAGTAATCTGTGCAAATGTTTGCACTGAGGTCCCCATAGAAAGATTAAATTATGTTTCCAGAAAACGTTATTGCTACTAGCTTCTATGTGTCCAGTAACTTGCAGTTGTTGTAGCCGCTTGGTGCTTTCAGCAAATGAGCTAAGTTAGATAAGATCTTAGATTTTTGGGTTTTTTTTTTTTGGAGGCTGCTCCTACAACACCTAAATCCCCAGGATCATGGCAATATTCTCCTTTACTCCAGCCTGGTTTCCCACTTAACTAGCAGCTAAGCACTGGAGCTTAGTATTCAATATTCCTGCAGTGTCCCAGCTGAGGACCCTTCTTTTGGTAGTTAACAGGGTCAAATTTGTTGCCTGAATTGATTCACAGACTTTATTTCAAGATAGCATTATGTGTTTACACTGAAATAAACAGTGGGCGCAAGTTCTTTCTTGTTTAAACCTGCTTCCAGGTTGTTTACATGTGTTCCTAACTCAGCCTTGGACTGAGATTTTGAGTTCTCGCCTGTCTGTCACCATAAATCTTCAGTGACTCCGCTTAAATCAAAGCATTCACTCTGGATTTTGAAAGGTTTAAATGGATGCAGACATTTCAGTTTTATCTTGTTTGGGTTTTTTCCCCTTTCTTTTCCACCTGGAAAATAAAATAAGCAGATGGAATCTCAAGTCTTTTAAGAACAACCGCAGGGAAGAAGTTTTCCGTGGGTGTGCAAAAACAAGCTAGAGGACAATTTGTAATTTATTGCTGCACTGCTGAGTCTGAAGTAATTGTGCCACTTCTGAGCAGTCTGAGGAGGCTGGGTGAAAGCACAAATCAACATGGGAACGTTGCTAGAAAAAAGTGTGATGTCAAACTGGCTAGTTCCCACAAAAATGGCTGATGTGGAAATAATAGAAAAATTGTTATTTTTCTGGATGATGTTACACTATCTGTGGATTAAGTCGTATTAAAAATAAATAAATTTACCGCTTTTCTGGGTAGAAACCTGTGTTAATGGATGTGAATACAACATTAAGAATGATTTGTTTATTGCCAGCCAAAGTATTCTGACATAATTACAGCACTCCGTGGTCTTTCTTAATGGATAGTGTTAATTTTGGAGCCTATCTGGGTTTGCAGAAATTACTCACTGTATTAATAGGTGCCAGCTGTGAGATAAGCCACTGACAGCTTCTTAAAAATACTGTTGTTCTTTCACACTGACTTCATGCAAAGCTAATCACTGCACAGTTTTGCATTTGTTGCCGAAAGCTAAAAAGAAAACCACCACTTTGCTATTGTAAATATTTAACTGATGAAGTATAAAATATTCTCCGGCTTGCTCTTGCTCTATGCCAGAAGAAATAATCATTTTTAAATAAGCATTCTTTTCTGCTACATTTGTTCGAGGGGAAAAAAAAAAAAAAAATACGGTAGGGTGTCTTTTACTGATTCTGCAGCTTCACGGGGAATTTCTGCCGCAACTTTTTTCCGTGTAAAATCACCCGAAGAAAAAAATCTGAACGCAAGTACTTCTGGAGAGCAAAAGCGGACCAATCGTGCCGTTTCGTGACCACTTTATACAAGCTCACCGTAGGCCGTCCCCCAAGGCAGAGCTCCCCTTCTCTGCCGGACGGAGCAGGGCGCGGAGAGCCGGATCAGCTCGCCCGGCTGGCTGGAACCGCTCGGCCGGGTTTTCTGCCCAGTTCCTTTTCTCCGTTCTGATCCGTGAGCCGTTCCGGCTCGGCCCACGGCGGTTTGATCGGAAGCAGCCGAAACCCGTGCCCTGTACATCGCGAGACGCAGGCACAGAGACCAGCCTACGTCACGGGGTTGCCGTCCTGAAGGATCGGGTCCTATATTAAATAATTAGACGGGATAGTGGGAGAACCGACCCGCACAGCGACTAGGCACATCTGCCTTAACTCACAAGAATAAAACTGCGCTAGCTCACAGCTTGCTGACGTGAGAAGCTAAGGCTCTGCTTTCCCAGGGTTAATCCCGGCCGTGCTGCTCCACCTTCTCCCATTTTCTCGCCTCTGGCACTGTCTGACCCACGGGTGAGCCAGGTCAGCTCACTCAACCAGCCTTCTGCCAGCTCGGCCAGCAGATCCCACAAACTGCGGGGCCGCGTGAGCCGGGACGAGAAAGCCGAAAGATGGGCAGAGGGGGAACCCGTCCTTCTGGGGGCAGCCGGGCGTCCGATGGTCTCAGCGGTAACGGGAACCCTCCCAAAAGTTCTCCAGAGCGCTGGTTGTTTGCATTCGGTTTACGGCACTCGTCACAGTAAACCTGCGGCTGGCTGGTTTTCACTTGAAAAAAAAGGTGGCATCACGGGATAATTCAGGTTGGAAGGGATCTCAGGAGGTCTCTAGCCCAATCTCCTGCTCCAAGCAGGTTCAGCTTTGAAGTCAGACTGGCTTGCTCGGGGCTTCATCCTTTCTTGCCTCGAAAAATCATTCTCTTTATTTGAGAAGTCGCAAATATAATATTATTATATTATAGTCGCAAATATATGTTTATATAAAGTTTGTGATGCTTTCCAGGAGAAACGCCTTTCCTCTGTCACAAAAACACCCACGTAGCTTTAGCGGAGAACAAAACCATAAAAAACCACCGCTGCCCTTCTCCTCTTCGGGCCGCTCAGGTGCAGGCAGAAGAGGGCTCCGTGCCAACGCCTCCGTGCCAACGGCACGCCGGCAGCCTCCTCCGTCGGGAGGCACCGCTTACTCCGTGGGCACCATCTCTCGGGGTCCGCTGCGAGAGTTACGCACCCCCAGCCGGGCTGCCTCGCCTCCCCCCTAACCCGCGGGGGCTGTGGGGAGGATAACTCTTCACCCCAGCACAGGTGGAGCTGGGAAAGGGCATCTGCCCACAGCCTGGGACGCAGGTAACGTGGTTCTGTCTGCTTCTTTAAAAGGAACTTGAGATTTTTTTTTTTTTTTGAAAAAAGAAGCAAGGAAGCTACTTAAAAAGGATGCTACGTGGGTAGCAAAGTCCGCTACCCAAAAGTTGGGAGATGCCAGCTGACTATACGACCTTGACTTGGTCCCCTGCGCAAAGCGCATTATGCAGTATCAGCACGTATCGTTCCTCCGTGGGATCTCTGTCTGGTTCAGTGCAGAATACAGATGAAAAAAGAGTAATAAGGGGATCTTAAACTTGCCACTTCCTAACGTTCAAAAGCTTCACCTTGGACCTTATTTGCCAATTAATATTCCTGTAATGTAGAGGGTTATATGCAGTATGCGTGATGTGTGTAGACACACCTGGATATACTTTGGACCAGGTTCTCACCTGAAAGAAGAATAAAAAACGCCTTGAAAAAGACTGAAAAATAAAATGATTAATGATGAGATTTGATTTTATCTCCTTTTACAATTCATGTTATGTTTGGACTTACAAGGTCATGTTACACAATTTACATAGGAAACAGTAAATCAGCTTATCACAGCAAATGTAAAACAAATATGACCGAGTTTGGATGTGACCGCGTGAACAGTCACATGGGGAGAAAATCCAGGCAGCTGCCTCCAAATAACCATTAATCCTCCCAAAGGCGAACAGACAAGAGAATGGCCTAGGGCCTCTAAGAGCCAGACCCTGTGCATTTCAGGAGAAGCTACACTGGGAAAGCTGGGATGAGGCAGAAAGCTGAGAGGAGAGCTCACGTACACTGGCACCATTTGGTACTAATGCTGCCTTTTTGCCAACTCTCTTAATTCCTTCAGCTTTTTTTTAAATTTTATTTTCCTCCCCTTTCCTCATCCCCTTTCAGAGTCTGAAGTAAATTCCAGAAGGCAATACGTGCATAACATCAGCCACATTAAAAATTTTAGATGTTTAGGAATCGGAGCTTTTTTCAGGTAAAATTTCTTATCCTCCTGTGATTCTTGTGAAAGGCCAAGAAATCTGTAGAATGGGCTTAAAGGTGGGAAACCTCTGCCCTTTACTGAGTTCAGCAGCCCTATTGCCTAGCCCTCTGGCCCTTTGCTGCATTGTGTTGCCTTTGTGGATGAGATATGGGGCCCTGATATATTGGCTTTTATTTGGTCCCCTAATTCCTATTAAGAAAATGGGGGAATTATAACATGCTGGTAGCAACACGCATTGGATGAAAAAGTGCAGGGGGAAGGTGAACCAGAGGTTTCCCATTGATTTGGCATGATCGAGATTTACACCACCGTTTGTTAAAAATACATCCATTTCCAAACGTCGGTACAATAAAAGGGCCAAAAGGTGCCTGGGTTTGATCAGAAAACACGCACGCAAAAGGAACATTGTAAAATACGAAAACCCTTCTGACATAAATAAGATGCCTTTAAAGATGCTATTTTAATTCAGATCAAGTGTTTGTCAATTAAGAGCATTAACTGGGGACACAGTCATCCTAACTGGCATATGCATTCATCCATGGACATAGCCTGGGGGGGTGGTGATCAATTATTCAGCAAGGCATTTTATGCTGCCTCCACCTTTCATAGCACATCATCTGCCAGATTGTGATCAGCGGCAAATATCTGAACAGCAGCAAATGAGAAAACAATTAATATTTCTTGGCTGAAGCTAAGTGAGATTTTAATTTCCTCAGCAAAAACTCTCCTCAGTCACTCGGTTATGGAACATGCATGAGTCCGGCTCCTTCTGTTCTCCAAAAAGAGACAAGATGGTGGTTCCCCATTCTCCAAATATCCCATATGCTTTAGCATTCAAACCCCTCAGAATTCTGCCTCTTCCGTCACATTTATTGTCACCTCCTCCTCCCCCAGATCTTTGCTGTTGGTCCAGCAGCATATCCATAGAAAACAGCTCTCCCTCTGTGCTTTTCCAGTTTGGAAGCTGCCTAAGACTCTGGCTGAAGCTGATGGAGGTAAAGAGCTCACTGCCCCACACATTCACCAGTTTCTCCCCCATCTTCGCTCACGTCAGCCCAAAGCAAACTATCCCACCAAAACCCTATTCATTTTCTGTTGGCTGGGGGCAGCTGATTCACCCCGAGGTTGCAGAATCCCTCGATGGGATGCGAGGAAGAGAACAGGGACACATGTGGGAGTGGGGACACGAAGACAGAAAGACCTCCGTCTTGGGTGGCAGCCCACAGCTGTGCCGGATTAAGCGCAGGGCGAACTGCTCTCGGAGAAGAACATGTTGACCGCAGCCTCTCTACTGGGGAAAATACAAGATTATAAGGTAACGTAAGCTACTTCTCACTTCTTTTGGCTTTTTTAGTTTGGCTTTCATTGGCTTGCCCCTCGCTGGAGCTGGAGTCACAATTTATGCACCTCAGAAATGAGATACATGTAAAAATTCCTTCAAACTAAGGTTTTGGGGTTTTTTTCTTACACTATCAGTAACACATGCAAGGATGAATCCATGCAGGACTCTTTCCATACTCATTCTCTCACTTTCAAAGTTATTTCTACTTCAAGGCCTTGCCTTTTAGCACGAGGTAGGCTCTACATTTTTGTGTGTGTGTAGCAAATAGCTTTTTTTGCCTCATAACAGGAAAAACAGACCAGAGGCCATTATAGAACAATCAAGATCGTTAATCCTATTCTTCTCCTGTGGGAGCTGCTTTGTGTTTCTGTTGCTTCAGGGCATCCATCTCTTAGAAGTGCATATTCAGCATTTTCCCCCTTGTATTTCTTGTTGTCACGGGTAATATCAGGTATGGAGTAGAATACATGGGTGAAATTGCAATATATCTTCATCTCTCTTGCTCTCTCCTAGGAGGTTAGGGATAAGAGCAACATGACTTGGGAGGCAGCCTTTCAGTTGATCTTCCTGTGGGCAATTATTGTATCTGCATTGTCTAGGTGCATTTGCTTAGCATCTTGAAAAGGCCTGGTTGATTCTAAACTGAGGTCAATATTTGGAAAAGAACATGTTTTCTACTATGAAATCAAAAGGAACCGGTAGCTCTCTAAGGAGCTCGGTAGCTCTCTAAGAAGCAAACCGTGCAGTTCTTACTTTTCAGTTAATAATCAGACCTAAACCGAAACCTAAAAAATCAAACCTATTAGGTAACTAAACTATGTTCTGGGTGGAATTAAACACACTAACTAAAAGAAGTAATTCACCAGAAAACATCTTGGTCACAAAGGTGCCCCGGTATGCCTATTTTTCATCAAAAAACAGGCACCTAATTTCCGGTATCACTTAAATCAAATATATACACGATCATTGACCACTGGCACAGGGTGGACAGCTAGTCTGGTTCTACGTCCCTCCATTGCGAAAACACTTTCTGATCGTAATAAACAGCCCTGGGTTTGCATGAAACACGTGCGCGTGTCTGCCGTCGCTTTACAAGTTGTGTCTACGCCTGTTCAGCGGGAAAGGTTTTGGGAGAGGGAGCACGCAAAACCAAAATGCTTAGAAGTAGTCTCCCAACCACCGAGGAAGGATGGGGAGGTGACAGGGCCTTGGTCAAAACTTCCGAGGCGGGATGGGCCAGAGACAGGGGCATCTCCGCTGCGGAAAGGTCGGGCTGTGGGAGAACTGAGAAAACTGGACGGCCCTGCTGGAAAACCCCGCTGCTTAGCAGCGTGCTCAGAAAATAAGACTCGCCACGAAAAGAAGGCGAAGAACCCGCGAAGGGGGTTGTCCCTCTCATTTTGTGCCCCTGTTAGCCTGGGACCTTCTCAGGGATACCTGGGAACTGTGGAAGTCTTGTCTACCCACCGTGCCCCCCGTCGCTGCTGTCGCGATACTCCGATCAGCGTAGCTGGATGCCTGTCTTCAGAGGAGGGGAAGCGGCTCCTACGGAAGGGCGGCCTGGAGCCGTACCGCCAAGTCCCTGCCGTACCCGGGAACTGCATCCCCGCTCCCGCACCAACCGCAGCCAAGTCCATTCTGCTACAAACACGACATCCCCTGGCGCTGGACCGTGTGTCAGTATTCTTGGACATTTTACAGGCCCTCTTCAAAGCCTGTCTTAGATGCTCCACTAGTCCAAGTCCTTTTGATGCCTCTCCTTAAGCACGCACAAGGCACCGGCACTGGATTCCTTATCCCCGGCCGTTTTGCCGGTGAGGGACTGCTGCCCAGCAGCTCCTCTCCAGAGCCTCGGCGGGTCTCGTCCCGGATCCACGTCGGATCACGGCCGATAAGACTGAAGCCAAATGATGTTTCTATGGCCTCTGATGGGCTCTGTGTGGGTGATAGTGCCGCTGCTGGCTACTACGGCAATGGAGACCTGCGGCGTAAGGCAAGGTCCAGAGCAAAGGCTGCAGAGATCCAGCTGCAGTTCCTGCAGGAAAAGGGCTTGCAGGGCCAAGAACAGGTGCTTTGAGGAATCACCTTTGCTCTGGGGCAAAACAGTTGTAAAAGGGCAAAGAACTGACCAAGAAAAAACTTGAGGAGAGAGATGGGAGGTCCAGTAAAGGCCTGGTGAGAAAAGAAAATATGTGGTCTGTCATAAGACCCATCAGCAAACAACCCCTTTGGGGAAGACCTCACCCTTTGGAGTGACTTTATACTATATATAGATACATAAATATCGGTATTTTGTATTATGTAGCCGCGATATTCTGATGGGGTGCAAGGCGTTCAAAAGCCAAGCTTAGTGCTTTGCCAGGTGTCCTGGTTTCAGCTGGGACAGAGTTAATTGTCTTCCCAGTACCTGGTAGGGTGCTGTGTTTTGAGTTCAGTATGGAAGAATGTTGGTAACACCCTGATGTTTTCAGTTGTTGCTCAGTGGTGTTTAGTCTGAAATCAAGGACTTTTCAGCTTCTCAAGCCCAG
>JAVJGG010000005.1:32323869-32337922 GCA_035590195.1 Aviceda cuculoides
GTTCTATTAAACTGTTCTTATCTCAACCCACGAGTTTTACTTCTTTTCCCGATTTCCTCCCCCATCCCACTGCGGGGTAAGTGAGTGAGCGGCTGCGTGGGGCTTAGTTGCTGGCTGGGGTTAAACCACGACACTGCGTCATTGAGCTTCTCGCTTATGTCAGGGAAGAGAGAAGTGAAGGAGAGGTGATAATGACAGGGGCTGCCTCCAGGGAGGGAGGTGGAGAGCTCTGACAGTGGCCACGGGAGAAAAAGAATACAGTACAGTCAAAGGAATACGGTGGGAATAGATAAAAGTCAAGCCAAAGAAGAATTTATTAGAAGTGAAACAAAGCAGAACCACCGAAACCTTCAGAGCTATAAAAATGAGGAAAGGAGAAAAAGTGTGAAAACATCCTCATCAAAATTCCTAAAATAGGCACATGTTAGCACACTCGGAGAGGGGAAAAAAAATAACAGGGAGGCTTCGATCTTGTCTGTCTCTTTCTCTAATCTAGCCAGCAGTGTGCCCACGTTCCCATGCAACGTGACTATAATTATAAGCTGTGATCTATCAAAGCAGGACCTGGAAATTTTCATCTTATTGCCCTGCAAACATACGGGAAAGGCTGCAAAATTGTTAAAGCGTTGAGTCGTCTCATCTAACCACATTGTTATTTAGCACCATGATTCTATACATAATGAGAGTGGCTGGGTTTCCAGTGAGTAGGGCTTGACAGTATCACACAATTAGATAAGAAATGTTATGAACATGACCAACACCTCACCCAGGTTTACCGTCTCTTTGTGTCTCATGGAAATTGCTTGCAGTTGCCTCCTCCTTAAATGATGATCCCACACAAGGCTTTCTTTCCAATTAACAAAAAATCTTGAAGTGCAAGAACACATTTAAAGAGTCCTTTTTTTCCGTTTTGTCACTTATTTGCACTCAAGAGTCTGTTTCTCATTCTTTCCCCCACAATGCTGACAAACTCCAAGCTGACAGACTGAAGGGGTTGAACTCAAACGAGCCCTGGAAATTTGTATTTCAGCTTTGGCATTTACTACATTGGCAATGGACGTCTCTCCCTACCACTTCACCAGAGCACCAGCCTCCTGCTGTAAAGGAGTATAAACCCAGGCAAAGGTAGGATTGCCCTCAATCTAAGAACACTGAAGGATTTTATAAATGTGGCATTTGACCTTGTTAGTGATGGGAGGTTATTGATACTTAGAGGAGCATCACAGCTAGAGGCATACTGGAGCTTGTTGGGGGCTGTGGGAAATACAGTGTACGGCCCCAGGCCTCAACACAGCCTTGAAAGACAGAGGACAGTTATTAGCTTTGAAGATCGTATAACTTGCCTCCAAGGAAAAGAGTCTTGTTTTGCTAGACAGGGACTTTGAAGATTAAAAAAAAAAACCCCAACAAAACGCAAACCCCAAAACAAACAGCCCCCCTCCCCAAAACAAAAAAAGCCCACCCCACCCAGCTTTAAAGGATCTCTTCCTGCGATATTAAAGTACCCGTGAACCAAACATTACCAGACCTACCGTTCTCTGGGGGAGAGGTACAGAATCTACCGAAAGCTCAGACCAGCCAGGAAAAAAATTGTCAGGTGTGTGAAAACAGATTTAGGGGTTTCAGTCCCGTTTTCATCCGGAAAGCTTTTATGAAAATACTCTTCTGCCTTGGAGACGCGCTCAGCGACCGATCACCTCGCCAGTGCCGCCGCAGGCCGAAGACACAGCAGCCTTGAGCGCGGGTGGGCTCGGCCGCGCCGAGCGGAGGGCGGAAGCCCACGGCGGCGCGGAAGAACCGTGGGGAGAAGCGAGGGCTGAGCAGAAGGTGCCGGCCGAGGCGGCGGGAGGTAACCGCTTAGCTCGGGAGCAGCCGGGGAAGGGAGAGCTATTCTTATGCCCATTCGATATTCAGCAGTAGCGGATGAAAAGGCAAGGCAGCTGGCGGCCTACGTGACGCTTCTTATTCGCAAGTTTTACAGGCATATTTTGCATTCCGCCAGCCAAGGTTTTAAAGGGAGCCTTGAACAGTGTTGCGTTCCTGACAGATCTCCGCAGAACCCCACTCAGGACTTCACGTCAGTTTGTCTGTGAGCTACTGAGAGCAGTTTTCCCCCCAGATTTTAGTCAGGTTACAGTCGTAGCATTTAGGCCGTGTTGTGACTATGTCACGCTATCACAGATCTTAATGGAGTCAAGATAAAGGATACCCACCACCTCTCTTTTACATGGAAAGTCCGTACCCTTGTAGAGAAAGACATCCGATTGATTACAGTCCATATTGATTTTTACTTCTCACCCCTTTGCTCGATAATTTTGTCCCAGGATTTTTTTTTAACCGTGGGTCTAAAATTCCTCAGCTCTCATTCTTTAAAAGCAGAATCTGAGCGTATACTTGTAAATGCAGGTTCCCAAAGACAACTCCTAAAATTGCCTGGGGCTCCCTAGGCACTCTGGTTCCCTCCTGTAATTGTAATTTGAGTTGAAATGAAGTTTCCCTAAACCAGTATTCAGCTGTACTGGTACTAGTAAGAAATGTGAACATTTGGGAACAGCTTGAGTATGGATCTATAGAAATATGAATTAAAATATGGAATAACCATCTGCTGGTTGGCTTATTCTTATTAAAAGGGACAAGCAGCTGATTTTTATTTCTAAGTGAATTAAATGAACTGAATAAGCTTAAGACATTATCTTTGAAATCCTATAAAAATATTATAGAGATTCCCCACCACACTGTTTTCTATTTTAGAAATAAAGATATGATTCTAAAGTGAGTATTTTCTGCCAAACATCAGCAATTTCCAGAGTGAACTCTTAAACCCTTGAAAAGGAAGGGGGAAAGAAGAAAGAAAAAAAAAAAAAAAAGGAACAGCTAATAAACCTTTTAAGACAGCAACAGCAAAAAATACTGCCTATCATAATACTGTAGCACAATATACATCTTTTAAAACCAGTTATCAACGAATAATGCACTTATCACTCAGACTGGAGGCGTGTATGAAACTCATACTTGAGTATTCTCCAAAGGAATATGTCTAGACATTTGAAATACAGTTTGTTGGCCTCTCTCATCAGCTGAAGCCTAAGTATGATACATCTGTCATCAAACATGGCAGCAAACATTAGCCTGTGTGATTCATTGCTGGTTTTGCTATAATTCAGTTAACGATGACCATATATATTTTAATCGCCTCAGTGAATTCAGTTTAACTCATTCATATTATGTCTAGGAACTGTTAACAATTACATTGCAAAAAGAGAGAGAAACAGAGATGGCAGAGGAAAGTTGCCAGGCAGCAAATTTTGGAATTAATTTCTTGCTCCTTATTCATTATTAATACAAGTAATTTTAGAACAAAACATAGGATGAACTTTTATTATTAGTTGCTCACTTCAGCTTGCTAGGGTTGTGTCCATTTTAAAATATTTTATATTTTTCTGGTTAATTAAAAATTAAAAAATAGATGGGCTAAATGTGACAGAAGATAACTGAACCCCTCACATTATTAGCAGTTTACTGAAGGAAAAAGAATCCGAATGAGTAAAGTCTCATTCAGTTGTAAACCTAGGCCTTTATTTAGATATTAAATTTATTCAATGATAATAAAAGTGGAAAATCGATTGGACAGAATAACTAAATGAAGAGCATAGCTGGAAAGCAATGCGGTTTGTTTTTTTTTTTTTTTAAAGGCATCTTGCAGGTAAAGTATAGTTAAAATGAGACACCCTGAATTTCAACACATAAAAAACCACAGAAGAGAAATCTCTCCATCTGAGAGAGTCAGAAATCTAGGGAGGAAACCTTCATCATAGGCAGAAGAACAAACAGCAAGTTATGAATCAGGAAAAAACCCTCAGGATAAATCACAGCAACAGTGAAGTGAATAGAGATAGGAGGACTTTGTCATCCAGACGGCTGGAAAAACTGGAGAAAGCTCTGAACGATAACAAACCCATGGGGGAAGGAGGGATGGGAGAGCAGGGAAGTGAGTTTAAGGGACACTGGTTTTCAGAAGCATCATTAGGTCTCAGAAGTTATTTATTGGCTAAAGAGCTCTTGAACGACAACCGGTGACACAAAGGCTAGACTGGGAAGTCATTCGCGGCTTTATTTTTCAAAAAAAGCTGAGCCGCATCCACCGTTGCCATATTGCTGTGAAGTTTAGCACCTGAGAAAATCAGATAACCGAGTTCAGAGTTGAATGTGAAAAACAAACCTTCACTGCAATATGCAAAATCACTCATTTCCTATAAAAGCCTTCTTTAAATAGAGGGGAATTAATGTTACAGACGATTGTGTGTGTTGGTTTTTAGTTGACCCTTCTTGCTCCCTTTTGCCCCTTATTCTGATGCTGGTCTCTGCTCAATATTCTCAGTCTCACCTGCCAATTTTCTTCTTTTTTTATTTTTCACTTCTGAAGCTCTCCTTCCTCTCCACCCAAGCATAATACATCCTCTCAATTTCCACAAAGCCACTGTGCTGTCTGCATTCAAGCCTCTCATGTCAGAATCGATTTAAATATAACACCTATGTAAAAAACAGCTTACAATAAATAGTTCTACCAACAGACAGGTGTCATTGTTCCCCAGCAGAAGCCAGATAAAGCATGAAGATAACTTAACGTGAAGATGTAGCGTTCGCATTAATATAACCCGTTGTACTTCTCCGCGACTGAAATCCAATCTTTGCAGTTAGAATTTACACCTATGTACTCCAGCCAGCCACATAAATTCAATCCTCATAAATTCTGATCTAAAGTACCGTTAAGAGGGGAATCTGTAGAAAGAAACCTGGAGACGTTTAGCATAAATGACACACGCTTATTCTGCATGGACGTTTTGGCCTGCTCATGTCTTTGCCCTGCCGGCCTCCTTCCCTGGCTCCTAGCCCCCAGGAGCGGTGAAGTTGCATCCAGAAAATGCTCTTCTAAGAATTACTGATTGCCTCGTCCTCAAAGGAGCCCAGTAATCTGCGCGCAGAATTCCGGCCGCACTCGCATCAAGGCAGCTCAGCGCCTTCTCATCAACCACTTTGCCATTCCAAAGGTTTAAGTAATGATTCCACTCATACAGAATCCTAAGGAAGACCACCACACCAAATCTGCAGTACGTGGGCAGGGGGAATAATAGCATATTGTAGCTTGTACTCTTTTAACATTTAGCGGGCATACGACATGTCTGCAATGTAGTACAAAACCCGCCACTGGAGCACAAATAACAGAAAAGTGAAAAAAAGGTGAAAGTTTTGCGAGGGCTACTCTGTCCTGAACTCAAATACCCCATCACGGGCTTGACCTAAATTGTGCAGCGCATGGAGAGGATTCTGGACATTCTCCAGCGGCTTCAGCTAAATTAAATATGAACATGAATAATGCCCTGGGGCCTTGCATTCTCTGGGATGCCACAGGCATGGGACTCGCAGAGAATCCACCCTTGCTGCAGAACCGCGTTCCAGATTCTAATTAACTGAGTTTCCTCTGTTAGGCTTTTCTTGTGAAAGCCTCCCACAGTAAAAACACTTCTTAAAAATGTTATACTGCAGCAGATGAAAATAAATCTAGCTGTTGAATTTTCGAAAACTTTCTTCGAAAGAACATAATTTCAAGGACTACAATCACTCATTCCAGATACATGGTTCACGAACTCAAAACCATCACGTCCAAGTACTGCATGTTCTCATCTTTCCTAACTGCCATATGCTACTAAGTCATTTCATTTTCTAAGCACCCTCACGGCTCCAGGCTTCACGGGCAGATGGCTCTTTGCCACCCAAATTCGCACACCAAGGGCACCCCGCGTGAGGTCCTTTGGAGAAGGGTATCCTCCTTTAGCTCCTCTCCCTTTCTTGAACATTTGCAGAGCAGTACAACCTTGTACTACCAAAAGATTTTCAGAGATAAGACACTCATTCTTCAATTAAGCGCAACATAGTACAAACAGTTCTATCCCATTCACTCTAAAAATACAATTCGGTGCCTTGGAACTTCACAGCATACCCACACGGTCCTTAATATCCCTTTTGGTTCTATTTTGGGTCTCTCCTTCTCCCACAGCCACATCTGTTCATTGGGCAGGACGTGTCTACCTCCTCTGCCACCACACGCACAGTTATAACGCAGCATCTCTCCTCCCGCAACCAAGTGACAGTTTTTGCCGTACTGCACCGAGCTTGATGCAGTATCTAAATTTGGATGCCTTCTAATTTCCTTTAACTGCATATTGATGAAACTGAATTTTCATGGATCAGCTCATCTTAACGCAGGCTTGTGGCTGTCGCCTTTGAGGGACTCATAATCTCAGAGTTGCATTCGATTCTCTGGAGCATCCTATTAATCAGACAGTAAGGTTCTCATATTAGTAACTGTGGTATTTCTTCAAGCCACTGTGACCTACATTGCCTCACCGGCTTGGTTAGATTTTTCACACATGCTTTTATCACATTTTACTGCCACAATTTCTGTAACTCTTTACTCGCTGCGTAACCTATCATCACATCCGTTAAATACTTGTATGAGCACGCATCTCGTCTATCTGAACGCACAGCAGGGGCAGGGCTAGCCTGGCACTGACGAAACAGTATTTCACAAACCTGTACAATTCTTCACCTTAAAAAATGCTTTTACATGCCGCACCTCCTCAGCTTATCGCTTCTAGGACACATTTTACAGACACCAGGATAGATACAAGAAACAAGGTCACCTACATTGAGAGTGACTAAACCCTCCACTTTACACCTTTTTCTCTAAAGAAGGAATAGTGTAGTAATTTTTAATATTGCCGTCAACAGCTACAGAAAAAACTCACCCTGTTAAGATCCGTCAGATAAACAAAGCTGTTTAGTATGAACATTTTAAGGATACCTAAAAACAGTTTTGTAATCTATACTAAAAAGAAGCAATCAGCTATTCAATACCAGTTATTATAAGATAACACATCTGGAAGAGTGTTATTTGAAATATTCTTCTAGAAGAGCAATGGTGGAATTGTCATGGTATATATTACCATATTGACACCGCAGATGCCAAACAGAATAGAAAGCAGAAACGAAGGGGTCTCTATGCTAATTACTTCTAAACATTCATAGTAGTGCTTAATAAATCCTATTTTTAGATATCATGCTTTACATCTAGCTTTTCTAAGTAATTTAATATATTGTGCCTCAAAAGACTACAGCCAAACAGCATGCACAGCTCACCTTCCTATGCTACAATAAATCATCTCTGCAGATTAAAAAAGGGCTATCCCAGAGAACACGGTGACCCAGATAGCCAAAGAGAAAATGTTTACAATTTGTTCCAGACATCACCTATTTAGCTACACGTAGTTCTCTATATTTACAGCCCATTCTATCGCTCTGCTGAGAGTAGTAACCCGAATATGCCAAGAACATAGTGGGAGCCTGCTAAACATGGACTAAATTTACCCCAGCGTCTCATAGCTGCAATGGTTTAACAAGTGCTGCAGAGGCACAGTGAGTAATACCATTTATAACCAGTTGAGCTAATCCTCCTTGTCCCCCCTTTCACAGCCCCTTCTTCCCCAAGGACAGATAAAAGTTATCTTCCTTTGAGACACGACTTGGTTAGCCATTACAATAGACAAGAGGTCCGTCCCGTGACCCAGAAAGCATTATTTTGACAATTTTGAAGTTGTTTTGAAAATACAAAGAATCTCGTAAGTGGATGTTTGAAAGAAAGATCCAAGTTTTTGAAATCATTTAAAAAAAATAAAAATCTGCCTGCCACTTAATGTAATTTTCCCTATAATCAGAGCTACTTTATATTCACTCTAAAGCTAGCGTTCGCCTTGCTGGCCTAAGCTAGGTCCTCAAAGTACTAAAAAAAACCCCAAACACAACCCCCCCCAACCCCTGTGGTTTTTCTAACAATAACAGGAAGGTGTTCTACAAGGCGCTTTTTTACTCTTCTCTCTTTTGATAACACGGCTACGGAGCCTCACTCAGCTGGCCCAGAGCCATGCAGCCACCAAAGCTCTTTTCTCCTTCCTGAGCTGGTGCTTCGAGATACCAAACTGACAAAAGCACCACTCTGCTGCTCAAGTTTTGAAAACTAATTGCAGTCTATTGGCCTGATCTAAATTAGGAGCCTCGTTAACGCTCCGCCTGGCTTCTCCGCGCTGATCAGACTCAGACGGCAACCTGAAGCCATGCGGCTTGGAGTAGGGGAGGTTTGGCACCAACAGGAGCAAATCCCTTGGTGTTCAAAGATCAAAAAGGGACTTGGGCGACAAGTTTTGGCCTTTTTCCAGAACAAGGCGGCTGCATCAGGGGGTGCTGCAGGCAACGATTTTGGCTTTAAGCAAGCAGAACAGGTACTCACGCTATCTAACTTAACGGTTAACTAACGTTAGTGTTCTGAATTTCTCGCCTACAGGCGCTTCATTGTCTTGCCAACAAAGAATACAAAATTAAAATGATTCAGGATACTAAAGCACAAAAACCCTACTCCTCCAAAGTCCCTCTAGGTCCCGTTTTCGGCACTTGGTGCCTTCTTTACCCTGACTCTGAGCCAAAAACTAAAAGCACTGCTAATCAATAGAAGTTCAGAGTTTAAAAAAACCTGTTAAAAGGATGATGATTTAAGGTAAGGAATTCTAGATGTCAATTCTTCACGGAAGCGGGCTCATTTTTATCTGTTTCTTTGCCAGCGTCACCTGCCTCAAGTGACTTTAGGCTTGGAACAAAAGAGCAGGGAGGAACACCCCTGGGTCACCTGTAATAGTCGGGACTGAGCCACTGCTTCGTGCTGGCAAAAGCGAATCCTCCGGGGAACGCGTCGAGGCAGAAGCAGCAGAGCAGAGAGATGGATCAACATGCTTCAGCTACTGGAGCTCTTGAAAAAGTACTGTATTAGGTCAGAACAAAGGGCAGTTCTGTGTTTATTCTTTCTGACAACACATCAGTAGCAAATATGAAACAGTAAAGTATGTAAGAATAAAACATTCCTAGACTGTTAATATCTCTGTATATTTTACAGTTAGAGGTAGTCAGTAATTTACGATATTTCTGAGTGGAGACTGTATTTAAACTAATATTAAATATCATGTTCCACACACAAGTGTAATCCTTTTGACCCTATAACCCTGAAAAAAGTCTCATAGCAGTGAGTCCCACTACTACATTACATAGGGTAATGAAATAGAAGTTTGAAACTTGCTGCCTGATGACTTCATTGAAATCTTCACTCTTATAAGCTACCAAATATTCCCAAATCAAAGTCACCGACAAAATCAAACTGGTCCTCTGTCACATTTTAGTTTTCTACCTTTTTTTTTTTTCTTTTTTAAAAAACAGCACCAAACATGGTATTGCTGAAGATGACAAACCCTGATTTTAAGTAGTGGCATAATATTTTTGTTTGTTTTGTTTTGCTCTCCCCCCCTTTTTTTTTTTTTTTCCCAAATGCCATTGAGCCCTAACCTAGCATTTACAGAGAAGCATGTCAGCTTCACGCTGGCAGCAAGATTTTCTTCCTTAGCAGAGTTAGAACTCCTCGGTCTTCATTATTACACTCATGATGTACAGTGATTTGCATTTATTAACACTAAATTATACCTGGCACTTTAGCACTTGGCTGTTCACTATCAAGAGATCTTTCCGAAATACAGGAAAGGAAGCTTCAAACTTAATATATAATACTTTTGGGAGAAACTCACAAAGTAAGTCTTAAAAACATTCTTTGGATTACTGAGTCTGAGACCTTCCTATGTATAAAGACCAATATTTCTCCCCATTCTGCGGCTTGAGTAGTTTGTGCAGAAAAATCTTTTATTACCTTATTCTTGTTTCTGAATTCTTGTGAAAGTAGCAACAGAAGACTCCAAAGTGACCTTCTGAATGTGACTGCTTTATATCAGCTTAGAGGGCTGCTTTATATTAGCTTACAGGGTGTCTTGTGTGTGTCTCTCTCTTTGCTTTGCACTCAGTTATATATTTGAATGTAAATTGGTTAAGAACAGGTAATGGTATATTTGGATTTACATTTTCTATATTTGGAAAAAAAAACAAGTCCTGATGACCAACAGGAAGAGCTGAAAATAGAAACAGAGGCCAGCTGGTCTCTTCTTCCAAGTGTGAAAGTGTTTTATGTTGTGCCTCCTAAAAATCAGAAGTTTGACTACACGAAGTGGCCAATACAAAAGGGTTACCACCGCCACTGTGTGTCTGTGGTTTTGGGAGTGATCACTGCTGCAAGGCTTTGTACTGCTCTCCTAATGTGTCTATGAAGCCTTTTAGGAGACCATGACTAGAACCCTACAGAGATTTAAGGATGGAGACCCTATCCAAAAGATCTGAACAGCTTTACATGCAAAATAGGCAGCAACGCATTTTGCTTAGAGACCACGACAGTTCCAGGTATACATGAAAGCTGATTTTTAAGCATGCAGGAAACTTTATGCCTTTTGGATTTTGCCAGCAGGTTCAGATGCCTGAGAACATCGGATTGTGATCCATGTTAAGACACAAGTATATTTAAAACCTCATGCATAACTGTAATTACCATGTTAGGCACCCAAACAGGAGAAACAGTGCAGTACAAGCCCTCTCACAGCAAGAGACCTTCAATATCAGATTAGAGCATATTAAAAGATACGCACATTCCCATTTTTAAAACCTAAGGCCATTCTCGTTTTTAATGCAAGAGCAACAGAACTATCACTCTTAAAAAAATATTAAGTGTTTCAAGACTAAACTAATTACCACATCACTTTTAACTTGCATCTCCTATGAAGCCTATATTGTATACAGGCTATATAATACTACGAAGCGTACAGCAAGTTACTAAAACTGTGCATAAGACACAAGATCAACATCTTGATATCCTCTTGGAAAACAGACAAATGCATTGTTTAGTCTACAATGATTTCACAGATCAAGCTGATGTGACAGTAATTTATTTTATTACTGCATGAAGAGTTAAAAGAGCAGTACAATGCTTAAGGCTGAAATTCAACCCTATGCAGAGGAACTAGTGCAAGATTCACATACTAGTGAAGTACCACTAAAGCACTGCTTCCAAACAGGCAAGAACCAGACCAATACATAAAGCATCAGTGGTGCTAACAGAGATCCTAAGAGGAACCCATCTTAGGAAAAAAATCTTGGGAAATTCTCTTACAAAAGATTTCACTCCCAGGGTTTGGGTCTAGATACTAAGTAAAAGAAGGACTCTCCCAGATATTTTTCTGGATTTAAGCATAGAAACGCATCATTTTCTCAAGAAGCTGCCTTGAAAGGTGAAGTTTTGAGAGAGAGATATCAAAAGATAAGAGGTTCCGGGGAACATGATTTTCAGTAAGTGTCTTCAAACCAAGACAAACCTGTATTACAGATAACTTGTAGGACTTTACAAAATGTACACTATATATATTATATGTGCATATAAAACAGTATTATTTCAATCACTAAGTTCTTCCTCATCACTGAAATAAGCACTTTTCTTAATCCGTGGACGTTTTGAATCATCTGAAATTGAAGATTCCCCTGCAGTCTGCGTCCATCTTTGCTGTTCTTCCTCAATTTTGGCTTGCTATAATGAAAGAAGGAAAAGTATTAGCTAGGATTAAGAAAAATTAAGATGCATTACAAATAATAATAATGCTAATTATTAATATGCATTGAATTATTTAATAAGTTAAAGAATTCAAAGGGTTTATCTCCATTTCCAGATAAGCTGTGTGATGAATGCACTAGAAAACATTTCTGGAAGTAGTTGTCACATGCAAACAGTAAGTCTTCTGCACCAATGCAGGCCACATGGAGTACCCTCTGTTTTCACCCATAAGCAAACTCACAGAACTACAGAGCAGCTGAGATCTGAAGCAAAGAATGCATTGTGTTTTAAATTGACATTATTGAATCAGCTTTGTTCCACTAACAAGCCTTCTATCAGTTGTCTTTTGCAGTCAGGGATGTGAAGGTTATTCAACTGAAGGTTTAAATAGATGCTTCCTATTTTTACTAGGAGATATGCTATCCTAGTTAAAATCTTTGAACGGTGAGAGAAATGGGAATGTTTCCTGGCTTGTTTACATTTACAGGTTTTACTTCCAATTGTGGAATTTTCTGGGGGTGAGGTGGGGATAATTGTGCATATCTGCATCAATTTTTTTTGACTACATCACGTAAAAGCTTTGCACTCATTACAGTCATATTCAGGACAAAGTTATCTTAAAACCTCTCGAGGTATTTTTTGGGAGGAAACGGGGCACACAGGGGACAGCAGAGGACAAAGAAATTTGAACACCAGGACAGGTTTGCTCTGTGTAGTGAAGCAAAAGCCTGTAAAGAAGTATTAAAGAAGATAGTAATACAGCTGTCAGACTATCTTTCTACATAACAAAAAATGCATTAAATAGGTTTTGAGAGGTCTATTAGAGACCATGATGGACTGCACTAGGCAAAGGAAGTGCTCCAGGAACAGATGTTCAAGGATATTCTACGGAGGGAGGGCAGAGGATGCACCTGGTCATTTATACATGACTCTTTTTCTGGCTGCTCAGTTAACAAAGTAAAGAGGGATTTGTGGACCAAAACCCTAATACAGCAGCACAGCACAAACACAGCAACAGTGAAACAGTTAAAAAAATAAAAAAGAAAAATGACCGAACATGCCTGCAATATGAAGAAACCAACTATAGTCACCAACTACCGCCAGGCAAGAGTGCCCTGAGTGCTACAGGGTGGACAGACTTACAGGTGTATCTCAGAACTTTTGAAAAGCAGCTAAAAAAGGAAGCAGAGCTGCATTTAAATAACGATAAGTAATAAATGTGTATGCTTCAATTTTGTACCTGAAAGGCTATGGCTTGGCTGAGGCTATCTAGAGCAGGATCTTCTCCTTCCTCCTCACTTTCTTCTTCCTCCTCACTTCATCGTGCAGAGAGAGAGAAAAATATATAGAACTTTAAGTATTCAATATGAAAAAGCTTCCTAAAAGAAGTAGTAACATGTAAATAAATATACATACATTTCTTCTGGCTCAACTATTTTCTTCCTCTTCTTCTTTTCTTTTTTTTTTGGTGGCTCCCGCTCTCCTAGCATATTTTTAGGACAAGCATAACTTAAGTGTCCTGCTTCCTTGGAGAAAAAGAAATACTGCTTAACAGAAACCATTACAAACAACTATATGTTAAAACATATAATGGGGAAAGTTAATGTAAGACAGTTCACACGGAAAAAAATGGATGCAATTAGTAAGATAAATGGAATGCTGAATTAGCACACAGAAGACAAACTCTTCTCTATAAGCTTGCCATGGAAACAGAGAGATTGGTGGTGATATGCATGTTTAACTGCAAATTGAGAACAAGCCATGAGCAAAGTAGATTTTTTTTTTGGCTGCTGAAATAGCTGAATATACTACAGCACGGTTTATGTTCAAGACAAGATACAAACCTCAGCATTAGCAGTTTAAGAAACAGGAGTGAGTCAACATTTTTGCTCTAAAAAGCGTACGAATATAAAACGAGTTTGTATTTGACATTAAATACTATCTAAATCTTAATCTCCTATGTTGTTACGTTCAGGAAAAGTGAGGAATTGCCTAAAACTTAAAACACACTTCTTCTGTATAAAAGCAGTTGTTTCCAATATTTATTTTACTGCCAACTGTACCATGAACTTCCAAAGATACAGCAAACAAGTATTTTGAAGCAAAGATTAGGATGTTTTCCTTCTCAAACAACATTATACTGATACTCAGATCTGTCTGCTCATCAGTGTGTTAAGCAGCAGTTATACATACATATTTTCCCCCACTCCCAAAATCCCAAATAAAAAACAAAAGCGGTACTATCATTCCTGATAATGGTACAACTGCTATGCAAGTTGATAATAATGTCAGAAAAAAATTAATTTAACAGCATGGGCAGGATTAGTAATGGCCAAACTGAAGAAACAAGCTAAAAGTCTGTGCTGGTTTTGGCTGGGGTACAGTTAATTTTCCTCACAGCAGCTGGTACGGGGCTGTGTTTCGGGTTTGTGCTGGAAGCAGTGTTGATACCGCCGGGATGTTTCCGTCACTGCTGAG
>JAVJGG010000005.1:32338020-32365445 GCA_035590195.1 Aviceda cuculoides
TGACCCCCACTGACCCCAGGGAGATCCCAGACCACGGGACGTCGTGCTCAGCACGTAAAGCTGGGGGGAAGGTTGGCCGGTGTGGCCGCTGCTCGGGGATTAGCTGGGCATCAGTCGTTTGGTGGTGAGCAACTGTTTTCATTTGCATCACTTGTCTTTCTCGGGTTTTATTTCTCTCTCTTTGTTATTTTCCTTTTCATTACCATTTATTATTATTTTATTTTAAGTATTAAACTGTTCTTATCTCAACCCACGTGTTTTCTCACTTTTACCCTTCCAGTTCTCTTCCCCGCATCCCGCTAGGCAGGGAGTGAGCAAGGAGATGTGAGGTGCTTAGTTGCCAGCTGGGGTTAAACCACAACAAAGTCAAAAGATGGAATATATTAGTTCATTTCTGGTTTTACTCACCCCACATTCGTAACATTTAGACTTATCAAAGTAGTTACGCCTGCGAATGAATTCTGCTGCTCTTCCATTATCAATGGCAATACTTGCTTTTATTACTCTTCCAAACAGCTACAGCAAATTGGAAAAAAAAAGGTAAATATTTTGGGGCTGTAAACCCAACCCTCCTGCCACAACAACTTTCTGCAATTTACCTGTTTGTTATTAAGTGCCCGAGAACAGTTTTGTGCAGATTCTTTATCCAAAAACAAAATAAAGGCAACTCCTTTGCTCTTCCTGGTGTCTTTGTCTTTCATAATAGTAACTCTGAAAACAGATAACCACATTATTGATACACTAAAATTACTTCAGAGACATTTTTTCCTTAAAGACCTCAATGGGATCTTAGCTTTGTTATACAGCAAAAAGGAAAAAGTATATTTAACAATAGGAAGGCTTGGTAAACAGAAATTCAAAGGAAGAGCTAAGCTGGCCATATGCTTACAGGTAGAGTGAAGTTGATTTAAAAAAAAAAAAAAAAAAAAAAAAGGTACGTGGGGTCTTTCCGGGTCCAGTATCATTCTTTATTCCCTTGGATGACTCAAAGAACAGAGAGAACATACTCTTTAGATTTGCAGACAACCTAACTGGAGGGAACTACACATACTGGAGGTGAAATTAAAATTCAGGAGTAACCTTGACCATTGCTATCATTGCTGAAAACCACAATGCATTGAACCGCACCCAAACTGAGAAATCTATGTTCGTGTAGGACTAACCAGCTAAACAGGTTCACGAGAGGAAATGATACATATATGCAGCATTGTTCTACAAATATCTCCAACTGGAATCCAAGCAGGTCATGGATGCATGTGTTATTTTACATCACATATAAAGTTAAATCTACAGTCTAACATTGGAATCAACAGCTGCAGTAGCACATCAAAAAATTCAAGACAGATTTAGACCCAGTAAAAACAACAAAGAAAAAGAATGACAAGAGGTGAAGCAGGGGTGGAACCCACACAACCTCAAGTCTTTCAATCTTAACAGCAATTGTATTTAGCCCTAAAAAAACAAACAGTGGGAAACAGGATACCAGTCTGCATGTACATAAAAATAAAAGCACATTCTAAAAAGTAGGGAATAAACTCCTCCTTGTGTCCACCACAGGCAGAACAAGGTTCAGCCGAAAGGCAAGCCAAAATTGTAAGAAGCAACAGGACACTTTAAAAAAAAACCCCACCAAAACAAATAAACCAGCCCCACTTCAATGCAGAAGGCCTACTAGCAAACCTGTATAAGTAACAGATGACCTACACAGTAAAAAGTGTATAAAATAAAAGCTCAGTAAAGAAAGCTCAATTTTCCCCCAAATACATGCACAGAAAGATAAAGCTTAGAACAGTTTTTCTGCCAAAGCCTCTCGGACAAGGATGCGTCCAACTGAATGCATTGAGTTGAATTGTCAATAAAGCTGACTTTAGAACAATTCTATTAATTCTTTTGCCAAGTTACTCTTCTAAGAGTTCCAACGGAACCCTAATACGACTGTCAAGCTTCTAATTGGGATATCAAACGTACCAGTTAATAACACAAGCATAGAAAGAAACAAGTGTAACAAATCTTTAAGAAGTCAGCAACTTCTTGGAGCCCTAGAAAGTCTGATTTCTCACTGAACAAACTGAGATGCAATCATAATAGTCAGGATATATTGGGGCAAGAAATGTAGTACAGAAGAAAAGTTAGCATGATTTTGCTGAGTCAAGACACACTTTCAAAAAAAAAAAAGTCTAATAAAACTTAATTAAATAATGTTAAAGCTGACCTAGATGTCATTGCAAAGCTTTCTGCAAAGTGTTTTGAAGCCCCTGAACAAAGACTTTATAGAAATCAAGCCAATATTTTAAAAGATTTTTCTTGGGAATTAATGACTAGTTACAAACAGGAAACTGATCCTTGTTAGCCTCAGTTTCACAGCAAAATAGGAATACCAGTAGAATCCCACAGTATCTCCACTGTTTATAGTCAGGTCAGCTTGCACAGAGGCAAACAGGAAACAAATTTTGCTAGATAAAAAAAAAATATCATGGTAGTATTTTACACAGGGTATTCTGTGACTCTTTACCTTTGGTTTAACTTCTGGCAGTGACTAGACAAAATGTCAGGAAAAAGTGAATGTCAGTAAGGGAATTTTTTGCAAGACAATATATAGGTGGGGGAAAATAGTAACTGTACAAACAGAATTGCAAGTTCTAATTAGCTACTTTCACACAGGATGCAGTGCAGGATTTCTTCTGCATAGGCATCTGAAAACACCATTTCTGCTGTCTATGACAGTAAAAAAAGGCAAATAAAATGATAGAAAGTATTAAAAAAGAAAAAAAAAGAGAATGCTGCTATGACACCTTTGAAATAAGCAATACATCATACAGCCGATGCGTCATACAATTCTCATCTTCCTATCAAACAAGTTCAGAAGCCAAGACAGTAGGAGACCCCTACCCCCAAACACGCAGAGTATAGGTATATTACCAAATGATAGCAGGGAGGTCAGAAGTGTCACATTTATGGGGAACAGGCCCCTCAACGGATAAACACCAGCGTTACTAGTTACCAGTAGTTCAGCAATCGACTTAAACCTGTCAGACCCCCCACCCTGGAAACAGCAGAGACCGCAGGTGCCCAGTTGTATTGGTCACTGCATGTCTTCCAGAGCCCTACATAAGGGTTTTGGTCTCAGTCAATTTAAAAAAAATACATTTTTCTAAAGTTGTAGTTTGGCTTTTCCTGCTATTTGTCACCTGAAACACACTCCTGAGACTTCAAAGACTTCAAAGGTAGCTCTGTATCTCACAGATTGTTATGGCAGCTACTAAAAGTTAGAGTAGATATTTGCTGGTGTAGGGTTAAAAACTGAAGTCTTGAGTCTCATTATTCTGACCAGTTAAAAAAATAAAGAAACAAACCAGCAAGTTCCTTACTGTGGCATTTATTTCTATCATTTGAACACAGAGGCAGGTATTCACAAGTACTGTTTATGAATACCCCACATATTAAAAGCCATTACTATGCAGCCTTACATCTAATCTTAAACGTAATACTAAGCAGTCACAATAACAAGTCCCTCTAGAACCACAAATAGAGGAACTGTACGTTGCAATTGTGCGAACTGTTTGTGTGAATTGTGACATCTAGTTCACCTAAGTAGAAGCTCCCGCTTTCACACTTAGCCACTTGTCTCCCAGGTGGTGTTCGGGGGGAAGGGGAGCAATACTTGCTAGAAGAATATTGTTTCAACTACTTCAGAGAAAAGACCACTGGTAAATGACAACATTCTGCTTGCTCTCAAGAAGTGGTTAGCAAAACCTGTCCCCAGCACAAATATTCTTACATTATGCATGTAACTGCAAGAACTTCCAGTTATTAAATTAAATTTATACTTTATTAAAAATGAACAGGACTTCAATACGGTTCCACATTCATACTTAAAGTACCAAAAGCACAAGATTTCAAGTGAAGCAAAGACATTAAATATTTAAAATGAAAGCTACAAAAATAGCAGGCTGTATCAGGTCACTTACTTGACAACTTTCCCATACTTTGAAAATATCTGAAATATAAAACAAAATGAAAAGATTTAAGAACTGACGATTGCATTTCATTAGTAATAAATTTATCAAGACATACTTTTCTAAGTAAAAGATATATATCAGTATTGTATTTACATTCAGAACTGTTGTCAACAAGTTTAACCTGAACAATGCAGCTCTTAAAAACTTACCCTGTACAGATCGTTGTTTGTCAAAGCAAAGGGTAAATTGGACACATACACTGTGCTTTTGCTTGGTGCCAACCCACCACTCATTTTTCTGACAAAAGGAGAAAGAGAGAAGAGTTAAACTGTATTCAACAGAGAAATCAATTAAAAAAAAATTGCAAGACTTTTTTTTTTAAAGTTCTTTTTCAAGCCTAGCCCAGACAGTCATGATAAAGTTGCAGGAAAGCACAGCTTTCATTTGCCTTTCATCATTTTACACGAAATTAGTGTTTGCCTTCACGTGCTACAGAAGACATACATTCCTTCCCCCTCCCCTGGATCCAAAGCATATTTTTGCTGTATGTGAGTCAATTCGTAAGTCACGAAAAAACAGACAAGTTAGCATACTTAAAATAAACCTCTGCTGATTTGTGCAGTAAAGAAAGGTTTACGTCCAGAAAGAAACAAGTAATGTCCATTTATTAAACATTATGGCCAATATGTGAAATTATTGACCTTTGTTCAAGTACCTGCATGATCTCATTCTTTATACAACTTTCAGTTCAGTTGCATTCAACATAGAATAAACCACAATCAATTACAGCGAAAAAAAGCTTCCCTAAAGCAGAGTCCTAATTATTGCGGGGGGGGGAAGGGATCCTACATTGATGTTAAAATGTATCTAAGATGCTAAAGCAGCAAGTATTTCCTCTTCTATTTCTTGGTCAGGCTTCTACGCTGCTCTGGAACTGCAGGTGTCCAGAACCCATCACAGATGGCATCTCCCCTTCCTCCTCCTCCTCCTGCTGATGAAGCAGCTCTATACTGGCAGGAACCAGGGAAATCTCAAAGCCATTTTCATTTCCCAGTCTCTATTAAGCTCTTGAAACTAAGTGTGTCTGGAAACAATGAATCAATTCAAAACCACTGCTATAACTGCATACACATCCTCTAATAGTAGGTGAAGAGCAACTGAACTAACTTGAAAAAGCACAGCCTACAGTTTTCCTCATGTTTGGACATTTCCCAAAATTTTAAGTGGTGCTAAAGTCTGTGCAAAACACTTCTTCTCATTGATCCATTTTGTAGCCATGGCTCGGTCCAAGAGCTAAGCGAGTAAAATTTAAGATCAGAATAAAGCACAGCCCTTATGAGAGGGCACACCAAATAGTTCAGCAGAACCATTCCCCAAGCGCTCCAATTACTACCTCCTTATCCAGTTTCCCACAGCCTTATTCCTGCTTCTTGGCACTCCTAGCCAATTCCTAACCGAGGATCAAGCCATTTCTTCAGCAAGACCAACTCATTTTAAAAAAGCAGACAAAAAGCTGATGAAGGGATGAAAGACACCAAAGTAATAAAAATCAACATCTGTCGGAGCACACAGCTTCTTCGGGGACTTTTCAGGTAGTGAGTCCGAGCAGATTGCTTGGCCAAGTGCCAGCAAAGTAACTAATGTCACACTCTAATCTGGCTGCGGTGATTTTCTGGCATTTCATGATTCAGTCATCTGAAGACCTGATATTCCCAGCAGACACTGATTATCCAAGTGTTTTGCTTCTCTTTCCTGACATGCCTACTGTACCACAATTCATTTGAGCAGCAGTTTCCAAGTGATCGAATTTTGAGTTCTGCCTTGTTCAGAGACTTTGTTTTCTGGCATGAGCAGAAATGGCAACATAAAGGTTAAGCAAATGAAAACAGAATAAATTTGCAACAAAGGCCACGCATTGCATCTGGTGTTACACAGAGTGGATTCGTTATCCCAAATTCCTTGCTGCTTGGCATTAGTATCCTTGACAAGCCTAACCATGCTGACTTGGCAACATGCCATGCACGGAGATGGCCCCAAGTGCAGTTATCCAGACGTACAGTGGATACAAAGGATTCGGTAAGAGTGACCTTAGCGCTGCATTACAGTATGTCACCAGTGCTAATATATCGCAACAGCGGAGGAGAAAACAGCAGAAGTGAACCTCCGGTGGCTGCAGACAGCAATTTAACTCTGCCTAAAAGACAAGAGAAGCTAGAGCACTTTGTAACAGGAGGCGAAGCAGGCTCCCCGTTAATGGACAGACACTAGTGAGAACGGCACGACTGGAGAGCAGTCGGCTTGCGTGTTCTGCAACGCCGTGGTGCAAGTCTCCAAAGAGCAAGTGATACGTCATGTGAAGATTACTACAGGCCTAATAGCTCAGACGACAGGAAATTATTAATGAATGCAAGCTACAGAACTGCCAGTTTCAGCTGTACGCTACTTTTTCCAGAAGCAAGCTGAAAGAGCTGCACCCTGGAGCGCTGGCTGCCGGACAGCTGAGGTTGAGCTTTGTTTCTAGTCCCCTGGACAAATTTCAGTGAAACAGTCTTGCTGCTCTAACTGCCCAAATATTCTTAGCAATTTGTTTTCTTTAGGGCTACTACGCCAGGATTTCTTACTTTTAACGTCTAACTCACCGGACAGACACAATTCTAATAAAAGAAGTATAGTAACTGTAAGGCTATCACCATGCTCATGTTCAAGATGGCAAAGGTTCAGATTTGCCAGGCCAGGAAAGAGTATTTCCCCAGAACTGCAGGAGGATGTCCTCTTCTAAATACTAAGGGGTCACTGAGGTGGTTTATAAATGCCTTATTTAAGCCAGCAGATACACTGACAGGTTTGCACAACAGATGAATGGCCTAAATGTTGCTATCTACTTAAAAGCCTGATCATCCTTACTAAGTTTTCTGCACAAAATTAAAAAATAGTATTCTACCAAAAGCAATCTCTCAAAAAGCCTGAGCACGTTAAAACACAGATTTCTGGTTATCTGTTGTGAATACACTAGTATAAATGCAATTTTAGATCCAACTACTGGCACAATTCTTCCCAACCCGATAAACCTTAACAAAACATCATGTGACAATTTTAACTCTGCTATAACCAATCCATTAGTCTTTTTTTTTTTTTTTTTTTAAACCACCATGAAGCCCCCGAGGGGATACCAAGTGTCAATACCATATAAACAATAGCTTCCTCCCCTCCCCTTCATTTACGGATGACGACCTTGCCATACCAGCTTCACATTTATTGGTCTGACATTTTCTAGCTGGCAGGGGTGGGGTGGTAAAAAAAGCCAATTCCAGCTTTAAACTAACTCTCTAGATGAGACATCTCATCTGGAGGCCCTTCATTACAAGGCTCAGAGTCCTTTTACTTCAGGAACTTTCTCATTTCAAAGAACTGTCCAATACAAGTCTAACATTTCATCACATTCTTTCTCCTTCATCACCAGTGTCTCTGCTTTATATGTTTTCACTTCACAGGCTGACAAAAAAAAAACCAAAACCAAAAAACCCCCCAAAACAACCCCCCAAAACCACCACAAAAAACCCTGAAACAAAAACAACCTCCCCCAAAACATCAGAGCTTTCTACTTGCTGCAGGGGAGTCAGCTGAGAGTCATGTAAAACCTGGCTTCTATATCCTGCTAGATCTCCCCAACAAATCAAGTAATTTCTGTTTTATACTGAATGCTTTTATGGGGCTTCCCTTATCTTCAAGGTAACACCTGGTGACTTACTTTAAAGCACTAGCTAGATGCCGGTACATTATCTCCACGGGGTTGAGCACAACTCCCATTAATGTAATAGCCTCTCTGTAATATTAATGCCTTCTTCATTTATCATTTTCACATATTAACTTTCAGGACAGAGTTGTCCCTCATTACTATGACTTCTTGAATTTAATCTTTTTTGTCTTTTCCAACAACTTGAACTAAAAGAAGCCATTCTTTGACAAGAGCCATCTGTCAGTAATGATTAAGTTTCCTGCAAAATATATTGGGTACAGGAGTATGTTTTGCTTGAATCCAATATGCTTAATGCAGCATCTGTCACTCATGATGAGAGTATCATAAGAGAAGACAATGATTAATTTCAGTAACTGGCTTTTCTACTCTGTGCCAGAACACATAAGGAGGCCACCAAAATAGTTCAGAAGCCTCTGAAGCATCAAGTAAAATCTGAATTTACTGATATTTTCACAACTTGGCATCAATGTTTCAACATAAGCACAAACTTCTGTTTGTTTTTAAGTGCAAAGCAGCAAGGCCAGATGTGCGATCAAAGTCCGTATAACTGATTTGTGGGTAAGTTACTCGCTTACTCAGGCCAACTAATCCGAGTTCTTCTATCTCGATCGTTAAACCACCGCATTTTATTTCCGATTTAACAGTATCAACAGAGTTTAGACCCAAATCAACAACCCATGAGTTGTGGCAGGACCTTTTATAATCCAAAGTCTGTGGTAAAGGAGGAAGCCGAATTCATGTTCTGCTTGGTCCCAGACAAGGGCATTAACCACTTGCCGCAGTTCCATCCTACACAAGGGGCACGTAACGAGCTGTCAGAGCAGAATCTGTTTTGCCTCTACGCAGTCGCTTAAATATTACGAGGCAAATATTAAATAGGATCAGAACTAGGTAAATCAAGCTGACGCTATCAGAAGAAAGAGCGCGACAGTCTTTCAACCTGCCCAAGCCAAAGACGTACAGGCAAAAGACACGCTCGCAAACTTCCACCGCTTCCCTCCGCCCCGGCTGCCGCCCCTTCCCTACGACGCCAAAGCCAGCAGCGAGGCGGACAGCCTCCCCCCGCCTCTAAGAGAGCCGCTCCTGCCGCCCACCGGACGGCGGCGGGGCCGGGGCCCGCATCTACTTCCCCGCAGGGACCCCGCAGCGGCCTACCCGTCACGGCGGGGCTCAGCCGGCGCGGCTGCCCATGGCCAGACGCGGCGGCGGACGGCGCGCAGGCCCCGACGGGGCCGGACGGGACGAACAGGCCCGGGACGGTACGGCCCGGCCCTCCCGCTACGGCGGCGCTCTTCCGGTGACGCGAGGTTGACCGGCGTGGCTCGCAGCCAATAGACGGTGGGGACGGTGGAAGGAAGGCGGGTGTTTTCCGGTGACGTCTAAGGAGAGCGCCGGAAGTGGTGAGAGGAGGAGGAGGTGAGGCGCTGGCTGAGGGAGCTGCCCGCCGCGCCGCGGGAGCCGGAGGGGGAGGTGGGTGAGCGGCGGCAGGGGGGGAGTCCGGCCCTCTCCTCCCTGCACCCGCGGGGAGCCCGTGCCGTGGGACGGCGTCGTTTTGCTTCCCCGGGTTCCTCAGAAGTTAGGGTGACTGGAGGTGGCGGGAAGGGAGGGTAGGCCCCTCCGGGCGGGCTGGCTGGCTGGCAGCGAGGGCGGCTTTTGTAAAACTTGCTTTTCAGCCCTTCTTAAAAACCCGCGCCTGGCGGGAGGTTTTGACTTTTCGGCTTAGTTTGTGCTTTTGTTTTGAAGGGGAGGACGTTACTCCTCGTGCGTACCTCTGCGTGCTATTTTAAACTCTAGTAATTAGCAGTGAGTGTCTGGAGGCTGTATAAAGCCCGTCGTAAACGCTGCCCGTGAGGCGTCGCGTGGGTATGATGGTGCAGCACCAGTGTCCTTACCTTTCTGGAGGGATAAATAAGACTCGAGTGTGTCACTTGGCTGGTTTCCTTAGAAATACTCGCATTAATCTCTATGCTTAGCTGAACAGTAGGGTGTCCTGTAATGTATTTAAGGTCTTTATCAGCACTTAAACACTTTGTCTGCTCTCCATGGTTCTTTGTTCTCACTCCTTAAGTAAGCTCTTTACCATGCATTAGAGTTTTCATGGATAGTCTTATTGCAGTTCTTTATCTGGGACTTCAAGGGAGCAAAGGCTTTGTCAGAAGTACACAAAAAGGTGTGGAAACCCACAGAACCTGTGCAAGCAACAAGTAGGCTTTGTTACAGCGATTTGCTGTGGGTGAAATACTCAGAGTTGGTTGGCGCTTTCAAGTGTAAATGTTGAAAGCATTGCAGTCTTGACCTGTTACACAACCGTATGGCGAGCTGACATATTTTGTTGTCAAAATGTTTGTGCTGCAAGATGGAAAGTCACGGTGGAGGCGGTGATCCATACAGTTGTTTGCATTGACGTTGCTAGCGTAGCAGCCCCATCGCAGCCCGGTAGAATATTCTTTTTGCAGCATTGACACTGATGAAGGATGGGCCGTTGGTAACTGCAGGTGTTCAGGCAAAGATAAGTGCTAATACATCAGTCATTGTATTAATATAACCCCCGATATGTTGCCTCCATTTCTCTTGCTCCCAGTGATGTATTAGAATGGTGTGGTAGGAAAACTGAACCATTGGGATCATAAATCCTCATCAGAATGATCCTGCTATTAATAATTTTCTTAAGCTTATGCATTTCTGTTTTTTTTCCCTTTCCCTGAGGTCAGAGTTAATTTGACTTTTGTGGTCTGTGCTTTTTTAAATAATTTTTTTTTCTTATTCTAAGTCAAAATTATTGTGAAAGGTCAGGAAACATTGGAAGAAAGCATCTTCCTTCAGGTTATTTTGTATGTAGGTAGAATATGCCTAGACTTGTTGCAGTCATGCTTCTAATTGCTTTTGAAAATATTGTAGTCTAGTATTTGGTATTAGGAAGAGACAGATTCTTGTTGTATCCCTGCTTTTTTTCTCAATGCCTCTCTCAGTATTTTATGTACTGTTGTGGTGCTCTTACACTTCTGCTTTTTCATCTTACCAATAGAGGACTAAGTCTGTTCAGTGTTTTCTACATGCCCGAAGTATGGGGGGAGGAGGAGAAAGTTACTTTCCCCCCCTCTGCCCCCTGCCCCGTACTCAGTTTTATCTGTCTTGCCTCCTGTCTAGGTAGGAGATACTGGGATATCTTCGAAGCACTGTCAAATACAGATTCTAATTGTTGGAAGAAAAAGTGGTGTTTTCTGTCTGTCTTTATGTCCTCTCAAAGCAGCAATTGTTGCAAAATTGGCCATGCCATTTCTAGTAAGTTACAATTCTCTAAGCATCTGTCCTAGGTCTTACTCATACAAAAGCGTCTAAGCTTTTTGTGAGAGCTTTCAAAGTGGAGGAGAGACGGAACTGGCCCAGATTTGTCAATCTCTGCTGTTTGTCAAAGTAACAATATAAAACGAGATGTATACCAGTAGCATCAGAGATACTGCAGCTGCCTGCCTCTGCATTTACAGCACACCATTGGTTTTATGCTTTGTTCACATATGGCAAGATGTAGCCATCTGGATTAGAAAGCTGTGTGTTTTTGAAACAAAAATGTAGATTCTGCAGAAGGTTGATAGCACACACTGGAAAATTACAAATCCTGGAGAAGTAGGTATTTCTAGCCCTGATGAAAATTGGTGTCTCAAGTAAGACAAGAATTGTGTACAAAATATTGCAGAATACTGGAGTGCTTTTGCAAATATGTCAGTGTGGGTTTTTTTAGGATATATTATTTAGAAAGAAAAAAAAAATTAATGATTGATTGATAAAGAAAACCCAGTTATGCAAAAAATCTAAAGTTTAAGCGACCCGTGTAATCTACTTGATGAAAAAACCCTTTTTGTATTACATCAGTTATACTAGCATAGAGCAAGACATAGCGCTGTGATAATCGGAGCAAAGCCATTCTTGGCAGCCGGCCGCAGTGGAGCAGCTTGTGCTGCACTAATGGAATGGCTTCTACGTGCACTGGAGTGTCTTTATTTGAGAAAATGAAGACCTTGCTTTAGGGAAGACAGTCACCTCTGATCAAAAAATAGGAAGCAGTTGTTTAAATTAATATAGCAAGTGATTATATGCGATGATAATAAAGAAATACCACAACCTTTGCTGTCTATGCTAATAGAAAATAGTCAATATGAGTGACAATGGTGTTAGGTGTGAAACAAAAATAGATTTTTTTTTTTTAATCTTTGTTTTAGAGCAGCTTTGTACTGAGAGAACAGGTGAATCTGAATACAGCATAGTAATCTTGAGGTTTGATCTCTTGAATTCTTGTTAATGGAATCTTCTCATATCGATCCTAAGAGTTCAGTCTCTTCATGGTTGTTACTAAAGCTGTGTTAGGTCACGTAATCAAAGAAACGCAAATTTTTTTTCTGTAGAAACAGATGAAATGTGCTCAAGATGCTGGGGAATGCATTTTCCTCTCTTTAAACATTGGGGTTTTTTGTCTGGTATTTTCAAATGCATCCTTACTTTATCTCATTGGTCCCAGCTAAAATTTGTCTTTTTAGTCTTCTGTGTGAAATCGGTCTCCTCCTATTGGTTTTCCTTACCAGCATTTTGAGCAATGTACTTGATGGTTGATTCTGTCTGATTAATTTTCTTCATTTCATTCCACTAAATGCAAAATATTCTTCACTTCTGAGATTTTTATTCCACCTCCATACTTCTTGTCTGATGTAATTGTGTATTTTTTTTTCTTCAGTCTGTTGACTTTTGTGATAGTATATCTCTACCTTTTTTCCAGCTTGTGTTTTTGTTTTGTCAAAATACCGGTGATAATTCTTGCTAGTGGGAGTGAGGTCCATCGACAATGATAAAAACGGGAGTGTTTTTATCAGCCTTTCTGTCTGACAACATAACAGAGCGTGTGTGTGGATGTCGGTGCCTGCTGCCAGTGATTTGTGATGAGATGTTGGATGTGGCATGACTGATGGAGAGCAGCGTGAGGTCTGAGCTTGCCCTTAGCTTCAGCCTGCGGTGCCTTGCTTTTTGCCCCTTGTGTTCAGTTAACAGTTTCAGTAACTGCGGCAGGCAGCGGGGTGCGGACGCTACTGTATTTGTCAAAATACAAAAAAAAAAAAAACCACTGGAAATCCTTATCCGAATCCAGCTTCTGGTATTTGCTGTTGGTCTAAAAACTGAGTGAGGCTCACCATCAGGTACCAAAGTCCGTGGGGACGTGTGGGGTGGGTGGGTGGGTGGGCTGTGGACGCGCAGGCGCCATGGGAGGCTCGGGTGCTCTCCGGCCGTCAGCAGATATGGACAGAGGGAATGGTCCAGTTTGGGGCAAGGGCTGGCAGTGGGGATCCAGCCGCAAAGTGTCTTGAGAAAGAGCGGAACAGCAGACGCTCTGGCTCTTACCCTTACCAAAACCAGGACCTACCGAACTCCCGTCGATTTAGTCAGCTTTTGATTTATTATCAGTAGTAGATAGGGTCAAAATCTGAACATAAAGGCTTATTAACAGCTGAGGAAAGAGCGACTTCATCAGGATTTATTATCTATTACCAAAGGAAAAACATTTGTAAAATTTAACTTTTCATTAACCTCTCATCACATGCAACTGGGTCTTATTTTTCTCTACTTAATGATATTGAAAGACATTTAAATAAATGTAAGCTAAGTGAATATATTTAATACTTTCCTGAGCGTTTTTAAGAAAGCAGTTACAGTAGTTTCCAAAAGCTGTTGCTAAGAAATGGGCGAAAAGCTGAGATAGTGAGTAAAAAGTGTTAAAAGGGAAAAAAACCTCTGGAATTTATTAGGAAAGTGTTGTATCTGTAATAATTTGTCATGGGAAGTTTTTTGATATCGTGAATTCAGCTGAGTAGTTAATATTCTTTCTTAACTGAGTGTAGTGAATTACTCTACTAATTCAGACAGGTCTTGGGGATGGGCAGTTGAAAGATTTAGATTTTTAAATGTCTGGTTTACTTAAAAGAAAACATGTACTTATGAATATCTATATGCACTTTTTGCTAACTTCAGTTTCTTTTTTTTTTTTGGTAGGTAATTGAATGGGTCTTCCAAAGCAGAGTTGCTAAAACTGACAGAAAAGTAAGTATGAGAGTGTTTGGGGTTTTTTCACAAAAATATATATCTGACTTAGTGCTACCTCTGTTTACAGTTAATAAACCCTTTAGTCATATTGATTCTTAACATCTGTAATAATTAATATTTTCATGTAGCCTCATAAGTCTATTTCCAGTTAAAAGTTTTTATTTTGTGAAAGTAGATGTTATGTATTTTTCCTTCTGAATATGTCCTGCTGTTTCTTTTTCTAATTGATTATTTTTCATAGCTAGAACTACCATTGTGAAGGGAAACTTTGAAAAATAAAATTCTAGCAATTTCTTAGCTATTTTCAATGATGTATAGTATATAACTTTGCACCTTTATAACCATCAGAAAGGTTTCAGCTCCTCAAGTTTGTGTTGTCTAACGTAGCATGACTAGAATCTCTTATGGTGATGGTTTACTTCCACCTGTATTTAGTTAGTAATTTTGACTTTGAAAGTCACCTTTCTCTGGAAGGAGGAATTTTTGTGTTCTGCTGGCTACCAGTTTAGACCGGGAAAAATCTGCACATGAAGAATGCATTTCATTCATGTATTCAAAACATGGAGCTGTGTACTAACTGAATGATGTGTTGCGTTTTAACCTCTTTCCAGGTGGTCGAGATGATGAAATAATTCAAAGTTATTATATATGATATACAAAAGTAGAAATTCTTCAATCTAATGAATAGGAGTTGAACTCTTCTTTTTTTTTTTTTTTTTTTAAAAGTCCTCTATTTTTAGCAGAGCAATATCAAGATTGCTATGAGGTGTGTGTGTATGAATTTATACGCACAGCTGGTATTTGCGATATGCGTATATTTCAATAGAGCTGTTTATAGTATCCTTAAGTCCTGTAATTATACCGATAATACTGTACTGATTTCCATTTGTTCAGTTGTTCTTGCACTTACTGTGAGTTATTTTTGCTTAAAGTTCATTAATTATTTTCTATAGCTAGATAGACTTACTTTTGAAAGGGCTAATTAAAAAAAGTGTATGTAGAGGGCTTGTGCATAATACATTATAGTGGGAGACGTCCAGGAACCTTTATTTCTATGCTTGTTATCCTTTCGTCTATTCATAATGAGTCTGGGTTTGGCTAATTGGATTTTCATTGTCTTTAGTGGCATATCGAAGAGATGAAATGTGGTCTGAAGGGCGATATGACTATGAAAGAGTTCCAAGAGAACGTCTCCCTCCAAGGATTCATCCTGATGTAAGTGTATAGTATGTTTCTTTAGTGGTATACTGTTACACCTTTATACCATGACTTGTACCATAAGGGCTGGATTTATGTACGTATTTATGTTCCTAGTATACCCCAAGTTCCATTCTTTTCTCATTCATTTAAGCCAAGTCTAGCAAATGCATCTGCACAGAGATAATAGGATGCCTACAAAATTAAATCTTGTAATTTTTTTTCAAATCTATTGAAAGCATTTAAGAATATTTGTATTTTGATAAATTGATTTTTTTGTGTGTGTGTAATTCTTTGTGTTATTCAACACAGGATTTTTAATAACATCTGGAGAACCAAAGGCCATACTATGTTGTATTTTTCCCCAAACTTTTTTTTTAATGTTAATACATCTTTGAAGTGATTTGAGGTGGCAAAATGACTGTTTTCATTATTGTTCTTGTCACCGATGCAGTTTTTTTACTATGATGCTTAAAGTATAGAAGGAAATGTTTGTAACAGATGTTGAAAATAATCTTTGCTAAATTGTGTTTTGGAGTCTTGTAAGGGAAATGCTTATCAAGAAGAGTTTTGATGGAAATCTACTTAGTAAGCATGGAGACTTCTACTGTATGTTATGCTTGTAAAAGCAAATGCAGAAGCTATGCTTACTCTGCTGTAGAATAACTTCAGAATGCTTTTAGAAAATCTCTGTGACAAAGAGTTGGGTAATTTTTTTGTTTTTCCTCCTGGGTCTGAAGTCTCTAAAGAAGAAAGAAAACAGGTTGTAGCTTTGTCTTTTGAGCTCTTACACCTTAAATACAACTTTAAGAATACTTTTTGATATTTCTGTTTACATGCTATGCTATGTACATTTGGCAAAATAAAATTTCAGGTAACTGTGCCTGTTATCTGGCTTTTCTTTTACTTCTTTTAAATGTTGGAATAATAGCATAGCTGATTTAGCATACATTCTGGGTTCCCTCTATCATATTTTCAGCTTGTTGTTTTGGAAGTGTACCAGTATTGGTAACTTGGTAACTAGTTACGTAGTCTTCTCTATTGCGTAGTGTATTATTGTTTGGCTGCTCTGTGATGTTTTTAACTCTCTTTACAGGCAACAACAAAATTTCTGCATTTTCAGCAAACTGGAAATCAGATAAGTTTGCACAGGGTATTTAGTCAGCTGCTTCTGCAAAATATTTATGAGCAATGGGACACGAGGAAAGGCAGAATGTATTTTCAAGATTTTTATGTTTTTTAATCAGTTTGACTTGACTAACACATTAATTTAATTTAACCATTGCAACAGTGACATTCCTGAATTCTTCTAGCCTTTCAAGCTGGCCAGGGAACATATGCATTATGAAAATTTACTTTACAATTTAAAAGATGCGATGCACTTATTTTGATGCAAGAATTAACTAAATATAGCATAAAGCTAGCATTGAACTATGTATTTGGAACTGGGGATGCAGGGACTGGCAGAATACACTCATTTATCACAACTAGTACTCTCCATCTGCACCAAAAGAACACCCCCAGTAGTGAGACAAACCAAGATCTGGTGTCTCTCTGCCTTACCGAAAGATGGATATGAAGCTTCTCGTACACCTCTGGTGATTCAAGATAGTTGGCAGGCAGTTTCTGTCCGTGTAAGCCTGTGCCATTATATCTGTGTCCACATGTAGAGCTCTGACTTAATTTTGACTAGACAAGTAAAATTGAATTAATTTATTCAATCTATGAACACGCTTAGCATTTGCTGATAGGTTAGTATGTTGGAACTGAAACATGCCAATGATACAGAATGAAGTATCTCTTGTTTGAGAGAGCAGAAGGCTTGTCCTAATCTAAACTGGGTGCTAATTATATGTCAAGTATAGAGCTTAGTGGAAACACATGCTTTCAGATCCTGGTAAACAAAATCAAGTTGCAAGCACTTGGCACAATTAACCCTAAGTGGGTACACCTTGAGCTTTCATATAACTATCCTTCTGTATGTCAATATAGTTATGTGATGGGGACTTCTGGGTGAGGCTGAAGCATGGAGCAGTTTTATTTTAGCTTCAGGGCACATCTTCTTTGTAAGACACCAAACTAAAAAAAATAAAAAAACAAAACAAAAACATGTCGAGGACGTTCAGTGAGGTAAGGGTAGATCAAGCATTGTGGCCGTGTGTGAATGTGTATGGAGTCTCTACTTTGCATCAGTATGGCTTTGGATTGCCCTCTAGTGAATTTGTTGGGTGGTCTCTGAAATCAGAACTAACTTTTTTTGCATGACAATATTTACCAGTTTGTGAATGTAACGTATTTTTCTTTTTACAAAAAATGCGTTAGATTCTGACTTCTGCTGTTAAAAAAACTAGTTTGAGTACCTTTCCCTGCCTCCAACCTGCACATGCTAATTCAAGTCTCTGCATTTATAGCCTGTGTTTTTAAGGCCCATAGAAAAAATATCTTGCTGAAGGAAGAAGACTTAAAATAAAAGGTCTTGCATTCATGTTTTTGTTTCCTTTTTATTTGCAGTTGGCTTATATAATACTTGGTTCTAGAAAATTGAATTTGTATCCTTTGCAACTGTGCAATTTGTGCTTAATAAACCAAGGATTTCTGTAATTGGTAAATGGTGCATGACATTTTATTTGAAGGAAATATAATAAATTAATTTTGCATTCTAGCCAAAAGCTATCCAAAACTTGCGTTGTAAGAAAAAACTGAGTGTTAAGACTCTCTGTCACTTGAATACTCAGATCACCTACTGCGTTGTATTGAGGAGGTGCTTATCTGTTCAGATTATGAAGCAAGGACTGTCTTCACTGTAATCTCCATAGTGTGGAGGATGTTATGGACATTAAGAAAATTGACAGTATTTTCAAATGGGCTCTTTGTTTTACAGGCTTTACAGGGGTAACTTTCGTTATTGCGTTCCTAAATTAACATAAAAGTCTCTGAGAAACACATGTAGCTAATGAGTAAAAAAAGAAAGTAGCTGATGCTTAGAAAGTAGCTAATGCTACTGCTTTAAACTTTCAAAAGAAACTTAAACCATGTTGAAAATTTTCCCTCTAATTAATCTTGTAATGCCTAAGGATTGCATCTGAATGGTGTCCGGTTAGATTTAGTAAGTTATTCCACCATCGGACTGGCATGATTTTTAATGTTTGTTGTTCCCCTGTGCTATTTCAGCTTTAAGATTATTGTAGTCCCATATTTAGAAATAACTTGTTTTTACTTTTGTGTATTTACTATAGGTTTGCAGCTGTTAAAAGCAATATGATTTTTTGTGTTGTGTTTTAGGATGATTACCATAGAGTAGTAAACATTGTGCCCAAGAAACCACCGCTGCTTGAAAGACCTGGGGATGGGAATTATAGTAGGTATGATGATTACGGTCACGCTGAATACAGAGACTATGAAGAGGGTCGCAGTTTTGCCCACGAGCGAAGAAGTGGCCCTCCACACCGAGGTGTACGTAAGGTGATTCTTCTCACAAGTTTTATGATGTTTACTTGCTCATTAATGCTTGAATACTGAACAGTTAAAATATTATTTCGGAGAGAGCATTTATGTTATTGCTGTTCTCATAAATTGAAAAAGAATGAATAGAAAAACCATCCAGGTTTTGATGCTTGGTGCTTTTTTGCAGTTACTGTGCTTCTAAGACTCTTGTGATTCTATGGTAGTACCCGTTTGCTGCTTCTTACTGTTCCTAGCTGCTCTACTGTCTTCAGAAAAGAGCTCTTGTCCAGCACTGTGGAAAGCTCAGAGTTTGAACTGGGAAAACAAAAGTGGTCAGAAGTCCTCTCTGTAATGCAGTGCAAAGTTATCTGGATGAATAGAAGAATGATTGCAAAATCTTTCTATTTAACAAATCCTTGCACATGCAACTTGTTGAATGTTGTCTACCTGTCCTTCTAATTTGTACAGTTGTTCACTTATTTAAATTCTGTCATGATGTTGAATGCTTCCCCCCGCCGCCCCAGTAGCTACACTTAAGTACAAAATTTATGGTCCCTTTGAAAAGTCATTGCTGTTGCCTCCTCCAACCAAGCTGTTTGAAATTCTCTAATTTCAAGCTATTGATGGTAGTCTACATTTCAATGAGTAATTTTTTTTTTTTTTTTTTTTTTTTTTTAAGTCAGGGCCTATGTATATAGTTCGGAAATTTTTTTTAGTTTTTGTTTTGTACAGCATTGCAAAGTTGCTCTCTTTAGTACTGGTGGAAGCAAATAAGAGGAATGGGGTACACTGAATAAACTGAGAGAAACCTTGCTGTGTATGATTAATAGTTTCTTTTAGCTCATTAAATGCTTTGGTTTTGCGGTAAGTAAGTACTATTTGGCAACTAACTATACCTGACATCTGATGTTGAGATACACGTCACACAATTGTTTTGCATGTGTCTTTTGCAGGATGAATCAGGATACAGATGGCCAAGGGATGATCATCCTATAAGTCGGCAGCCTGAATACAGGTATTTTATAAGACTTTGCAGTAGTGCTATGCATAGGTTGGGGCTATTTAGGTCATTTTTAGCTTGTTATGAAACCAGTTTGTGGAGCAGAGCAGTGAAATGGCAGGGATGTGGGAAAGGACATCTGTTGGGAAAAAAAAGATGATAGTGGAAAAGTGGTTTCTAGTTGTGTTGTTTGAAATACAAATTAAATAAATGGAATGACGTGAAAATCCATTTTAGTATTTGTTTAGTAAGATAAGCAGCATAATGATAGCATCTTTAGGTTGTTAGCCTGGGACTGTTAAGTGATTTAGTGCATCTTCCTGATCAGTTTTTACATAACTTCAGAGAATTCTTTGGTCTAATACTTGCTTCTGTGACTGCAGTATCTTGGGGTGACAATACAGTGGAAAGACACCTGTGCCACTTTAAAGGTGGGTGGGGTGGATAAATGGCATTATGAAGTTCACCATAGCCTTGTTCTGACCTCCCTGTTTTCTCAGCTGGACTAATGAGGAGATATTTCCATCATGCATTATGTTAATTTCCGTGAGCACCTCTTAGTCCGTACCTTGGGTTCCCATCTATGAAATGTAAGGAATAGTTTTAAACAGTAGGGCTGGAACATACATATGCCTGTAATGATGTTTGATATGGGATTATTTGATATAATAAATAAAGTGCACAGGATAATGTTACACTCAAAATTAATGGACAAAGATGAAACTCACCTTAAATATTCAGACAAGAATTAATTGTTAGTGTAACTGAAATATTAGCAGTCTAATCTAAGAATGTAATCTCATGCTGTACTTTTATATGCCACATCCTGTGTTTCTACTTCTCAGGATGTCTGCTATTACACCAGGCCTGTATTTCTATATACTGCATCAGGGTGTTAGTCATAAACACCTCATTCTGCATGGAATAACTGCTTACTGCTATCTATATAAACCTATGGTTGTACTGTGCAAAAATCAACAACAGTAAACCAAGTTAGCTATAGACACCTGGTCAGTTAGAAAAATTGCTGTTAAACCCTGCAGCAAGTTAAAAAACAAGACTTCAGGCAGGTTGGGAAAAGCTCAGACAGAGCAAGCCTGACACGCTTTCTCAAAGGCTCAGTCTTGAGGCCTTGCAAACACAATATGAAGCTGTTAGAAGCAATGGCAATACAGTACCACACAGTTGCAGGGAGATATCTATTCCTTTGAATGTGATGATTTAGATGTAGCTTAAGTAGGTTATTATATAACTTCACCATAAAAAAAATTCTTCATATACCATAAGGGTCTGTGTGCACTAGACTTCTCTCAAAATTGAGTTCTTGGCGCTAGAAGCAATAGTAAAGGGTTTTGAAAAGTAGTAAAAGAATCAGAGTTGTTCAAAGCTGGGGTAAAAAAAAAAAAAAAAAAAAAGGCTGAGTTAGTGCCAGGCAGTGTATTTTACGCAGAACAAGAGTGGCACCCAGTGGTCAAAAAGATTGTCTTAAATACATCCTAATTTCTTCCATTTAAAATGTGAGGATAAAATGTCAGCTCGTTTTGTTGAAGGCTTTAAAAATGTGTTGCGTGATAGGTGATGGTCCCATCTGAGTCTTTATTATATATTTCAGAATATGTAACTTATACAACTGCAGTAACACTATGGAAGAATTTCAAGAAGATACTTGGTTCAGTTGAGGGTATGGGAATGTATTTGCAATTGAATGAAACCCTACTGATTTATTATATAAATATGCATTAGCATGTCAGAAGTCTGACTGTACAGAAGAGCATAGGGATAGTAAATAATCTTGGATGTAAAATCCTGTGATCAGATTGCTAAACATTTGTAGCATTACAAGCTTTGTAATAAACTTAATTATTATTTTTTGCATGCTGCTCACTATTGAGCTATGTAGTGGATCTCAGCAGAGGAAATTGAAGTACAGTACTGGGTATCCGTTGTCTCCTGTGGTGAAAACACTCAACTACTTTCTATTTCAAAGACACTTGCACTGTAAAACATGAGATTAAAAAATGATTATATGCGAAAAAGCTTTCACTTTGGATATGATGAAAGTTATTTTGGGTAAGTTCTTCTGAAGTACCTATAAATATTTTTTTTTTCTTTGAGGTAGTAGAAGGAGATTTAAGGTTACTTTAACCAGAAGTACTTTTTAAAAAATTGCATGGAACATGGCTAAAACAGTACAAAGCTAGATTCGTGAAGCTAAAAACACTCAGGAGACTTATAAAGTTAATGGGTTTTCATAGTCGGTACAGTGACTATAAATTCTAAAAAGAATAGCTCTTTTATTGACATAAATAATCAGTTTTCTTGAGTATTTTAAAAAACTCATCCAGCAGCTAAAAATGTGCTGTAAGAAGTTGTCAATATTATGTTTACCATTTCCTCTTAAGCATTAATCATTCACACTTTCCTGCTTTTATTATGGCAACTTAACTGTTAAAAAGTAGTTTCTGATCTCATAGTCTTTCCATTTTTGTTCCCCTATCTTTCTTTGGAGTGCTGAAAAACATTACTTAAGATTCTCCCAAAGTAAAAGAAGCTGCTTATCTGGAATATCAAAAATCCTTAAATGATGCAGAATTTTGGGAGACGAAACTTTCCTATGTGGAAGAAATCAGCTGTTAAGTTTTTTGGAGGTTTTTTTGCTTGTTTTTTTCCTGTTGCTGCTGTTTTGTGATTTTTTTTTTTTTTTTTTTTGTTTGGTTTGGTTTTGTTTTTGTTTTTCTTAATCTTCTTTCCTTTTCCTTAAGAATAGGAACGGCATTCTTATTTAGCAGTTGCGTAGCTGTGGCTTGAGCTGTGACGTGTCCGCTGACCACCAAGAATTCCCCATGAGTGACGAGGGGATTGTTGAGGTTCTACCACTTGGCTTAGCTGTCTTTTTTTTCTTGCCTTCTCTCTTCTGACGGAGTTAGGCTCCAGTTTCCAAGCAGCTGTCATTTGCCAGTAGTCTACCATTGAGCAGAGTGTTACTGATCCTTCTGCGCTTTCCTGGACCGCTCAGTTCTTGAGAGTTGTTAGTCCTGTTTTATACTATGCTCAGTGAACAGCTCTCATCCTGACCATGACTCCTTTAGGGTAGCATCATTTTTTTATATGTAAAAAATAAGGTAATTCAGAGGACGTGCTGGGCATAGATTTCAAAATGAGTTCCCAGCCCTTTTTCTCCTGTTCTGACCTAAGGGATTCTTACTGGATTTCGGAACTGCAGGAACTGATGTGGATTGTGTAACCTTGCAATCATAGTTTGGTTTGAAGTGCCTCTTGGTTCAAGCCTAGTCAGCATGTATGAAGAATTGTACATCAAAGCAGAACATGTTAGTTTGGAGAACAGAGAATTTTCTGCGCCCGTGATGACGGTCTTAGTGTCTTGGTCACTGATGCTATGAGAATTTTGAAACTTGGAAATGATGAGTGGAGTAGAGATCAAATAACATATGACTTCTTTGTACATTTATCTTTTACCAATGTTGATCACTTCTGGGGCTGTGTAACTACTTGTCTTTAGTGATATATCAAACTCATTTATTCAAACCACTCAAATTATTTTATGCATGTCAGAGTTTTTTAAAAGTTGCAGGGAACTATGCTGTTATATGTTGAAGAACTAAAATTTTACAGTACTTCTGTGTGGGGCCTCATAGCAATGGATTTTGCATACAAGTTCATTTTTATAAAGTCAGATGAACTTGTCAGTGAGAAATGCTTGTTAGCTGCTGTTCACTTTAGTCATACCAAATTTTAATCCTTTTGAGTGCACAGAGCATTACTTCATTCTTTTTTTTCTAGCCAAACTGAGTTCATAAGATGTGAAATATGCAAAACTTGGCAACTTAAGATGGGTAAGACTCATCTTCAAAGAGAAATTACAAAATGACGCACTTGTAAATCCCAGCTATACATGCATTAAATTTGATCCTTAAAATTATCCGAGGTCCAGATTTTTGTGAAATAAGGATTGCCATATTTGTAGACAAAGTACTCTGCATTAGTAGTAATGTTGGTTCATATGATATAGACTCCTGGGAAGTGGTTCATGTAGGACATTTTGAATATCTCCTCTAAAGTTGTCAATATGAGTAAGTTTTCCTTTGTTAATGAAGGAAACGTGCTGCTACTGCGTGTGTTCTTTTGTTTATTGGTGGTTGGTTGTGGTTTGTTTTTTTTTTTTTCATGTCCTGCGTGAAATTAGGAAGTCTTAGTTCAGTCTTAATACTAATGCATTTGTGTATATAAACCAGATCTTCTTATCTGTGGAGGGCACAGGAAATATTTTGTAATAAATAGATTAATAAAAAAGTAATTTTGATGCTAGAAATGAAAGAAAACTGTCTGGCAAAATGTTGAAACAATTTTAAACAAGTAGTGATCTGTGAACAACTAAGATTCATTAGCCGGTTCTTCATTTTGTTTTGGGAATCCTTTAAATCAATGGCACATTGCCTTTCCTCTGAAAATTTTACGTGGCTTTCTGAACATTAAACTTAAAGTTACCTCTTTAGGGTAACTATTTTTGTAGCTGCATAAACCTTCACAGTGAGATTGTGTTTATTGAAGGCCGTGGAGACAATTGGTAGCAAAGCGGGGGGTAGCAGCCCAGCAATGGTGGCTTTGTGGTCTCGGCTTGAACTACTCTTCCATTTGGTGATTCGCCCCTCGCAGGTGCAGTATGTGATGACAGGATGTTCTAGAGGAGTGGTCTGAAGGTTGTACATTAAGAAGAAAATTGTTCTTTGGCAAGAATGGTTATTTTAAACAAAACCATTGATGAGAGAGTCTCCAGGTAGAAGTTAAGGGTCACCGACTCTTCTCTCAATAAAGCAGGATTTAATATTGAGGGTTCAGACGTGTCATAGGCCAAGGCAGTTATCTTTACATTATCGCTGTGCAATCACCTTGGAATTACAGGGGGTAGCTTGTTTCTTGTTCCGTCCCTGCCGCCCTGCCCCGTATGTATTCTCTAATGAATGAAACGGTGAACCTGTTTAAATATTTTATACTCATTTAAAACAGGTTATTATATTGTGGGAGGTCTTTAGGGTTTCGATTTAAACTTTCTTGTAATGTAAACTGATCTTTGTCTTGCTTATAGAAGAGAAACTTAGCCAAAGGGATTTATGAGATGGTGCTAAAAATGTACATAAGTCTGCTGTTCTGTTGCAATATTTGACAGGTCTTAAGGGACACCATACAAGAACCTTATTCTTCATTTAAGAACATGTGTGGAGGGAAATAAATATGGCAAACACCCAAAGAAAATGGTCTTATTTTTCAGAGAGATTGATAAGCAGGGTTCTAATCATATTCATTAGCACATGCTTTTTTCTTTTAATAAATAAATAAATAAAATCTCTGCCAGAACATTGAACCTCTCAGGTATTCACACGAACTACTAGAGCAACTTGTTTATTCATATATGAAATTACAGTTTCCTTATAATAGGTCATTGTGGTAGATTAGTTATACCTGTCTACAACTCCAGGCAAGGACTTGTCTGTGAAATCTTTAGTTCAGAAGACTCATTGTATTATGCTGCTAGCTAAATTAGTTTACTTTGGCTTGTGGTATTTGTGTGGGTGGAGGGGGGAGTTAGAACTTTTTTTGGAACAAGATAATAGGTAATAGATAACTTAAAAGTAGATTCTGGTTTACACTGAATATTTAATGACTTCATATTACACTTTATGTCTTATGCAGCAGTCTTACTGATTCAGTAGTTCCAACATTTTCTCTGAGGGCTGTTTTCTGCTCCACTGCCTCTTTAGCTCTTCTTTGCTTGGGACAACCCATTTGTTTGCAAACTGAGATTTGTGTTTTATAATTTGATTTTCATTACTTGGCCAAAATGATATACATCTAATGGTATTACTAATGCTTTGGGTTCCTTTGGACCACAGGTTTTTATTTTGAATGGATTTTAAGAACTTGAATCTTCTCGTGTAGATATCACTTAGCGTTTTAAAACTGCCTCTACTGAAGGCTATGTATAACTAAGAACAGCTTGGGACTGTCCACAATTGCAGGTCAATGCAATCAGAAGTAAAAAAGTTTCAATTCGGATAGGTCTAGTTTTGTTGCTGTGATGAATCTCTTTCCTCCATTTAACTTAGAACCCAGAGACTTAAAACTATGTATGGGAACACTGGCTGTTTTCTTACTAAGAATATTATGTCAAAGTGAGTTTCTGCTGTTACTTATGTTGCTTGGACCAGCTTTATTTATATCTAGATTATACTAGAAATGTCATTCAAAGCAAAACTGCTGTCACTCTGCTTCTGAAATGTTTGTCACTTCAGAGAATGGGGAGAAAAGGAGAGACTGGTGGACAAGGTTTCAATTGTAGAATTTTTTTTTCCCCCCACCCTACAATGTAGAAATATGGGGACAAGGTAAAAATTCCTCTTATTTCCAACTGGATTTTTTTTTGCATGTTTCAGCTAATTGTGGGGTTATTCTGTAAGGTGAATGTTGCTTTCACTGGCAGCTGGCTGTAGCTGTTGAGTGATTGCTTTTAATTTTAAAATATTTTTATTTGCATAACTATTGACCGTGAACATTATGGAAGGCCTATTTTCTTTATTTTTTTGCAGAATTTCTCATTCCCATTCGAAAAAACATGTTTCCTCTCAAAAATTGCTTACTGATAATTTTATTCCTTATAGTGGATCTTGCAGCACTCCGATTTAATTCCTTATGCAATTTCCATCTCTGGTTGAGGGGAAGGAGTTTAAACTTTAAAGTCATAATATGTGCTGTATTGATAATCTAATTTCTTTTTCTCTTAACCATTTTTCCTGATGACCTTCTGAGGTCGGTGCCAGTATTCCTGCTATTCAACCAGGACCCTGCAACCTCCCACAGGAGTCTGAGCTGTGATTTTTTTTTTTCTTTTTTTTTTTTTTCTTCTTCCTACCTGGTGGGAGACGCCTTTGACTGTTGTTGGTAACAGATGGGTCTGGCTGTTCTATTTCATTTTGGAATGATGTCATGGAAGCTTTGTTTTTCTAATCAGAATGTTTCATAGTTTCTCATATATGGGAGTTGTCAAATTAGGAGAACTTCCTACTAACCGATTTTTTTTTTTCCTGCTGATCTTGTAAATATACAGCATCATGCAGTAAAGCTTACCCTTCATATGAAATGTAGAGCTGTTCTAAATCTTGGTTTTAATTCTGAGAGCTGTAAGAGAATACTTGGTAAGCTTGTTTCTGAAAAGCGTAATTACAAACAGGTAATTTCAGATTCTGTGTGTATGGTATTTCTTGTACTTTGATCCTTTGAAATGTTTCAGTTACATTTAAATATGGTCTCTATGTTGTGACTCTAAAGGACTGACAAAGTATTCTTTAGACTAAAGACAGGTTTTTATATTCTTTTCAAAGAACATTTTGGTATTCTTAAAAACCCAGCCTGAATTATTGTTGAATAAAGAACAGCTAGGTAGTAAATCGGCTTGCATTTATTTGACAACAATTCCAGTAAACGCACCAAATTTGGTAAAAAACCTAGAAGTTTTCATCATGGCAGTTCTCAACTGCTATCACGTGTTTATTTAATTTGCTTTTGATCCAAAGCTATGTTATGTTTTAAGTATCTATGGCTTTTTGCGTGTACAACTGTTTCCCACTGCAGTTTTTGTAAGGTTGTAAATTGTCTTATGAAATTGGTGTCACCAATATATTTTTTTACAGTGGTTATTCCATAAGAACTGTTTGCTACAGCTATTAGTATGTTATGATATAGGTGTGTCGTGGTTTAACCCCAGCTGGTAACTAAGCACCACACAGCTGCTCACTCACACCCCCCACACCCCCCCCAGTGGGATGGGGGAGAGTATCAGGGGGGAAAAAGTAAAACTTGTGGGTTGAGATAAGAACAATTTAATAGAACAGAAAGGAAGAAACTAATAATGATAATAACAACAATAATAAAAATGACAATAATAATAAAAGTATTGGAATATACGAAACAA
>JAVJGG010000005.1:32367408-32408497 GCA_035590195.1 Aviceda cuculoides
CAGAATTTGCAATCCCACCCAAAACAAAACCCCCCAAAACCCCCACTCCCCAAAACCCCCCACCCCAAACGCAAGCAATATTTCATCAATTTGAGGAAAAAGAGCTACTGTTAATTCACATTGCCTAGGAGACAAAGCCCCATAGTCACAGCTGAACCTTCTGTAGTAGGTTTGCCAAATGACAAAACAGCAGTGAAAAAACTTGTGTGCAGGTAAAAGGGGCTTAGGCTGAAGACCAGAATATTCATTTGAGGAACTGTGAGCACGTCATTGTCTGGAAGGCTCAAGTGTTTTTCTGTTCCTTGCACTGCAAGGCAAAGGCTTCTGTTCTTTTACTCTCAAGTGAAGTGAGGATATTGGCCCTTTTGCATTTTAGTCAGTTGATTCTCATTAATTTGATGGCTAAGAAGCAGGCATGATGGAGAAGAGGGGAAGGAAAAACATTTTTAGTCTGGGATCTTTAAGTCTTTTTGAAAAATGAGATGGATGCACATGTATCGTGACCGTGTATTTTGTTTATGCAGTCTGAGCTTCATAAGTATGTAATAAATAAGGCTTCATCCCTTATTCCATGTTTCCCTTTGTTCTTTTCACTTTTTTGGAGAGTACACACACAATAGCTTTCAAGCGCATGTCGGCAAAGCCAGTTCCAATAAAGATGAAGTCTTGAGGCTTATCCTGGCAGAAGTAACTTACATCTGCAAAGCGCCTACACAGAAACTTTTTTAACTATTGCCAGACTGCTGACTGTGCTGTGTGTCAGCCTTGTGATGTTTTATCTTCTGCATGTTTCTGTCATTACACTCACTATGTTGCTCAAGCAAAATCTTTGATACTAGTCATGTTTATTTGGCTAAGAATCTCTACTGTCAGATTGTGGCTGTACAAGTAGTGAGCTTAAAAACTGTCTTCCTGGGATCAGAGCTAGAAGATTTGGGATGGCTTTGAACCAAAGCTGCACATGATGTAGCCAGTAAGATCTGGGTGGTGGCTCAGGAAACTTTTATATAGCTAATTTTAGTGGCGTGGATTTCAGTGTATCTAAATATGCCCAAAGTAGCCTTAGGTACGTTAAGTTCTCCTAAATCCTTAACAAATTCATAATGTTATGTTGCAGGTAACCAGGTCTGGCACCTGCATTCATTAGATAACTCCCAATTAGTCTGAAAGATCCCTGGCATAATAAATTAGTTATGCTGTAGGCTTGGAAATGTCTGTAGCCTCTTTTCACCTCTCCCTCACCTGTTGAGATACAGGTTTTTTGACACCTGATTTCTCTCATCTGTCTGCAGAAACTTTAAAAAAGTCAGGCGTGACCAGGTCTGTACGTAACTTCATTTGAACAGGAGCTACGGCCCCCACCGACTTTTTTACTTAACAGAAAGTCTCGGAGCGCTGCTGCAAGAAGTGAGCGATCTGGGTCGTGGTCTCTGCCCTGCCTGCAGAGGATGGAGCTTACCTCTCCAGGTGATAGCCCTCCTTACCAGGGCAGTGCTGTCCTGTGTGAGACCAGCCTCCACCCATCCTCATCCTCTCCGAAGTCAGCTAGGTGCCAGCAGGCATCGGAGAGTCAGGACTATCCCGTGATAACCTGCTGTGAAACAGATGCTGGTTCCAGGGAGCTGTATCTGGAATACCAGCCCTGACCTTTTCTAGGTAAGCGCTTCTGCTGACACATGAGAGTTTTCCTCTTTCTTGCGGTTTTGCGTCTTAGGTGGCACTTTCTTGAATGACACTTGCATTTCTGACTTCATCGTATCTCAACTTTGAGAGGGGAGGTAGCAAATGCTGTTAACCGGGATATCCTCTAGCTGGGATACTTCCCTAGATAGGAAAGATGGGGTTCCCCGGCTGAATAAGTACCAGTAGCTGGGGTTTTCCTCCTCCTGGTCTTTGCTCTAGCTACTGTGTTACCTAGAAGGTGTTCACTGCTCTCGGAGGGCTCTGCAGGAGGGACCAGGTAGAGGAACTTAGCGTTCCGCGTCCTGTCTGTGCGAGGAGCTGACGTGTGGGCACCCTGGAACGCCTGGATTTTGTACGTCGTTACCCGAGTTCCCAAATATCGGTAGCCTAAATTTGACTGGACTCGCTGTAGGTCTTTAGAGGTGCCTGCGTTGCTCTCTGTTCACCGATCTAAAATGCAAATGTTGTGTTTAGGAAAAAAGGTTATGTTCCTTCTAAAAAGCACTTAAAATTCCAGCAGTTTACTGTCTGTGTTTAAAAAGAGAACATGAGACTCTTGTTTATACGTGACCTAAAATTTCTGTATTTTTTGTGGTGAAATATGTTAAGAGAATGGACTACTGAAATAATTACGCTTCCATATATATAATGTTTTCTTGCAAATCTCAGTAAGGCTTCACAAAATACTTACCATCCGAAAGAGAAGGGAGAAATAAACCAAAACAATATTTAAGAAAAGGAGAACTTGGTGTTAGTAGCATAATAGTGAATAATGACTTATGGTTTTGTGATCAGAAATTCAGTATTTGATCCCTTAGCTGATTGAATGGAGTCTTACGTTCATAAAAAGGCAAAATATTATTTTGATACTTGTGTAAAGCAGCATCATGAAAAATTCTGAAATGCCTTGGATTTTAAGAAGTGATTTATTTTTTTTTTTATCTGAAGTATAAACTGAGAAGTTTCTATCTGCTGAGGACTTGCTGTGGACCCAGCTCTAGAGAGGTGCAAGCCTGTCAGAGGGTGTCCCAGCTGTGTTCGTTTGGGCTTGTTCTCACAGACAAACCGGGCACGTGTGCAAGCATAACGCTACCTTGGTTTTGTGGAAATACGTGTGCTCACAGTGCTTTCATCTAAAAAAAGTGAAACTGCCAGACATGTGGTTGGAATATGACCACCAGATGAACTCTCCAGCTGGTTTATTTGCAGAATCGGTATATTCAAGAGATAAGGCGGTATCATCCTTTTCAGCAAGTGCCTTCGGCTTGCGAGTCACAGCTCATAGCTGGTGTACTGCACATCTGTGTGTGCCTGGATGCTCCTCTGTGAGGGGCTCCCAGTAAGCAAAGCAAGGGAGATACTGGAGTGGCTGGAGCAGGGCACAAGGCAGATGGGGCAGAAGGAGCAGTGTGGGAGTATTTCTGAAATGTGGTGCAGCATGAAAAGAGTCAAGAGAGCAAGCTAAGTGGAAGTGATGAAAATCATCTTTTACAATGGGTTTTTGCGCTACTTCTACCATCTTGGGTCTTTGTCTAGGTGGCTTAGGTTAGGCATGATAGGCTTTGGGATCTCACATGCACGTGAGTGTGCTAACTCCCTGTCTCCAACGAGATATTTGTGTTTTGCTCTGATTTTGGCGGATCTCTACAGCAGCTGGATCACTGTAGGAGCAGAAGGGGAAGAATGAAGGACAATATGCAAGGAAGAAGAAAAACAGAGGAACTGAGCTTTGCAATTAAAGAGTACAAAGCACCGATCTTACGTGTCCACAGGAGTGTTTTCCAGTACTTGCCCATAAAGAGGCGGTGTGGGAGGAATGGAGGGGATGTAGGAATAGGGGTAACTGAATTGTGGAATACCATCATCTATGCACACTGCCATGAACCCTGATAGGGAAACAAGGTGGAACGGTACTGGAGCAGAACTGTGATAACTGTATCGTGTCTGCAGAGTGGGGCAGTAGCCAAATTGGCAAGTCAGCAGTGCTGTTAGGAAGGAAGGATTCTGGTTAACCTGTGGAAGAGCTGACTAACGTAAGAACCTGCAAGGTCCCCTAAACGGTGTTGCTACCATGCACCACAGATCCCTAGGCACCGTGTGAAGGTCTGATCACACCCATCTCCTCCTTAAAGTGTCTAATCTCACCCCTGAGGGATAACGTGTCAGAAACTTGGCAAGTTGAAACTCAGCATCTTCCTAGATGCCCTGTTTGAGCTTGTCTTTGCTGCATGTCATCTTTCTCTTCCTTCCCATGATTTTTTTTCTTTTTTTTTTTTTAAGTTTTAAGGTAAACCTTGCAAAACAATGGAACTTTAGCACACTTCGATCTCACCCGGCAGCAGGAGCAATGCAGTTTTATATGCAGCCGAGGTAGTAGGTTTGGAGGAAATTTTTTGTTTATATGAGGTTTTAGAGGTGTTCATAAGCACTTTCAGGAATGCATTAAACTGCTTGACTAACATCTGTCAAATGCTGCTGCTTTCATCCCCTTCCCAGGAAGAGAAGGGCATGTGCAGGGGAGTGTTTTGTTTAGGAATTTTTCAAATAATTACATACACACATATTTACATGTTGGTGTCTGTTTATATTAGGGAAGACAAGGTCATAGACAAGTGTCTTTATGTTTGTTGTTGAAGGTGACAAGGTTTTGTGATGGTGATCCTTGCTCTTTGCTCTTGGACATGATTTTGGGTCGGCCCTGAAAAAAAAGTGCTTTCTCTTCCATTGACAAGCTGAATCTCCATGACAGTTGGGCTGTAGGTGTGATTGTGTATCACTGCCTTGGTCTCGGACCAAGTCTGTCTTATAGATATGGTGGACTTGATGGTTGGTATGGAGCTGAAGTATCCTAACCTGGGGAACTCTGGAAGGTTTGAGAGGAGGAGAGGCATTTTCTGATGCCTTTCCTTAACCTTGTCAGCTATGTAGTGAATAGAAGAAGTCAGAAGCTTCAGAGAGCACTTGACGATGCATCAGGGGGAGCTCACCCTTTGAGACTCATATGATGAAGACTAGTGGGAATAATTGATGGTAAGCCCAGCTATGGAACACTCTGATAAAGTCTGAGACCATGCTGAGTTTGTTGCTTAGAACTGAAGGATGCGCGAGAAGCTGTGCCTCCCACAGCGCATGCTGCTGGCACCCCAGAAGCTCTTGGCATTTTCAGAAAGTGAAAAGAGCCTTCTTCAGCCTTTCATGAAGGTTGTTCTTTATTGTGGTTGAGACAACTTCACAGTTAGAGGAGATGACAGCTTACATATGTTGTGTGAATGCTGCGTTTTATCCTCTTAAGTCACCGAATTGATTGTTGCAATCCAAGGATATATGCTCCAAGAGCTTTGATCTCTTCTGCCCTTTTTCTTAATCGTCTAATTATATTTGTAAGGAGTAGCTAATCACTGTTCTCTATAATTGGAGGCTGAGTGAAAAAAGCCATTAATGTCTGCCAGTGCAGAAATGCTTAAAATGAAGTCATTATTCATGGCTTCGCTTAAAAAAAATTAATAACCTGATTTTTAAGAAGCTGTGAAATGCAGTAGTGTGCTGAATGGGAGAACGCTCCTCCTTGGCACTTGTGAATAGGTGCAGTCAGAAGCGTGTACAGCATTGTGCTTTCCAAATGCTTTGAAAATTGAAGTGATAATGTAAAAAAAGTTGTTGTTTGGAAACTGCTTCTCTCCAAAATGCAAAATTCTGCAGCGTTTAAAACCATGCTGTAATGGAAAAACTAATTTTCAAATTGGCAAGAGCAGATGTGGTCTCTTCAAACCACCATCAAAGACTATGCTAAGTAAAATCAAATATACTAAGCTAAGTACATTTGTTACTAATACACAGACGTTTTAGTAAATGTATGTCTTGTTTGGAATTGCAAATCTAATGTAATTTTACAACTTTTTATGTAGACCCAACTTGATTGAATCACTGCTGCTGCAGGAAAGGAGCGCAGAATGACTCAACACTGTTTCTTTATTCAAATAATTTTGGAAAGCATTTTCTTTATGAAATATTGTTGACAAAATAAGTCATAGCTGCTATGTTTATTTACATAGTAAGTCTATGTTATGTTATTTACAGGATATGATTTACATAGTATTTTCTTTGAGGAATATGTTTGTCTTTTCAAGTAGCAGGACTGGGAAATAGAGAGGGGGAAATTACAGAAAAAAAATTCATTCATAACTGTTGATATACTGCTGTTTTCTACTTGTTTTTTAACTATGAAAACCTTATTTGAACATCACTGTATTCCACTCACCTATCAAATAGTTTAGCTTCTTTAAAATTGGATAAATTATGAGTCTGTGTGTCTAGAAGTGGTCATCTAATGTAGGAGAAGGTCCAAAATAGGTTGATATAGAACATGAGGGGTTTTTCCCTTCATCTCTCTTTTCCTGACCCTTTAGAGCACCCAACATTTGAGGGACCCGGTGGCTCAGAGCTTGCCCATCTGTTTCTAAGTACAGTCTTTCAATCTTGCATTTGTTTCTTTAAGCATGCTGCTCGAGTGGGTTAGTATCTGAAGTCCTTCCAGCAGCTCGCAGGAAGAAGGCATGCTATTTTAAACGGAAGGGATTTGCTGTCTTGCATGAATTAAAACATCTGGATCCCTACACTTCTCTGTTACAGTCTGATTGAGTTGGGCTAGTCTTTGGCACATGGCAAGTATGGAGCCATATGGTCTCCGTGCTGTCAGCAAGCCTTTTCAGCACATACCTTTGCCTGCCCCCCCATCCTTCTCGGAATGGGAGCTGCTACTGTGGCCCGAAAGATAAATATTCCAGGAGCTTTCAGGCTGTTGTGCCCTACTTGAATGGATTAATTGCATTTTCGAGTGGTGTCACATTCAGCAGTCTGGAGCAGAAAGCTGAATCCTTCACTTCCCCGTGCCGTGCTCAGAGCCCCGATCCAAACTGGGCACCTCGTCCTCTGCCAGGTGTGTAGCAGCATTTTCTGACTTGCGCTTTGGGTGCCTTGCATCTTGCCTTCTTCATGTCTCCATGAAATCTCTAAGTGATCAGCACAACTGGTTGTTAGCATGCTCTAGACATGTGGTTTAATGGAAAACTGGCTGTTTTGAGAAGTTTCTTAGCAGAAATTTACTTTCTAGTGACTAAAAGAATGGCGTTGAAGTCATAATGCACTTGCTAGCATGTCTTTTTTTTTTGAGTGGCGAGCAGGAACCTTTCCTTATGAGAATAAGTGTGGTATTTTCTAAAAATATAGGGATTCTTCCTTGTTTTCAAATATTTAAAATACTTTAAAATTTGTTTTTTAAATAAGTGTCTAATTATTTCTCTGGTTTTCATTTTTATTTAGAAAAAGAGTAGGAAGAGCATGAGGGACTAGGAAGAACATTTGTATTTTTTCAATATAAAAAGAACCTGTGTGAAACAAAAATGGTTCATATAATTTTTTTAAAGAACTCTTATTATTCTTAGAATTTCTCATTAAACAAATGTAGACCACTCTTTTCAGCCTTCTTTTCTGGGTCACTTAAGTACCGTACCCTTGTACTAAGAGTGTGGGGGTTTTGTATTTTTTCCCTCCTCCCTGCTATGAGGTAATGGAAATCTAAAGAATCAGTATTCATCACTTAATCCAGAGGTTTTATCTCTTAATTAACATAAACCATGGACAATATTATAAAGATTAAAGAACATGTTGACATTTCAGAACGCAATTCAGAGAGTGAACTGCTCAGAAAGTGCTGTTAATGCCTTAACTTAGCAGAGCAACTTAAGAATAAAGTTTTAATCTGGTTGCTTAAACTTGTGTTTTACATTAGTTGGAGTTCCACAGTCCATTACGGCTCTTCTGCCAATGTCATTAACAACTACTTCAGGGAGTTTCAGTACAAAATGAAGAAATGGGTGTGTGACTTCTTTCTATGTGTGTTGCTTTGCATTTGTCTCTTTCGTGTTGCTTGCTGCGATTTTTAAGTTCTGTAGTTCAAGGAGCTACCTCCGTGTGTACTTTGAAGCACGTCTCAAACAGGAAACGGTTTATACTAGCCATTAAAGTTATTAATTTGAAAGCCAGCATGTTACTTGTTAGCATGGTGAGTTAACTGCTCTGCTTTGAATTCTCAAATCTGCTTGGCCATAGTTATAAGTTTCATTTTTAATTTAAAAATCTGGGGACAACTTGGGCTCATCTCAGAAGACCTTAGTTCTGCCTAGAGCCCTTGGGCCACTATTTCCTACTGATTGGCTTTGCAGCAGGGTTGTGGTCCTTCCCTCCCAATGAGGTTGTTAGAATGGCAGCCTTCAGGTTTTCTTGCAGTAGAGATCTACAATTACTTTTGAAGTTAAAGAAACAGGAGAAAAAAAAATTGAATTGACAATGTTGGAGAGTATTTTCAATGAGACAAACATTGATGAATTGTAAGCCATTAGGTTAGTTGGAAACTCCTGTATATTTTAACTTAAATCTTTTATCAGAAGAAAAATAGTTCTATCCCTTGTTTTCTAAACACAGTTAGATAAGAATGTTAAATGCCGATGCTTCATCTGGTTACCCTAGTCTCTTAATCAGTTGGGACAGAGGCACAGGCAGAGGGCAATTTGAGTTATTTTAGCCACTATGTACAAGATGCCTTTTCATCTGAAGTTTCCTGTCTGTTTTCATTTATAGACTTTAAAAACAAAAAATAGCCCCTCCTGCTTTCTTAACCAGAATCGCTGCTTAGTGTACAAGTACCAGCATCTTACTTCTCTGTCATCTCAAAGTACTTGTTGTCTGGCTATGCTACCTTGAGTTATTAAAGATCTGTTCTTGGAAGAGAAGCCTAAACTCCATACCCAGTTGCTAAGGTTTTCCTTTGATTTAGCCACTTAGAGATTAAATGAGACCTTAGAGGCTAATGGAGCAGATAGAGAAATGTGTGCTAGACTACCAGAAAATAGTGGAGTCCAGTTATAAATTGCATGCACCGTCATTGATGTTGCTGTTTCTGATCAGTGAGCTGAGTTTTCCCTAAGTTCATATATTGTACGTTTTATCAATAAGTGACTGGCTGAACCATGATGAATCCATGTTATTAACTAGGAGAATAATAACAAGGTCATGTTAATCAGCCTGTGCCAAGCCATCTGCCTGACGTTTACTTTTTTGAGTACTGATTGTGTGTTCAACAGGGTACAAAGCCTGAAAAAAGAAATGCCGATCTAAAAATAGTGTCAGAGAATCTAGAGCACACAGGACACTTAAGATGAGATTTTTCTTGCCTAATGCTAAATGTCTTAATGTTTTCTCATTCTGTAAGTATTGAAGATGAGTTAGGCACTGATTTTTAGCAAAGGTGATTAGTTCAGGCTGAAATACTTAACTTGGTGACATCTGAGTTAGGATGAGATTCATCTGACCCCTCAAAGAAGAAAGTGGTAGTGGTGCATCTTAAACTCTTCAGAAGTTTCATGTGAACCAACTTCTTTTTATTGTTTTTTTTTTAGTGCTCTTGAAGTTAGATTGTTGGGATAAAAGGCCCCTTCGTACAGAGTTCTTCACTGTAAAGCCAGAACAAAGCTTACTGAATCTTGTGTCATCCAAGAACAAATAAAATTAAAGAGGAAAGAATGTAACTTGTTTCATTCACCTTCTTACATTACGTTTCACATAGGTCTGATATTCCATTCTTCTGGAATTACATATTTCACTAATCTAAATGAGAACTTGAATGTACAAGGAATCCGTTTCCTTGTTCATAATACGTAAAATGCCAGCTTAAGGATGAGAAGAGAAATTCAGAAATTCAGGTACAAAACAGGGCTTGGAATCCACCTGCCGTGCCGTGGTACTCCCATTTGAGAAGGCCTGCTCCAGCTCCATAGTCTTAATGACTCTCTCAATGTTATATTTTTCATTAAACAAACAAAACAAAATAGGCATACAACAACAAGATCAAGCCTTATTCCGTGTTCCAGATATTTCGATTGCTAAATTTTGAACATTGTTACTCAAAATCTGGCAGGAGTTAGCGTGAGAAAAGATGCAACTTGAATGTAAGCCCTGCCTACTTAGAGACTAGTTTTGAAATCATTTAACACATGTTTTCACGTCATATCCAGTCTTGTTAATCTCTGTATCTTTGGGACTGGAATAAAGTAAACCCAAGCGTTAGAAGGCCATCGGTATCCCCTAAGAGGCTGGTCAGTGTACCGCTGGTTTAGCCGACTCTGCTGTAGTGGAAGAAATGATATGAACAGCTCTGTCAGCTGAGCGCGCTTCCTACATCTCAGCTTTGACTCTTCTCTGCGCCTTTTTAGAAGTCAGCGAACTCTGATCTTGGCAGTTTTGGGAGCAATCCGAGTAGCTGCTGGTGGAACCTTGGTGATGGGGTTTAGCAAGAGAAGATGCAGATGTGTGTTCGGCGTGGTACAGAGCGCCAGCCATCCACGCAGCGGAGCGATGCTTCATTTTTCGGCAGTCTTCAGAGGGATGGAGTTTGTTCAGAGAAACAGAGCGTACAAAGATCGAGATACTGGTGACATTCTTTTGGCAAGAGAACAATATGAATTATCTCATTGCTCAAAGTAAGAAATTCTAGTCTGCACTTCTGTTGCTGTTGGGTTTAGTGTGTTGCGTGGAAATCTCAGGTACACAAGCGAAGGAAGGCAGTGTCTTTTATCAAAGACAGTTGTAAAAGGTGACCAGCCTTTGGGCAAAAAGTGCTTTCATTAAATCTGGCATAGAAGGATTTATTATATATATCTTTAATATTAGGGTTTGGGTTTGTTTTTTTGTTTGGGGTTTTTGTTCTGTTTTGTTTTGTTTCCTCAAAACCAGGACAGAAATGTGGAGGGTGTTTCCTGTAAGATGTGGGGTTTTGTTTTTTTTTTCCCTGTTCTTAGTCATCTTTTTTGATATGAGTTTGTTCTGGTGCTTCATGGTTGGGTGTTTCCACTCAATTTCAACAAGCATATTTGCACAGTGGATGAACATATCAGGTTTTAGGTTGCAGACATGTGAGATGCATTGATTCTGAGGGTGCCTCTGTAGGGAGGCATTAAAAGCTACAGCTGGAAGGATATGTTGGCTGTAGAAATACCTTGAAATTTTTTTGTGTGTGTTTTTGTTTGTTTGTTTGGCATTCTGGGTTTTTTTTCTTAGATTTGTTTTTCAGTCTCTTTGGTGTTTATTGATCTATGGCACACTTGTGTCTGGTTCTGAATTTGGTGAAATTTGGGAGATGGGGTGTTGTTTAAATGCTAATGGGGGACTTTTTCAAAGTTTTGTGTATAAGTAGTTGGCTAGCTCTTAGAAAGCTGTTGCACTTTTTTCTACATCAGATGAGTATAGAAAAGTGCTTCCGTCAAAAAACCAACCAAACAAAAAACCCCCCAAAACACCAAACCCCAAACAAGCCACCCCCCAAACTGAAAAACTTCACTCCTGTCCAAGTATACTGTGTATATATATAGTCTGTATATGAAAATATAAATATAGAGCTTAAAAAAAGGCAAATAGAATGATCCTGTATCCCTGCCATGTAGGACTGTAGTGAATCAGTTGTTCTTGCTATCAATAGTGAACTGGCATTGAGAGACTACAGAGAAAACAGGGAACACTATTACAGCAGATGCCCAAACACCAGTGTAAAGTATAATCCTTGCCTCATGAATTAACAGTCTAAATAAATGAGTCAGACTAAAAGAAAGTGACAAACGATGTTCAGTATGGTGGTTTTCAAAAGCCCTTTTAAATCCCAGATTTCTTAAAATACTCTTTAGTGGAAAGGTTTGTAACATTTTATTTGATACAGTGAAGATATTAATGGGCTAGGAGGTAAGGCGCAAGGGGATACTGTAAAAGGAACATCTGAAGTTTTATCTATTAAACAGATTTTTCCAGTCTTTTTTTTTTTTTTACATGGTTTTTGAACTGTGCGTTCTGGATATCATTTAACTTTCCCTTGCAACAGTTTTCCAACTTCAGCTATTATATGACCATAAAGCTGTGCTTTTGGGATGAGATTTAAAATTTATTTTTATAATTTGTGAGCTGTGTCTTCCTGTGTTCAGAAGGCAGCTACCACAGTTTCTCAAACTACTGCTTTACATGTGAGGATTTGGAAGTGATTATGCTAGAAAAGCTGCTGTGAGGAGCAAAATTAGAGTCTCTTCTCTCTTGGCCTGAAACTGTAATCACTTCAGAGATAATTTTTTCCAAATGCAAATTGTTTCTATGAATACTACAATACAGCTTTCAGCCTCCAACCAAGGCACTGTAAAGTATGTTTGTAGTAAGAAGGATCATTCGTCAAGGTGAAGAAAGTGAATGATGACTGCTTTTTCCTCCCTTCTCTGTCATGCAGTTCAGAGCGATACTGTTAAGGAAGGGGGGGGGGGGGGTAGACAGACTTGGGTGCACATGCTCATTCCTTCCTGCAGCAGTGCTTTAAGAAGTTGTGAGCTTTTTAAACTGATTTGTAGAATTCTGGTAAAGCAACATTTCATTGCTCAAAACTGGGATAGTAGTGTGATGGTTGATTCTTTTCTTTTTGTGGATAACCAAGGGACTGGTTCTGAACGGGCAGTGATTATTGTCCACATTAAGACTGAACAGTGAATGCAGGGTTTGTTTTTTGTTTGTTTGTTTGTTTGTTTTAAAAATTTTTTTTCAGCTGACTCAGCCAGCATCTAGAAGAGTCGCTAACAGTAAAAGTAGATTGTGTTAAATTTGATGGGACATGATAGCACTATGAGCTCCGTACTGAGGTTCTGAGGCTGGCTGCTGCTTCTGTTAGTGCTGGGGCACGCTGTGCCAGTTAGGACTTGGTATGGCAAAGTGAATCCAGCCATATGGCTGTGGCTATTCTGCCAGCTCCCACAAGATCTCACAGGAGCGAACGGTGTCTCATCTCTGTCCTGGTTCCCCATCCTCCCCTCTTCTCCCATCTGTCCTGCCAAGAAAAGGGTAGCATCCACCATGTGCACTGGTGTGGCAGATGGCAGCACCAGCATCTTAGGGCATGGTGCCGTCTGCGACTAGGTAAGGCACTGTGTGGTTTTCTTTCTGTAGGGAAAACCGAAAGACCTCTGGCTTTCAGAAGTCATCAACCGGGCAGAAAAAGTTGATATTAAATGAAATTAAATTACTGTGCTTGTCAGCACACGCAGGTGGTATGTGGATCTGTGTGATGTGTTGGCTTCTCTGAAGAAGCTGCTGTTGATTAGGCTCAGTAATAGAATAGACAAACCTTCAGTGTATGCTCGAGCAGTCTAAACCGAAGCTGTTCTTAACATGCCTTGTAGAAAGAAGGGAATCCCCGAGGATCAGTGTCCAACTAGTCAACTGGGAGCTGCACCCAATAGAGCCAGTTGATTTCAGGGCCGTGCCAAGCCTATTTACAGAGGGCACATGTATTTTTCTAAGGTTCCAGGCCAGTATTGATCTTAGAAAAGTTTGACTGGAGTGTCTGTAAATTTTGGTGTTTGGGACTTGTATAGAGGAACAAACTACAGTAAAGTCAGCTGCAAGTGTGTATCTTGAGGTAGATTAGACACACTTTAACATTTTATAAATACTTCATTTGATATAATCATAATGATCTCTGAATATAGAACAAATGCATGTATATATAAAGCTTTCCAAAATCTCCTTGATCTGATGAAGTTCAATCTGGCATAAGTCTTTGCACTTATTTTTAAAGTTTATGAAAAAAATGTTTCTGTCTCAATTTGCATAATAGGTCAAAGGTGTTCTGGTTGTTTTCTGGTTTGCGGGGTTTGGGTTTTTTTGTTGTTGTTTGTTTTCTAAAAAGAGCAGTTGGTGGTTTTTTTGTCTCAAATAACATTGTTCAGTTAAATACCAATGTTCAATAGTAACTGAAAGCCTTGAGTAATGCAAAGAATCAACTTGTGTGTTGATTCAGATAGATATTACTGCAGCCGTATGACTTGAGTCACAGCTGGGAAATACATTTTGCAACAGTTGAGAATAAAACCTATCTCAGTAGAAAACAAAGCCAAAACAAATACTTGTGTGTCCTACTGGTTTTAGTGCTGTTTATCCAAGAAATTCAGTTTAGCTGAGTGAGTTTTTTTCCAAATTCAATCATCTTTCCGAACAGTTGAGTGTCAAAAATATATCGCTCTCCCTGACAGGCCAATAATCATTGCTCTACACACTGGCATAGTGCTTGTAAACCAGATAAAAATCATGTTGTTTCAGTATGCTACATCTTTACCTTGCCAAATATAGCTCGAGACTGTCGTATTTTTCAGGATACAGACTTTTTCTGCCCTTAGAATTGTATTTATTTATTAGAGGCCATGTCTAGCTCTTTTTCTGCCACCTGCTCCAGCAGAGACCTGGGGTAAGTTGTGGACGGAGAAACACGCCGCTGGCCTCAGGAGGGTGGTGGAGGGGCTCGTGGCCGGGGGGAGGAGGGGAGGTGCTCAAATATTGCAGTAGGTGTGGGGAGCCTGCAATAGAGGAGAACTGGTGGGAGAAGTAGGGTGTTGAAATGGGAGAAGCTGGGGTATTTTGGAGGGGGTGGCTATTAGGGTGAACTTTAGAATGCGGGATGGGTGGGAAAAACTGGGGTAGAAGAACTTGGGGAAGCAAAATGGCTTCTGATGACCACCTTTTTTTTGGAAGCTACTGTATTAAACATATTTTTGAGGTTCACTTTCCAATATGTTTTGATGCCTTTCTGTACACTGGTGAATTTCCATCTTTCACACCTGTAAGTTAGACAGTTAATACCTGAGTTAAAGGCATGTTGTTTGATACTCTGAAGCTGCAGACTTTGTTAAATAAACATGGTTTTGCCTGGAAGTATTTTATTACTTTTTTTTCCTTAACAATAGAATGATCCATCTGTAGGGTCACATTTGGTTGTCTTTGCAGAGAAGCACGCTACATATTTTTGTCCCTTTCCACACGCTCACAATTTGCAGGAGGAAAAAAGGTTCAGACTTTCCTGTTTGTGAGACAAGGAAGGTATTGCTGAGGAGATAAGATTTTGGAAGATCTTTTGGCTACCGCAATATGAAAAAGTCATAGAAATGTATGTGCTTTTTCTTCCTTGTCTGTCTGTGTTTTAACCCAGCAAAAATGTGCTTGCTTAGTTGTTTTAATTTGTCATCATAAGGTGCAAGTGATCTCATACATGAGCTAAATCAACAACTTCACTTCCCTCAAGTTGACTCAAAGCATTGTAAAAACTCTCAAGCACAGTGTACTACATAAAGAGTCGTTTCGGTGAAATGCAGCTTTTAAACGAATGTGTATCAGAAACTTGGTTCACTGCTTACAGTTGTACTGGAAAGACACAACTGGTTGTATTCACGTCAGCTCTGCAGGCCTTGTCAGAATCTGAATATCTTGGGACAACGGTTGGCAAAGCCAATAAACCGGTGAAGTCAGTGAGAACTGAAGCGAATAGGCTAAAACTCTGCACGGAACATTTTTCCTTCTGACTTCATACTTTTATCTGAAATCTTACTTTAGGAAATATTTCTTACTTGATTTTGAGAATAGAGAAAATGGTTTCAGTATTTCCCTGTAAAATCCTGCTGAAAGTATTTTGAAAACTGCTTCCTTCTTGCACACCTGTAATCGCTTCTGTTTTTCACGTAATGCTCAGATCACTGCATGTTAATGTCAGTTGGTCGAATTAAAGAAATAGTGATGCTCTTATTGTATCTCCCTTTATCTCCTGGAAATTAACTCTCTATTTCTCTGCCATGCTGCTCATGCATCTCGCATCTTTTCTCATGTTCTTGGTGCAGAAGCCTTCAGATCCCAGTCGGTGGCCGCAATCATCTGAAAGCAATCAGTCTTCTCTGTTCTTATTTTTTCATGTATTTTTTGCTGCTGTTTGATAATGCTGTTCAAGGAGATATTAAAAGTCAAGGGCTAGGTGACTGAAGCCATGAGCTGCTGTCGGTAAGAAGAGGAAGGTGGTCGTGCTCCTGTCTGAGGAGCAGGGAAGGAAGTGGTAGCAGGGAACGTGCTTTGTGGATTGGAGAAGAGTCGGGCAGTCTCCGCTTTTGTTATCTGCAGCTTTTATGTAGTTAACTAATGAGTTTAATTCTTGTCATTTGCTTATCTTCCGTGAGCTTAATTGCTTGGCAAAGACTTTGTTTTACTGTGTATTAACTGCTGTCTGGGTTTTGCATTGAGAACATGACATTTATTAATGCTTTACATTATTGTTTTCTCCCCGGTGTCATAAGCTGAGTCGAAGCCCAAGTGGAAGAGGCTTCACAGCAATGCCAGGTGGAGGATCTTGGTTAGTTCCTGATAACGTTTGAGTCGCACAATGTTCGTCTAGAGGTAGGCTGGTGAGCAGCTGGCAGAGTCTGTGTCCTGTGAACTAATTCAGAGATGGTTCCTCAGAGGAAAACTCAGCTGACCGGGATCTGTGCCCAAACAGTTGAAGCTGAAAGGTGGTGGGTTTTTTCCATGTTGACTTTGAAATAGTAAATGTCCAGCTTATCCAGGAAAATAAATCTAAGGAATACTTATCAACATCGCAGACACCTGGATCTTCTTAATGACAATCCATAAGATCTCACTAATTACAATCATAATTTAAAATACATGAAAAAGACCAAAGTATTATGGTTTAAACTGATTTCGTGCTCGCTCTCTAAATTCCCATGCAAAACAGTGAAGTCGGAATCACAGCCAAGGGCAAGTAACAGTGCCTTCAGGTCATCGCATCCCTTGTGAATGCAAGAGTTACTATCTCCCAGTTTATAAAGCTGGGAGGTGCTGAAATGCAGTAAGCTAGAGCTGAGATGAAAGCTAGCCAACGTGCAGGAGCTGCGAAATGTGAAACTGAGGTCTGCCTTCACGTATGTGGGACAGAAGACCCTGCCATCCTTGAGGCCTCTGGGATGTCCGTCCCTCGCGGTAGGGGTTTTCATATCATCTCCGTCAGCTGTTGGGAGGTCTGTTAGTTTTACGTTAAGGACTGTCCGTGAGCTCTAACCCAAGGAGAGAAGGTTTGCTACTGTGTCTAGGTTTGTCTGTTGGCCAGGAAAAACTATGGCAGTGTTAGAGGCCAACTCAAACCCCAGTCATGTCGTTTGCTCTCGTTCCCTGAGCAGGAGCCTTGCCTTACAGCAAGACTTGCCTTGAATTTTCTTACTGGGCTGGATCAATGGCTAATAAATAACACTCTGAAGTAGAGAAGAGCCACAGCTACTCCCCATTGACAAGCTGGGTATTTTAGTAGTGTTTCTGTCTACAGAATGCTAGCTGTTGAAAATAGTCACACAACCTCCTTGCTATACCTGGAGAGATGCATTAAGAAACAGAGGACATCAACAAGACAAGAACTGTTCATTAGGGGTAGGGTCTGCCTCATTTTTCCTCGACGCTGTGTTACGCACTGCTGCTTAAAGCAACAGTATATTGTATGCTCAGAGGCTACTGCTTATACTTATACAAATATTTGCAATAGTGGTGGAGATGATTCTATAAAAATTGTTCTTGGCTGGTTGGAGACTTCAAAATTTGAGCTTCCAGTAGTGCCTTTGTCTGGGGCAGGCTTGAGAGTGTGTTGGGTGGGACTGATTCTGCTTGAGAAATATGAGGCTAATCTGTGATTTTTGTCATCTTCCTTGTAGTTCCAACAGCTGAGAAACTGCTCTGCAATATGGAGATTATAATGGGTCTCAGCAGAGAGTTGGAAGAACAGAGTCTGGAACTAGTAGTGTATGACTTCGAGTTCAGGGGTAGGAAATAAATTTAAATATGGAGGTTATGCATTTTACGGAGGGTAAGAGCGCTTCTGAATAATTTTGCAGTTTAGTGCCTTCGTACTGTGACCTTGTACAGTGAGTAAGGATATTTTATATAAACTTTTTTGCTATGCTAGAAGACTTGTAAAGACTTATAAAAATAAAAAATAGTATCCTCTCCTTAAAGTCACTTAACTCGAGAGTGATTATTACATGAAGTATTAGCTGCCTTGCGATAAAATGTGAAATGGCCATAGTAGTACATTTTATTCATTCTGTTTCTTCCTTCTGAATGATAAATGCTTTATTGATGAATGAATTTGCCCTTTCAGCAGAAGGTATTTATACTATGAATAATTCTATTGCCATTAGAAAATTCTAAAGGAAATATTTCTGCAGACATTGCTGTTGACTTTTATTTTTTTAGAAATGAAATATGAAACATAAGAGTTGTAAGTATATGTTTGGGGTTTTTTATTGTAGAAGCTTTGTTGAATTCGGAGACTCTTTTTGAAAATGACAAATGTGGAAAACATATAATTACTTTCTCCTTCAGAAAAATAGTGTGCATAATTATTTGGATGCATGTATTTATGTACACATGCAAGCTGCATTGTGTACCTTAGTCTTTCAGACCTGACTTTGGCGGAGGCAAGCCTGCTCAGTGGGAAGTCTGCTGAGGTCTGTGTGGTTTCTCACTGGGTGCTGAGCATTGCAGGTGACTGACCTGTAGGATTTGCCTGTAGGTGTGAAATCCCCCGTGTAGTGGTTGCGGTGGTGTAAAAAGCTTCCAGGAGCAGCTGCCGCCGTGCTCCGGGGCAGCACCCAGTGCCATCGGCAGGATTGCCATTAGAGTCAATCCGGGGTCGCTCCCAAGGGATTCATGTACAGAGAGAGAAAATCAAAGCGTACAGAACCGTGGTTTTACATATGTAACAATAAAAGGAAGGCTGAGGAACACCATGATGAAACTGGTGTGAAAGCAGATGTGAGACTGATAAAAGGATGTAAAAATGGAGAAACGCAGCTAATGCACAATGAAATACTGTTTATATTGTAGTGTCCTCATGATTAGTGCCCTCTGATTTCACGTGCTGTGCAGCAGCTGTGAGAACCAAATGATGACGGCTCTTTCCCCCGGCCTCCCGTGCCTGGGCATGGAGTACAGCTCACCTGCCAAATCTACTCATGGAAATGCTGAAACTGCTCAGGAGGCAGTACTATAACTTACACTGTCCTACACCTGTGCTACTGATTAAGTGTTGCTGATCTTCGTGTCAGATCAGAGCTTTTGCTCTGTGTATTTTGTCCTTAAAGAATACAGACGATTTTCAGCAGCAGGATCTACAGGCCATGGTGCACGGCTTTAATTCATCAAGATCATGACTTGAGCATAATGCAGGCATGCCTCCCTACCTCCTCTTTTTCGATTTACTTTATTCAATAATGCTAGCTGCCGGTGATGTTTAATGATGTTTAATTACTGTTTGTTGATCCTGTCAGGAAGTTTCCTTGGGCTGGTGCAGACATTTCTAATCCAACTGTTTAATATTGGCTCATGGCTGATTATAATTTTGAAAATATTGTAAGAGCATGGGAAATCCAGATAATAACACTTAATAATAGTTTTAACGCTTAATCAAGCTGAGCATTTTCATTTACATATATTACCCGAAAAGCTAATGTAGGCCAGCACTGATTGGCAATGGCAAGGGTTAGTTTCAGGTCCTAGAGGTCCTCTGAAAATTATGAAACACTTGACTTCTCTGGGTGTGGACATACAAAAATCTGGCAGGCAAAGCTATGCTGTTTAGTCACTCAGTGAATCAGATTTACCTGTTGATAAGAACTGGGTTAATGAATGTGTTTTAACAAAAAGAACTTTTTGGAGAGCAAGGAGAACTAATGCTGGTGAGGCAAGACCAATTCCCTGTTGACCTCAGCTGCCTCCCCTCCTGCTCCATCAGCCTGCCATGTCTGAACCCTTCACTGGGTTTCCTGGGGCAGTACCCGCAGCATCTAATCTTTATGGTTTGCCTGCAATTACTCCTCATTTACAGGTTGTTGTACAACATAGAAGAGTCCCACTGGCTGGTGGGTTGATTTGTTGCACCTGGAAAGGGCTGTCAGTTGTTGGGACTATGCAGTTTATCCCACCTTTAAATAGTTGCTGTTGTTTTTCAGAGGAGGCCCTAGAGTGCTCATCTCCAAGGCTGTGCAGTCAGCTCCTGCCCTTAGCCTTGCCTCTGCTAGAAGCACATAGTGGTTTTGGACTTGGGCAAATGCTGTAGCAATTCCCAAGATCCACGTCAGTGCTTAGCCACAAACAGAAGATGTCTTGAATTATTTTTGTTTTTTTCTCCATGTTTAAAAAGCAAACAAAAAGCTCCCTGGAGTCCATCTGTATTTTCACTACTGGTACTGCAAGAGTGCTGTAGGGTGCATCCAGATTTACTTGCTTATCCTAGAGATAATGGGTACAGGTGCATTGCCTGTATGCTTTGCAATATGGCAATCATATTTATGTTTATACCAACTTTAAAATTTAGGTAGCCTTAACAGATACGCTTCCCAACTTTCACAGCTCATGCGTGTAAAGAAAACCTGTTTAGGCCTGGGTAATTAGTTGCTGATTCACCAGCCAATACTGACAAAATTACTGTTCCAGTCTTTAGTTCTGTAGGAAAATACACATGTATATATGCAGTATATGTATGGGGTATGCATATAGGTATGTTGTGTAGAATCATAGAATAGTTTGGGTTGGAAGGGACCTTTAAAGGTCCCCTAGTCCAAGCCCCCTGCAATGAGCAGGGACATCTTCAACTAGGTCAGGTTGCTTGGAGCCCCGTCCAGCCTGACCTTGAGTGTGTCCAGGGATGGGGCATCTACAGCCTCTCCAGGCAACCTGTTCCCATGTTTCACCACCCTTGTCGTAAAAAATTTCTTCCTTGTATCTAGTCTAAATCTACCTCTAAATCTAATCTCTTTTAGTTTAAAACCATTACCCCTTGTCCTATCACTAGAAGCCCTACTAAAAAGTCTGTCCCCATCTTTCTTAGAAGCCCCCTTTAAGTACTGAAGGGCTGCAGTAAGGTCTACCCGGAGCCTTCTCTTCTCCAGGCTGAACAACCCCAACTCTCTCAGCCTGTCCTCACAGCAGAGGTGCTCCAGCCCCTGGATCATCTTCATGTCCCTCCTCTGGACCCGCTCCAACAGGTCCCTGTCTTCCCTGTGCTGAGGACCCCCGAGCTGAACACAGTACTTACTGCAGGTGGGGTCTCACCAGAGTGGAGTAGAGGGGCAAACCAACTAACGTTTGATGAGGTACTAAACTCAGTATGTGTTCTGCAATTTTTATCTTACTAGATGCATTTTTTGGAAGAATTTTGTACAAGGATTGTCTAAGGCAAAGGATTGTGTTAACAGAGGAGGTTGAAGTGACAAGCAATGGATTAGCTTCTTCAAAAACTCTCTTCAGCTACTGTTAATTTCATCCCTTACTAAAACTTGTCTCTGTTAAACAATATTCTGTTTAAAAAATTATCTTCGAATCTACATTTATTACAGCCAGAATATTGCGTTTTCAGTGTTGCTTAGATATGTACTTCTATTATTTTTAGAAAAAAAACATGTATTACTTCTTTGAGTCTCACTGATGCTTACTTTGACTACTCTAAAATTCTGCCAGGGGACCTATTTTGTTTATCATAAATAAATAAAAGTCATGAATGCAGTAAGGAGACTGATCTTTCTAAACTAAAAATCTGTTTCCACGGTAGTTTAGACCTGTCTAAGCTGGTGCCATTCCAGTCCTTCCCTCTCCCTGCTATTGTTGCAGGTGTTACTCTTCAGTGAGCTGGTCCTGCATGCTAACCCACCACAATCAATTAAATAATTATCTACCAGTTTGGTTGCCAGAGAGAAAATATCAATGCTAGGTTAGGCATGGAGTGGGAATATGGTTTCAAGGAAGCTTGAAAAGATTAGGATTGTAGCTGCAGCACTTTGAATCAGTATGACTTGTCGAGGTGTGCTCTGAAGTTAACTGTTATTAAATCACTGAAATAACTGAAGACATACAGTAGTTGCAAAAGGATTTTTAATAAGGAGCTTACCCAAGGAGCATGGCTTGTTAAGTATGTTCAAGTAAGTGCTATTTGTAATAAATAGGAAATGGCCTAAAATAAGGGGGGGGGGGGGGCGGCCGGATACATTAATGTGTATTGTAGTGATTGCAAGCAAAGTGAAAGGAAAAAGCAAACTGGCAAAAAAAAGAAAGCTAGATGGCTGAATAATTTATAAGAGGAAATGTCTGTCTTAACTCGGGGCTTTCTGACTTTGAACAAACTACATACTTGACAGGAAGGAATGAGATCAAATAAGGAAGAAAACCCATTATGTACAATAAAATTTTTCTTCATATACATATGATGTCTTTTATCCTGAGAATCCAAAAGCAGAGGTAGTTTGTTAACTTTTATTTAAAATTGCTGTGCAGAAGTCTGTACCAATATTACAAAACTTTTGGGGCAAAAGCAAATGAAACCTATTTGACCCAGTTGCTTCAAATTTCACTTTAACTTAAGAATAAAAACATAGCAATTTGTGGAGCATTTTTCTGATATAGAGAAAAATAGAGTGTTTTTCTGATTTATAGATCTCATTAAGGGATTTGGAAAGAGAAGAAAACTAAGTATAATAAAGGTATTGTGTGTCAGTATAACTGACATAAGATATTACCGCTTACAGACCTGTTCCACAACTTGCTCTTTCCTTTTGCAGCTTTTTATTGATAGTGTTAGAAAGTCCAACCACAAGGGTTGATCAAATCAGTATATACTAGTACAGTACGCTACTTGTTGCTTTCTCTTAAGTATCAATGAACTAATGGCATTCTGTGGCATACCGATGAAAAGCCTTAAGAGCTCCTTTAGCAGATATTTCATGGTTTCTGGGTTCTTCTATTTAAGAAAGATAGCCTTTGGGAAAAAGATTAATAGCTTGCTGAACATAAAATTCACTTATGCCCTTAAAAATATCGTGCAAAAGTATTTCCTTCTTTTTTCAGGTGCTTAGTGTGTATATCATTAGACAAATCTTTGCCTACATTGCCATTTCTTGGCAAGCACTGACCTGAAGTAAAAAACAAAATCAAAAAACCCCAAGAAAACCTCAAAACAAACAACCCCCCCACCAACCCCCCTCCCCCCAACTTGTTTTGTTTAGAAATTTGGCAATATACAGTTGCATGTCTCTAAAGAGCATATATTTTTCTCTGCAGTCTCATGTCATTTCCCACACCGATTTAGAAGACCTTTAAACAATAAAATTATTTTTAAATTTCCATAGAGCTATTTACTTGCGTTTCATAGTCCATTACTGTCCACAAATGCTTGTTCTCAATGCCTTTATGCTTGCTTTGGGTAGTACTTGGGAATTTTTTCTCTCTCCCACCCCATCAACCCCCTGCTCTTTGGTACCACAGGGAAACTTTTTAAAGTTCTTTCCCATGTACTGGTCTTAGTGCCTGAGGCAGGATGACAGTAAATGCGCGAGCACCTGCTTAGGAAGGTCTTTCCCATTAGAAGTTTCTCTAGAAGCAATAATGATGACCAGTTTCTGTGGTCTGTTATGGTATCGGGTAAAAAAGTAAGAGTTTGTGACGATACTTATCTTGCTTCCTGTCTTCCTTCCAATTTTAAGCTTGTATATTGAGATACAAGATTTGAATGTTTCCATTTTGAATTAAGGCTGTTTAGGAATTGGTTCAGTTGCTACTATATTGAGAAGTTTATTCCTTAACATAGTTATCTGAACTGCTTGGCTGTTCTGGGATGACCTGCTGCTCAGAAAGTCGAGAATGTGAAATCTGGTCCAATAGTAGTGTCTGTCAGTAAATATTTTATTAGTGAAATTCTGTGCTGTTGTAACTCCTAATAGAAACTGTAACTTGGTCCATCACTACAAGCAAATACGCACTCTGGAACTTCAGACCTATTATTTTTGTTCTATTGTAGAGAAATTGCAGGGACTTACTAAGCCCTCATTTTCAAAAAGAAAAGAAGCCAAGATCATATGAATTTGAGTGCAATTATTTTGTCTAATTTGCTCTTGAATTGTCTAATTAATATTGATTTGTCTAATATTTTGTCTTTATTTTGCATACAGTTGTATAAAGCTGTTTACTTTTAATTCTTTGGAACTTAAATCTGTGTTTTTCTGGACTCTTAAGTCTTTATTTTGTTCTTGGTCCTCTGTCCTAATCTGTATGCTTGACCATAGTTTCTCTCTGTCAAATAACAGAGAGTTTGAGTTTAAATGTGCTTTTATTGTGTGGGCTTATCTTCTGGCAAGTTTAATAAAGTACATTATTGATGACAGTAGAAAAGGGGGTGCTCTTTTTTTACTAAGGATAAAGAGGTGTGTAATCTGATTTCCAGTTTCAGTTGAAGTGCAGAGCTTTACTATTCAATTAAAGAACAGAGCAAGCATTTCTCTCTAATGTTTCTATAATATTCAAGTTTTCTTAATTTTTATTCCCCAATCTATCATGGCATCCCAAGGTGGGGGCGAGGGGAGATGAGGTTGGTAGCTTTCGTACCGAGTGAGGTAGACAAGCGGCATCAGTGTCGAGTTTGAGCGTTTGCGTATGATGACTTCTATAGTACCACATACAGCATAAAAATAATGAAGGATTTATATATTTTAAATATTTTGTTGTACATTTGGTATGTCTAGTTATCCTCTTCATGAGATTTACTACTGTTCTGCAGTGTCTGTTTCCTTTTGCCTTCATGTGAAAAGCTGTTAATAAGATTACATTGACTAGACACAATTAGATTAATTTCATTTAAAGCAAATGCAAATATCACTTAGAAGTACTGCAGTTACTTGCTGAGTCACCAAATGTTGAAAACCACTTGTCATAAGAAATCAGTCATCATTTCAAATGTTCAAATGAAAGCTGATGGAACGAAATTCAATTACTTGTATCTACAGTGGTGTAATTCAGTGTATTGTTTTAGCTTATGATAAAACAGCACAAAGATCTTTGGACAATAACAAGGGATTATAGTAAGTCTCTAAAGCAGAACTAAAGAAGATTGTTGGTTAGTTGCACAAACACATACTGTGTGCTTTGGAAAGAAAGGGCATGAGTTCTGGGAGAGAGGATGGTGGCTGGAATCTCCTACCACCTACGTTTACTTCGGAGATGTTAAAAGTAAAGGTGTTCTTGACTCTTCGTGTTTGCTTTTTGGATGTTTAACACAGCAAATATTTTTAGAAACTTGGAAGTCAGGGGCGTGGTATATTTTAATAAATGTTTTCCACATCATCTGAATCATGTTGGTAGCTCTGTTAGCCCCTGCATTGTCCTGACAAGGAAGGCAAGAGGATTTTTTTTTGTTGTTGTTTCACTCTTCCTCCCCCTTCCACTTGCCTGTTTATTATGAGACAGGGAAAGTGCATTGAATTAAAAAGCATGGTTCAAATCTTGTCTGTCTTTTTGCACTGAAGTCTGGTGTCTTAGGAGATATGTATAATTTCCTCAATTTATTTATAAAATTGGGTGAATTACTTTTAGGCAAGGTTAGTAGTCAATCCCAAGCCTATAAATGGAATATCTAACCCCTTTGACAATAACAATAATCTTTCTCAGATGGAAGGGGTCACATAAACTTCTCTGTTGATATTTTATCTAGGTGATAGACTGCGCTCAGCTTTGAGTTACTGAAAGAACCTACAGTTTCTGCTCCACAGTGATGTGCCGTTGAGTTGCCAGTCTCTTCAGTGCAGCGTCAAAAGTTTGTGATACGTCCTCTGTGGCTGGACTGCACCACAGATTAATGTTTTAGTTGAAAAGATGGATGTCTGTATTGGGATGTAGAAGTCCAAAAGAATAGTAAGCACGAAGTACTGTACACAGTTGCCCAGTCGCATGAATTCAATGAGGGTGAACTAAGATTCCTTTTACAAACAAAACTTTTTGCCACGTTTCAAGTGATCTGCTTTCATGTACCCAAGTACACCTCCATTCCAGACATTTCAAATCTGGCAAGTGATTGAATTTTGCCTTTATGTACTCTTAAATTATAAAACTGACACACTAGTTTGTGTTAGTCTTTGTTTCACATAGCTTAATCTGCAGCACTCCCTTTTGTAAACTGGAGGGCTTTCTGTAGCCCTCGGCTTCCCACGATTTTGCTGCTGAATGGTTTGCAGGGCTTAAAATGGCAGGGAGGCATGAGACCAGAAGTGCTCAGTGTAGTAGGGGTGCCTTAGGAAAGGTGGTGGCTCTGATTCTTTGGCGACTGAAAAGCTTCCTTGCGTTGTATTCTCTTGGTCTCCTGCTAGGCAGAAAGCCGTAGCTTTGCCTATTTTGGATTTGCATTTTTTCCTCCAGAAAACTGGAACCGATGGTTAACTGAAATAACTCTCAGGCTTCTGCTCTTCCCTCATCTGCCCTCGGTGGATGGTATATCAGGGTATGGCCGTTTACTTACAAAATTTCAGGAGCTCATCCAAGATTATCAGCTTTAGTGAGAATTTAATGGTCAGGTTTGATGGAGGTTGAAAATGCTAATACTTCCTGTTGCAGTCCTGTTGAGAGAGCTAACTTGTGCTTTTGGGACTAAGTGTGAGAACGTGATTACGAAGAGTAAAGATAAGAGGGATCCTGTATAAAAGGGATTAATCCTGTATTTGTTATTAAGAGCAGCAGTTCTATTTTAAAGGTACAGCCAAGCACAAAATTTTGCATCTCTTAAATATTGTCCCTGCTCAATAAACCTTTTGAGTATGTGTTGGAATCTGAAGCATGTGCTTAACTGCTTTGCTGAATTGGGGCCTTCATTACCAAATTGCAGGTGTATGTTAGCTTAAGTATTTAAGGAAAAACCCCCAAAAGTAAAACAATGCTTATTTTGTTCTGTTCAGTGTAGTTTGTTACATTAATGGAAAACATCAGAAATGCTAGGCTGTTGCTATGCTGTCCGAAACTGTTTTAATATAGTTAGTAGCTTGAGCGTTCAGTATGAGATAGGGTCTGGTTAAGAATTAACATGAAGTGATGAAATGAAAATTTAAAAAATGAAAGTAGGATTATACTTTTTTGTGCATAATATTATTGTAGAGTGAGGCTTTTGAATGTTTTCCTGTTTAAAAGTGTGTTTCAGTGATATTTTGTAAATTCTTGTGTGGATATTAGAGCATTTATTATATGTCTGCAATAGCTGGAGCTCTGTAAACATTTCCATAATAAACTTCTCTGTATACTAGGGCTTAATAACTTGCTCATAAAAATGTGCTTTAGGCATAAAAGTGGTGTACTGGTCTGCCAGAAAGTTTGTGCTTTAAAAATAGGTAAGATTATTTAGAGAGAGATTTACAAGGAAACCAAAGAAAAAGTGTGCTGTACCTAACTCCTTCCTGATAAATATTTGATCAACATGTACTTTAATAAATAACTGCCCCCCCCCACTTAACTAGACAAACTAGTTCAGTGTTGAGCTAATCTTTCTAGTATACTCGAAGTCTGAACTTTCAGTTTAAGTCTATTGCTACATGAAATGTTTATACATGTAATGTAGATAAAGCGTTAGTTCCCTGTTTTCAGCTACATCTCATAGGTTTGAGAACGTGCCTGGCTTCTTCAGATTTCTTTTTGCTAAATTCGAATGAACAAAGGGATTTGAGTGTTTCTTCATTACGTGTGTTTTCTCAGTCTCTGATAATTTCAGTTATTTCCTTCTGGAAAGTCTACAATTAATCTACATATTTTCTAAGGAGTAGTGTCCAAAGGTGGGGACGTTGCTTTCAGGCCTTTGAAGAAAGCAGGAGGATTATCCTTCTGTGTATTCTGGGGTGATTCATTCTTTGATGTAAGTATCTATACAATTGCTACTGTATAGCGGCTATTAACTAGAGTGCTATTTAACAATTCTGTAATTGTTTCTTTTGCTGGCTGGCTTGGGGAGAAGGAAGTGTTGCAAGAAACAGAAGAAGAAAAGATGTTTAGTAAGGAAATTAATATTGATTTTTAACACACCTGTTAGGTATAAATCTGTGTAACATTGTCTTGTATCACTTTTGCTATGCAGACCTGTAAAATACGTTTTTCTGTAAGATAAGATGCCTATAAAAAGCCTGTAGTCTGTTAACAGTGAAATAATTATTTAACTGTAAAACCTGGCTTTGCTTCACTGGCGTTTTACCGAAAACCAGGGTGGCTGAGAGCTATTGATTCATACTTTAGTTTCGTATGAAAATTTTCAAAATAAAGATTTCTTTTATTTTCCTGATACTTTATTCCATCTGGAATTGGAGAAATAAGCTGATGAATCGTCTGTTTTTTTACTGGCTATATCCCCACCCCAGTGATTTTTCTGTTGCAGAATAACCTCAGTGTCATTGTGGGATATTTGTGTTCTGAAGCAGAACCAGTCATGCAGATGTGCTTTCCATGCAAAAATTAAATCAGCTCTGTATAAACCACACCAGTGTAATAGGGTTTGTATTACTGTGGTGCTACTTGTGTAGTTTCAGTAGTCCAAAACACCTTTGGCACACTGAAGTCCTCTGTTACCCGTCACAAATGTGGGCCTGTAAAGTGCTATAGGAATTGTATGCTAGAGGGCTTTTTTCCTTTATCCACCAACGTAAAATTAGCTATAGCTACATTGTGCTAAATGAGACCACCAGAACTTTGCTTGCCTTTGTGAGACATTCCCTTACTTAAAATGTTGGACTATGATGAGAAATAGGAGAGAAAAGCAGTGAAATAAGGTACATTCTGGCTTACTATAAATGCCGTGAAGTCTTTATTTTCACTTAGCAGTGCTGTGGAGAAGCTGAGAGGTACTCTCTTCTCCGAGCAGTGTGTCTTCTGACCAAGGCAAATGTCACAAGTCTAGATTCAGTAGGTGTTTGTGTTCATGTTTGTTAGTTTTGAGATTCTTTAGGAAAAGTTCAGTTTGATACTGGTTTTTTGACCTTTACATATATATGTATTTAATATAATTTGCAGGTAACCAGGACATTTGGGGTATGGTCTGGAGTAACAATATATAAATTTAGTAGAAAGTTTTGGTGTTTAGTAAAGTTTTGGTATTTAGTGTTTTAGATTATGGTTTCAAATCAGTTGGGTTTCATGTAATGCTGAGTGTGTCTGTGGCATTTTGCAGTAAAGTTCAGATTGAATATTGTATATTGTAAAAGATAGACTTTTTAGTTGGTATAAATCTTGGTATTTTCATTCAGGGTTGACCTTGGGTGGATACATAGGCATGCGGATAGATATTCTGCAGTTTTGTTTTTGTCCTTGCTGGATATAAACTGAAATCCCTCAATGATATTTCCCATAGCAAGGTGTCTGAAATCAAATGAGAGACGTAGTCCCTTGAAAATAAGGGTAGGAGAAAAATAGAGTTGAAAAACAGTCAAATAGTGTGAGCAATATTTGCATATGCATTTTTAGCTACTGTAAATTAAGGCTTAATTTCCAGGTGAAGTGGAGCGTGGAGTGAATCTGAAGAAATGAAATGTGAGAATCCCGATTTCTTGGATGTCTCTTTTTCTTACATTTTAGCTGTATTATCAAGAAATAGAAAGGAATTAGCTTCTAGTGATGAAGTGATTGAATGAAATCTGAAAAAAATTACATACATATCCATATTTTTTTTCTACTTTCCTACTTGTTTTTCATTTGTTGCCTAGTACTCTAACAATGCTGAAGATTTCAGGCGTGTTCTGCGGATGACAACCTATTTGTATTTACCAGATGTAAAATGTTGCCATTGTGTTATCTCATGCTGTTCCACAAACATAGGAAGGATAACCAAGTAGCTTTCATTTTTCTCTTGTCTTCAAAGGGACGTCAGAGATGGCTTCAGAAGAAGAAGCTTCTATCCTTCTCATTATATGAGAGCGCGATCCCCTCATAAGAGGGACTCTCCTTTCTTCAGGGAATCGCCAGGGAGCCGAAGGGATTCTCCGCACAGCAGGTCTGGCTCTAGCGTCAGCAGCAGAAGCTACTCTCCTGAAAGAAGCAAAGCGTATCCGTTCCACCAGTCCCAGCATAGCAGAAGTATGTCATCTTTACATAAAAGAAATATTTCTTCTCAGCAAGGTAATGCTGGATTAATGGTAACTGGTTAGTGAGGTGAAACTGCAACTCGCTATATAAGCCCTTTTTCTTTACATGCCATCTTTTACAATGAGAAAACTAGACATTTTGTACCAGTTACGTGTTGTCTGCTCTTTGTTTTTTTCATTGTACTCAATGTTCCCTTATGTATTTCATGTGGGAGATCGTAGGTGTTATTTCAGTAACGTCTCTAGACTGACTGTAGGAGTTTCAGCTGCACATCTTTTTCTAGTATCGTATGTTATTTTCCTTTTAGCATCAGCTGCTTCTGCTACTTCTTTAAGTACTTCATTGGATTCCCTTACAAGAAACTTTGCTGTCATCTGTAGCAGATGACGACTTTTCTTCCTGCAACCAGGGGAAAAGAGGGATTAAAAAAAACATTGGAGAAATTAAAGTATATACTGCTACATATTATGTTTTCTGAAAATGTTCCTAGAACTGTATTATTAGGGTTTTGAATCTGCTTGGTTTTTTAGCAATTTCATCTTGTCATCAGATTCTCTCAAATCTTACTTTCCTCAAAGAAATGTGAAACATAGTTAAGTCTATACTGTGTGTGTTCTGCCTTTTAAAAGCTTGGCTGTTAATCTTTCCCAGAAACCTAATGAATCATCTGTTTTGAAAATATTTAAGGTTTTCCTGTTTAAATCATTGGCAAAAAAAAAGGCAAAATTGCTTTTTTTACTGTACTACAATCTTAGCCACTGCTGTTTGTACAGCTTATGTAAATTACTCTGATTTGATTACCCTTTCTGCAAATGCTTTCTAGTGAACTATACAAACCTACTGTTCATATTGTCAGTTTTTGAAAAATTAATTAGATATTTTTTTATTCACTGATAGGCATATCGTGTGTTTCCAGCGTGGCACACTGGACTGTTATGTAGCACTTCTTGCCAAAAAAGATCTGGTGGAGTTTAGTTAACATTGTTTAAATATTTAGAGGAATCATTTAATTCCTTGTAGAATACAAATTATCTTTCTAGTTCATCACTGCAATTCTTTTAACATTTCGTAGCAATAGTCGGTGAACGTGAATTCCTCTAAGTGTAGGAGAGGAAGAGAAAAATACGTTATTCAGCTAAACTTGTAGAAGTGTTGTAGATGTGCAGTTCATAATTACCAGGAACAGGAAAACATTGTTGTGAAAAAACATATAAAATTTTGGAATGTTTCAGGGTTTTCTTAAAATTTTCAGCTGACTTTTGGTAGTATATTGGCAGAATTACTCAAACAGTAGTGGAGGTAACAAAGTAGAAGCAGACATCTTCACAAACCAGAAAAGATGCTGGTCGGGAGAGGAGGCTGCATTTAGGCCTGTGGCTTTTGGGATTTTTTTCCAATTGCATGGTTAAACACCTCTTCCGATCATCTTTAAACATGTTTTAAGAGACCAGATGGCTTCTACAGTAGGCTTGTTCTTTATAACTGCCTGTTCACTGGAAAATAGTACTACTAAACTGTTCCTCTAGATGTCTGAATTAAAATGGCTCATTTGCAAGGTATACATGGCTTAAATAATACTTTTAGAATCGTGTTTGAATATGATTTGTCTTAGGTAAGCTCATGTATTACATATTTTAAAGGAACATACAGTGGGACATATCTCATATATGTCAGCAATACATTTTAGTCTGTACTTAAATGGATTTACAACATGCGGAGTATGTACTATTTCACGCGGAACTTACAATATGCTGTCTTTGTAAATATCGTAGTGGTGTTTAAAGTCATGCAGCCTGAATCAGTTTGGCTTCATGACTTCCACTGAAGGAGGAATACTCCATGCTCTCTAGCCCTTCACAAATTAGGATAAATACAGGATTTGAACAAAGAAAACTGGGGGGACATAAAGAAGCTTGGTGAAGGGAGAGGAAGGGCAGATGGGAAAGGACAGGCATTCCTTTGGTGGGAGAGCATGGAGAGAAGCAGGGCGGTATTCCTTCCCCAGGCCAGTCGGTAAGGGGTCTGTGGAGTGGTATGCCAAGGAGATGCAAGAAGGCGAGTAGCGGTGCTTGGAAGACGTCACGTTCAATTGGGCAGGCAGGGCTTGTGGGTTCAAAATAGCCACGCGCCTTCAGAAAAAATGGCCTAATAATGTCTCCAAATTAAATGGTGGTTTCTCTCTCTGCTTAACTTTGACTAATTTACTGCCACTTGTATCAGCTTATTTTATCTATTCAAGTGCAAACATATAATCCACTCAGATGAGATAATCTTTAAAGAATCCAGTGTGATGTAGGAGGCAGGGTTAGAGTAGTCTGTAAATTTAAAAGGAGGTGGCTCATCCATGGGGCTGAAAAGCAGGTATCCCAGGAGCAAAACTTCTGTTACTCGGTGGTGTTAAGGGAGACATCCTGTGCTTTGGGGAGTGTGACGGATTAAGGACATGGTTATTTCTATCTTCATGGTTTTGGTTTTGTCATATACTTTGTATTTATAGGAACTTTTAACTTTTCGCAGTTTTTCTTTTTGCTATTTCTTTTAATTTTTAAGAATTTCTAGTAGCTTTAACAGAGCTTTTTTAGTTAAAGATAATTCATAATTCATCTTTTATGGCTACTAGAAATTCTTAAATAAGGCTGCTTGCTATGTTTTTAGGTATGTTCTCCATTTAGCATCATCTTCAAATCGAGGGTTAAAGTGCAATTGGGAATGTTTGCTTTTGCCAGAGGAACTTCCCCAACTATTTTCAGTAGCACTTTCAAAAGACCCATTAGTAGCTGTGAAGATTTTTGTGTGGATTAGTAGGTCTTCAACATCATAGCAGTAACTCGCTTGCCTCTAACAATGTGCAGAGATGAGCTAGGTGTTTGATCTTTGCTTTGTGTTAAGTCTACGCTATACATATGGTATGAAAATGTGGGTAAGGAGTAGAAGACCACCTTTTCAAATACCTCTTAAACATTTCCTATTTTTAAAAGTCTGCATTTTGCACAGACCTTTCCTTAAATTCTTTGTGTAGGTAGTGGTATTTTGAAATACACAGCATGATGCAGTCTTATTTTATGGCATTGAGTAAAATAAGAAAATAGCTCAGCTATTAGGAGTGAGATGCCATGTTTGCTCTTTATTGCTTTGACTCATTAAATTAAAGCTGTATTTGTTTACAGTTCTACTAAAATAATTTCCCGATTTTCATAGGTATTTGATAGACTTTTTAATTCATCCCTTTCTTAATTGTATTAATACAAATTTAATGGAAGCCAAGGTAAGTCTATGTTGTTTTCCATTTGTGAACAGTCAACCATTTCCCAGTGAGTGGGAAGAGTCTAGTTAATTTAGGCCTACCGACAACACATTTGCTCTTGGTATTTACCTTTTGCGGATCCCGTAGATGTAATCCATGGACCGCAGGTTGGAAACGAGCAGTTTACCCTGCAACCAGTTCTGCTGCTGCAAGCTGCCCGTAACCAGTCTGTGGCAAGGCTATGCACAGACTGCGATTAGCACAGTGCATTTGGGTTGTGATTTTGCCAATTTTAACTTACAAGAAAAATACTGATAATGCTGAGAGCATCTAGCCTGTGGCTGATACAGTACAGGACTGTTTCCCATGGCAGGGCTTTTCAACAAACTGTGGCCTGCTAAACCAGTTCCTTCACTGCCTGGTTTCCTGGAGTGATCGGCTGGTGTCTAATATTTCACCCATTTATATTATTACAGAAATATTAAAAAGTAAAACCATATCATCTTGCCAAATCATATTGATACACCCTTTCAGTTAATGTTGAAAAAAGGACAATGGGTTTTCCTAAATATGTGAAATAATACAGCTATATCTCTTCTGTCTTCACAAAGAGAAGAATGCATTATCAGTATTTATCAGATGGTGGAGCATGTAGATTTCATGTCTGACTTGAGCGAATTTCACTGCAATTTTTTTAAGCCAATAACGACATTTGCAACATGTAACTTTAATATAATTTTACAGTCTTTTTTTTTTTCTTAATTGTAGGTAAAGAGAGGACGTCAGTTCAATCACTGAAAACATCAAGAGATGCGTCACCTTCAGGCTCCACAGCAGTACCATCATCAAAGGTGAATTTTCTTTTCGAGTGCTTCTCAGCATGGTTTCAGATTTCTCATTGTTGTTGGATTTTTTCCCCAGTTGGAAGGAGATACTGTAGACAGCTGTTAAGGAAAGGAGCATCTTGAATTGCTCTGCAATCCAGCAGGAGATAGGTTTCCCTTTTCTGTCAGGAAAGTGCTGATAATGCTGTGTATCTAACGATGACACTGACAAACCTTTTTATTCTGTATTCACGGTCTCACTTCAGGAGAAAGGGAGTTTAGTATGTATTTAAAATTGCCATTTTCCAAAGTCCAGAGTGTGCTAGAAAAGGAATGGCAAGGAGAAAAATGGGGAAGCAGTTTTTAGGAGCAGCAGATCAATTGGACAAGCTTGTGCTTGCACTGAACTCCATCCTTTAGTGATTCCTAAGCTGTGACTGGATTTGGAAACAGAGTGGTGAAGTGTCTGACTAACTGGGAAGATAATGTGAATAGCAGAGTTGGCTTGGAAGCAGGGCTGCTCGAGGATGTGGCAAGAATGATAGCATTTACTTGGGAAGGGAGCCACATTGCAGGATAGTTTGGTAAATGTCGTTTTATGTTCTAACTGATGCTGTTTATTTTCCCATCAAATCTTGTGGGCTGAGCACCAACTACATCATCTTGCTAATTAGTTAAACGGACAAGCTAATAAACGCTAATGAACAATCAGCATTCAATATTGTTCTGGCTGTCCTGTGGCAGCAAAAACATTTTCACATCACAGACTGCTTGCCTGTAAATTATATTTGAGGTTAAAATGAACACTTCCACAGGAGTATTTTCTCTAAATTGTTGAGAAATAACTTAATGAGAAATAAAGAAACAATGCATTATATTGTTCTACGTGAATGAAGTCCTATTAAAAAGTAGCATTTACCGTAAGTAGCATGGTGTACTAGCATGGTTCTTGAGGGTTTTTTTAATAAAAGCAGTGGAATGCTTGCACACAAAAAAAAAAAGGGGTGAAGAAAGAAAGGTACTTTTTGTTGTGAGAAGGTGAAACTGAAGGAAATAATTAGGTGGGGGGAAAAAAAAAATCAGGCTTTGGTTGTGCTATGTCATTCTAAGTACTTATGCCTCGTGCAGCTCTTTAGAACTGGTGTGCTGGGCATTAGCTGATTGCTGGTGTCCGTAAGGGGGGAGGCAAGCGATATATTTTCAGTCAGGTAAATAAGGAAAGTAAGGTAAAAGCTGTTACATACAAGTTACACTGATTTGGATTATAAAATAAACTTTATAATTAGTTTGTTTATTTTGCTTATGGACTCAGCATACTGGAGCTTAAGAATCTTTGCTTAATACAAGCCTTTGAGAACAAGGGGGCACCGCAAAATCTTTTGCTCTTGTATTAATATGCAGTGTGAGCTTGAACTATAAAGTATTCTTTAAATGTTTTGCTTTCTTTTTCAGTCAGGTCTGACCTATGCTGTATTGGTTTTTTTTTTCCCAGCAGTTTGCATATATCTGCTGGCAGTGGATAACCACTTGATGTAAGCTACACAAAGTGAAACCCTCTGATGGAAATCATTGCCCCAGACAATACAAATATTTATTGGGTCTGCATCAGCTGCAGAAATGGAAGTACTTTAGTTACCTTTTATTGCTTTTCTCTTGAAGTCCCAAAATCTGATTGCAATGTACTGCCCTGTGTCAGTGGAGCCTCTTGGGGTGATGGCTGGGTTACACTGGCCTGTTAAGTTATACAAGTGCTCCACTGACATAGAAATATTGACAAAAATAGTCGTGGCAAAACATGATGACCATCTCTAGGGCCAGGGTCTTACAATCTACTTCGACTTGAGAAATGAGTTATATACTTTATTTTATAGATTAAAGGAGATAATTTTCAATGCTCTAAGTTATAATTTAGCTTTGAAATACTTAAAGGTGTATGCTTCTGCAGCAGTATCTTTTTTTACTGTAGTAACTATATGCAAATCTGAAAAGGTATTCCTATCTGTCTTATAATTAATTTTTTACATATTCATGCCTTTGAATTAATACATGTTGGTGTTATCTGATCTTAACCACCTTTTTAACTGACTATGGCATGAAATCTTTTGTGTTTTGCTTTAATAGCTGTCTGGACTGCGAGCCTTGGAGGCTGTATCCCACATAATTGGAGCAAAAGGCAGATGTGTGAGACAGGGAAAGCTTCCCAGCAAAGATAGCAGAAAACTGACAGGTTTTCGCTGTTCTTATGTTATGCATAAGGTAAAAAAAAAGAAAAAAAGACACATCTGTTTTGAGGCAGGCAGGGGGAAGTTTGGTTGTTTTTTATGAGATATACTAGGTTGTTCATTTCTTCCAAGTTTGCAGCCTAAGCAGCTGCAGACATTTTCCTCCAAGAAATGTGTTCCTGTTCTTTCTCTTCAGTTGTAGTGTACCTGTGGAAATACCATTACTTTATTACATAAAATGCGCTTAGGATTTTTTAATATGTATTTATCGACATGCGACCTATAGAATTAAATTTAGTGAGTTTAAATTAAACAGATTTTTTCTGTATTCCAGTAGATACTGGAGTGGTTACTTCCTGTTTATGGCTTGTGGAAGTATTGTAGGTCATGTGAGATTTTATTTATCTTCATTTCATGCAAAGCTGACTGTTGGTGACAAAGATACTGGTCTTTTCTTTTTGTTAGTATTGGCCAGAGTTACATTTGAGGAAAGGGAGAGATTAATAATAGAACCACAGTACAAGATTTTGGCAGCTAGGGAAAGGTCAGGTTAAAGTCAGGCATACTATGGGGGAATAAGAACATCAGGGAAAAAAAACTTGGCAGCAGATAGTTTGTAGTGAGACTAGTGTAAGGATAATTGTGTAGTTTGGAAAGGTAAGCTGCGCTGATTAGTCTATGAATTATATCACCCCTTTCTTTTAAAAACTCTCTTCGTACCCCTACATATTGAACTTTGCCACCTCCTGACTTTGCTGGTTATAATTCTGCAATTTGCAATTCTAGAAAAGAGGGCTTTCTGTTTGAACATTGTGTTGCACGTCTCTTCTGGATTCAGGTGAAGGTGGTGTCTTTATGGCACGGAATCCTGGAAGGGTTCTGTGACTTGTGTACTTAGGCCACACTACAGCACAAAGAGACCTTTGGGTAATATTTTACCTGAGGTCAGTGCAAAAGGCCTGAAGATGAAGCGGTCTTATTACAGGTCACAGTATTTGCTTCTGCTGCCCATTTATGTAATTTGGAATGAACTAATAATAAGAGGGGGGAGTGCTGGGTTTTTTTGTTTGGGTTTATGTTTGCTTTTTTTTTTGTCCACCTGTTTGCAAAGATGGAACAGGTATTGGGTGGAAATTGCAACAACCTTTTTCAGGCAGCAGGATTTTTGTATCTTTTTTTAGATATCCATCTTAGTGTTGCAGTTTTTTATACTAGAGTGGTGTAGATTCTTGGGTGGATGCTTCTCTACATACAGTTGGTTCAAATGAAATAGCCGCATAGTGGTAACAAGATTTATAAGGTAGCTATTCCTAAACTGGTTTTGGTACCTGGGTATTTGTCATTGTCTGTTTGTTGCTCTGTTAGTAAAAGCCAAATCACATTCTTAGATTGAAGTCAATTTTTAAATATTTTTTATATGAGTATTTCCATCTGAAAAGGTAGAGTAAAAGACCATAAAGCCATGACTGACTCTGTTATAAATGATCAATGTTCCCCCCAAATAAAAATAAATTAATTTTAACGGAAGCAGCTCGATCATTTAAAGTATGTATAAAATGCTTTTTGTCCCTAATTAGCTTAGGGTTTATACCCCACACAGTATTTAATAGTTTAGTTTAAATTAGTTACAACCTTTTATGCTTGAAAATCACATTGAATTATTAGATCACTGCACACTTGTATCTGACTACTTAGTTCCCATTTGATCCATGTCTCTTTAAACTCAACTGGTCTCAAATAATTTTTCTGTTATCTTTGTCCCGTGAATGTAATAAAACTGATTCTGAAAGTATGGTGCTTTTTTAACATTTTACTGAACGTCATTGATTTGTCTTTTTTTCTCCTCTCTTCTTTTATCTTTGCTCTCTCCACGTGCACTTTTCTTTTTAAAGAAATCGGTAGGCAAATGAAATAGCTTCAGCTTCCTTATTTCCTATTTTTAAATGTTTTGGTGGTCTGAATAACAGTTTATTTCAGCTTTGAAGATGTTTTAACATGTGTAAATGTATTTCGTGTTAAACCTTGACTATAATGTTTTTGTACAGGCCTTGGACAAGAGCAACAGACTATCGGAAAAGGAACTTGCAGAAGCTGCAAGCAAGTGGGCAGCTGAAAAGTCAGAGAAGGCCGATGAAAGCAATATACCTGAAATAACAGAGTATGATGTAAGACAGGATTATTAATCGATTTATTTTAAAGTGTTACAACAATAGACTCTTGTTTTTCTGTACTCTCCTGAAAGGCACATTTTCTAACTTACCCCTGAATTTGTCTGCCTATGCTATTACATGTTTGTTGAAGGGGAGTGAGAGGGAGACTAAAGCCTTGTGATTTATTTATTTAAAAAAATACACAAAACCAGAGTAGGTTTTGTTAGCATAATTTAAATTCATGTTGAGCTACAACTGACAAAATAAGGCTCCAGCTCTCCCAGGGGTTCTCCAAGGAACTCTTGCACTAGTGTAAGTCTGTATAGCTACTGAACTCCTTAAAATTAGCAGGGGACTTCTGAGTCAAAATACAAGTAAGTGTACATGCAAAACATAAGACTGGAAGAGAAACTCTTGTTTACTGAGTTCAGTTACATGCCATGTCAGCCTGCCATGTCATGTATTCTTTTTCAGAAAGCAGTCCTCCCCTATATTAAAAATTAAGCTTTTGCCTTGGTACTACAGTAGCTAGGGTTTCTTTTCCCAGAACCTTTATTTCATTAATAATTGACATTAATTAATTACCAGTTTATACCCATCTGTTCTTGCCCCTCCTTGTCTTCTACCCCTTGCTATATTGAGGTATGATTATAGCCCTTTTCAGTCTTTGTTTTGTTAGGCTGCTCTTGGATAGAATGTCTTTTTTGGATTCCACTATGTTAGTGGAAGATGTATTTGTTGTTTAAAACAAACAAAATGTCATGTAATGTCTTTTTGTAAAATAGTCTGGTTTAATTCTGTGATCACTTCATCTTCAACTTGCACTTTGCTTCAACTTCAGAGGCACTGTTACAAAAACAAAATAGTACCTACTTTACAAAGTCATGTGTCTTAAACTTTTATATTTGTTTGTAAATAATTTGAGGGAAAGTAAAAGCATCTTGGGAAGCATCAGATTTCCAAGATTTCACACATGTGGAACCTAAGGGCTCGATTAGAGAAAAGAACTCACTGGATCCATATTTATCTGAACTTTTAAGTCCTGTCCATTGATGTAATGGCTGAGTGCATCAGCATCTTCTTGGTACTGGACAGGATGATCCAGTTGGATAAATAACTTGTTTGTTTCCCTCCAGGAAAAAAAAAAATTAAAAAAAAAAAAAAGGGGGGGGTGGGGTGGAGTGAGGATGCCATACAGAGGAGAACAGACAACATATGCATGGACATTTCTGAGAGGTTCAGGAGAGTGACCGTGAAGAGAAACGTCACTCCTGTTCTCGATGAGGGGAAGGTGATGCAAGGGAGGAAAGAACAGGGGGCCGTATGGAGAAGAGTTGTTTAAAGCTCTCTTTATGCCTCAGAGAAAATTGCGGTGGCAAAAAGATTCAAAATAAAGATTCAAAATTAAACAATTGCGGTTGATTGTGGCAGAGTCTGAGATGGTTTATTGACTAAGAAGGGGTGCAACAGGAATGCTAACGAAGGAGGTGAGGCATCTCATTCTGGGTCCTAGAAGAAAGGATACGTCTCCCCTTGATTAGTAGGCTGTCATGTATGAATTGCAAGAGTCTTTAGCTTTTTCCAGTTTATCTTACATAGTGCTTAATAGCTGAACTTTGTGTTGTACTGAACTTTTTAGCAGCCTTTACTCACTCACAGGGGTTTCATGATTTACTGCAGTAACACCATTTGGCATGCAATCTTACTGGTTTAGATTGCTGCTAAGTTTTGAGCTGATGCTTATAGGAGCTTAAGCTTTTTTTTTTTTTTTATGTGCGTGTCTAATGCTTTTCTCTTTCACATTAGTTAAGTCTTAAGATTCTTCGCCTCTTTATTTTTGAATAGTAGAAAATACTTCTGTGCATCTTCTTCAATTCTCAAATCTTATTTTGTAAAAAACCAATAGTTTACTACTTTACAAATCTGTTCCATAATATTGGATTTAAATATGCTGTACTAATTTGTTCTCTTTTTACATCTTCTATGTAGACTCCTTGGAGTGGGAGTCTGTTTTCTTTGCTGCGGGGATACTGTCTTAATTTCTGTTTTAGAGGGAAGCTTATACAATTTTGGTACATCAGTAAGATTTCTCGTATTATTAGGAATCCTCTAAGCACATGTTTGCTTTTGCTATACAATAGGTCTCTCTATTTAATATAAAACTTGTGGTCCTGAATGCTGCAAGAGTTCTTTCTGACAGCATTTTGATTTCGTCGATGCCTATTTACTTTTGATTTTGTTACTTTTATCCTTTCCCAGAAAATGAATCCCACTTGCATTGTGAATTTTTCTTGCTAGTTGGTGGTGTAAATATCACATATACAAGTCCTTCTCAGCAGAAGGGCAGGTAAAGGTTGTCTGACATCATTGTCTTTACATAGTTAAGACTGAGTCACAGGGTTTTTTTATGATGTCATGTTCTCTACGTGTTTAAAATCCATATTTCTGTATCTGTTAGGTTGTAGATAGTAGCAATAATACTTCACTAATAGTCTTGATGAGCAAACTCATATCTAACTGAATGACTGTATTTGGGTTTTTATTTTTGCTCTCAAAACTGATTTTTTTTTTTTTATTTATTTATTTTAAATAAAGGCTGGATCTTCAGCTCCACTATACATCGAACAAACAGAGGAAACAGAAACAAATATAACAGATAGTAAGGAATTATATGAGGATGGCCAGCTTCTCGGTCGCTCAAAAGCAATTGCAACTAAGACGAAGGAGATTGAACGGGTGAGTCCTCTTGGCGGTTTGTCACTCACACAGTACCTGAGTAATGGTTTGATCTGGTAGAAATATGTTGATTTACTTTTTCCTCTTTCTTGGAGCGTAATATGAATATAATGGGATTTCTTGAGGTGATGTGATGATAACATCCCCATCTATTTAATTCTGAAGAAGAATGGCATTTACCTGGATGTGGGAATTAATGGTAGTTTTCTGTAACTTACATGCAATACCTGCTATTTTGCAAGCCAAGAAAATGACTGCTCCTTTGAACAATTGTTTTAAAATCAAATATAATACAAATAATTTCAAATGTAATTTAAAAGTAAGGCTTTATGGGAGATCAAATTATCAAAATTACTTTCACACTGTAATTTCCTGAACTTAAATATATACAGTTTGGGATTGAACACTCGAAGCTGCCTGTTTGGGGTTTTT
>JAVJGG010000005.1:32428508-32442616 GCA_035590195.1 Aviceda cuculoides
CATTGAAGAAAATATAGGTGATCCATACCTCAGAATAAAACTCCGTCTTGCCCATTAACAAAAATGAGCCCTCTTAATGCAGAGTGTTGAATCTGGGAATGTTTGTAACTGAGGATATTTGTTGAAATTGAAAGCGTGATGACTTGTATTGAGGGAAAACTGAATCGCCACAAGTTACTTTTTGGTAAAAGCTCATGCATCACTGCCGATCTTGACTGCAGCACAGTCCATATGTGTGGATTCTAAACTACTGTACTTTCCCGACAAAAATATTTGTGTGTTTTTATGACAAGGAAGATTGGTTTGTCACGTAATTGTTGCTGTTAATATACATCCCATTCTGATGAAGCTTAAATGAATATCGCTTTCATTTATGGGCAGTGGACATAACTGAAAGCTATTAAAGCATTTTTAACATGAGAATTAACATAGACAGAGTCTTTTGTAGATAAACTTCACCCTTCCTGTTTTGGATGGAGCAATAAGTTTACCATGGAGCAGATTTAGGAAATAGCTTTCCATCAATTCAGTATTTTATAAATAAAAAGTTGCAGGGCGAGGTCCTTCCTTTGGCATGAAGCTGATTATTTCCTGTTTAATCCTGAACTGGTGCATTTCAAGTAATGGGATTTTTTTAGCATCTATCAGAGAGGGGAGCTTTTATGATTTTGTTTTCATTTATGGCCCTATGAAAGTGCAGTTTCTGGACTTGAAGATCATTATAGAACAAAGGGAAACTAATCGATACATAAGTTCTTGCACTTTCAGACAATTTTGGACTTAGCTGTACAGTTTTTTGTAGCTGGACATTCTTAAACATGTAGCTGGGTATTCTTATATGTGACCTGAAAAGTTGTCGTTGATACATCTTTAAGAGATTATCAGTGCTTCTAGTGAGGTTTAGAAACTGATGAATTGTAATTGCTATGGATTATTTGAATTCAGATTTATCATCTGCTTGCAGAAGGCACACATTTTTTATAAGAATATGTAAAAGGTGGAACTTAAACTAATACTGCTGTTTTACCTAAGGAACACACAAGTTAATATATGAAGTAACACTACCCTCATCCAACACATCTGTTGTAAAGAAGCCTGTGAAATCTAGGCCACACACAAACTGGTCTCCAAGGGCCTGTAGTTGGTGTTAGAATGCTGTTATTATGTGGGCTGATTGGTTTAGTAAAGAATTATCTCCAGTAAAACCATGTAACATAATAGTCCTTGCTCTCCCACATGGGAGCTACTTCTGCTTGGCTGAGCAAGACATTTCTTGAAGTAATAATGCACTTGCTCTTGCCAAAACGTAACGTTAAATGAAGTGTATCGTCATGTACATTGTTGTTGTGGATCAATTCTTGTTCATTTAAACATTCGCTTAAAGTCCTGCACTGCAGTATTAAAAATGATGAAAGTAAATATACAGATTTCCTAGCAATATATTTAAAGTAAACTTCTTGCTTCTTATTGAAAACTCGTTTGTAGTAATTTTAAAGCAATGGGGAACTATTTGGAAAATGTTTTCATAAATCAAAACTCTGTTGCTGAACGTCCCCGATATTAGTTTAATTACCAGGCGGTACGAGTCATAGCAGTTTAAGGTTCATCTTGCACTGTGGTGAATACTGTGTATGTGATGCTTTCCCAGTTCACTTTGACTTAAAAGAGAGCTGAGACAGTTTGCCACTTCCTAAGAACAGTTTTCTAAATGGTAGCGACTTGGTTGGCTTTTGCTATGGTTGTTCAGAACCGTATAGCCCTGCTCTGCAGATTTGTCCTTGTTTTGTAACTGGAGCTGTAAACGCTCGCTACCATCGTCGAGTACTTTTTAATTGCTTTTTATTTTTATTATTTTCTGGCACTGCTCAACAGTGTCATACAGCAGCTGCACGTTCCATCTTTAGATTGCTTTATAAGCATTGGGTAAACGCACGAAAACGTGGAAATCTTTGTTTGGACGGTGAAAGGAAGAAGAAAGGAGTCGAGGAGGGATGTTGCTCCTCCGCAGAGGTGACGATCAGAAGCGTTTGTTGGGGCGCTCCTGCCGTCACTGTGCACCCCGGCCGGTCCCGGGCTTCTCCTCTGCAAACCCCGTGACTTCGTGGGAATTGCAGGGGTGTCACCGGGGCATGGTAGGAAAGCAAAGGAGTATCCAGCTGACGCCTTGAGCTTAAACTGGACGTAATGGTTTCATGCAAGTAAAGAATTCAGCCTGCGTGTTTTCTTCCCGGTGTTATTACACAGCGTGGGAAAGGCCAGAGCTGTGTCTCGGGACCCAAGCCAACTCTTCAGGGTTTTCAGCCTTAAAACGTACCTGTCAACTCAGCGGAGTTTGTTACTGTAGACATAGACACCCCCCCAGTTTTACAGAGCACTTTTCCTCTCTTTTCGTACCAGAATTCTACTTTAAAATGAAGCAGGAAGCCTTGCAGCAGCGCTGTTTTAGACTGCATCTTCCTCTTTCAAATTAGTTTCATCAAATTTTTCATCAAATTTTTTTCACCGCTGCTCCCAGCGCCCGTCCCCGCTGCGCCGCGCTCACACGCCATCCCCCGCGTTGCCGGTCCCGGTCCTTGAGGGCAAAGCAGAGTTCAAACTGGGATTCATGCTGCTTTTAAAACAATGGCTGGACCAGCATCTGTTCCATTCCACGTGAGGGGCTGCCAGCAGACCTTTCGGTCAGGTATTTAAATGCCAAAAATGGTGGGCTTACGTTCTGAAAGCCGATTAAATCTATAAAACCAAGCGCTGGAAAGGGAGGCAGAATTGCATTTAAGTGGCAATAACTTTAATATTTTGCATCTCTTCAGTAAGTAGCAAATTAATGTGAAATTGTTCATTATTACATAGTAGATGAAATAACTTGTTTTCCCCAATTTGCATTTCAATGAATATCTAATTGGTCTGTAAACACATTGATTAATGGGTGCAGAAATTATTACATAGATTCAAGGCAAAATTGTTAGTGCATTTTTAAGAAGGGAATAAACTTGTTGATATTTTGTAATTAAAAATTGTATACCACTATTGTAACAGAGTATTAAATTTGATGTACGATAATTTAGCTTTTTGTAACCACGAAAAATAGTTCATCTTGGTTGAAAACCAATTTTAAATGTCTTGATCATGAGAATTGTCTGGAAGTGGTTTAATGACAGTTCTGAGCATTCTTTGCACTGTGGAGCTATAAATTTGTATATTGTACTCATAAACATAACAGTACAATTACATTACCACTGCAGTAATGAAAATTTCTCTGCACTCTTTCAGTACAGTCTAATTTGCATGGTTGAGAAAAATCCAAGATAGTCTATAAGTAAATTAAAAAGAAGTGATTTGGGGAGAGGTAATAATTCCTTTTAAAAGATGTCTTTGGTAAAGAAAATACTGTGATACCAGCAATACTGAAGTCATTCAGTCTATAGTAGTTTCCCAATTTGCTAGAGCTTACATGCACAATTATAATGCAAAATCTTACTGCATATACAATCAGCTTAGAGCTAGGTCTACGTTACAAAATCTTTTAGTATTACTCTTAGGAGTACAAGAAAAATTATACTTCATAGTCTGTCTACCCGTGCCGGGGAAAACCTGGCCTAGATGTGGCTGTGTTAACAGAAGATGGCTTTGTCAGACTTCTTTTAGGTCTGCTGAGGAGGGGAAATAAGAAGCTGGCTTGTACCACCAGAGGGCTATACCAGCCTAGCTATGGTGGTTTAGCTGGGGGAACAAAAGCTGTTACCTCTGCCTGGTGTAGAGGAGCCCTGGGGCATCCCTGAAGCAGGAGAGATTTCAGGCGGTTTGCTCTTTCATGACTGGGGTGTCCGGAAGGGACGCGGTACGGCTTTCAAACTCGTGCTCTGCAAGTTCAAGCTCTGCCTTTGTCAGAAATCAAACTACCAGTGAGCACGTTGCTGCTTTTCTCCTTGCATGGGGTATTTGATACTTGTGGGAATGTGCCCTTAGTAACTGAAACGTTTCTGTCTTCTGAAAGATAACGTATTAAATGAATACTTGCATGAATCACAGATATAAGATTGTGATTGCCGGGCATGTTGGGTCTTCTCAACAGTGAGTTAATATCTAAGGGTTGCAGGCTGTTTAACGTGGTTTCTGAGCCACAGCCCGAACTCCTTCCCCCGTGTGAACTGAGTCTTGAGGGTCTTTGGCCTTCTGGATGAGGAGCTCAGAACAGGCGTCCCTGAGGAGGAGCACCGACTCGCGAGCAGCGATGGTGGGCCGTACGCATACGGCGCAGAGCTGCTCAGAGAGCCTAGAGTCGCCTCGTGTTGCTGTGAAGAAGGAGCCCTGGTGGAGGTGAGCGAGTGTTAGATGAATCTGTAAATGTATGGAATGATAAGAATACGCAAAAATGCAGGAAAAGAGCAAGGGATCGAAAACTACAGATTAAATCATGGGCATCGATTTCACTTGCTAAATCATCACATCCACTTCATGGATGTGGTCCTCCTCACGCCTGGCGTGCTTGTGTTTGCAAGCAGAAGTACCACCTTCTGCACCGAAACGAATTTGCCCATCTCTTGCATAAAGCTGCTCGAGCCTTGCGTGCCCAAGTCTCTTGATAATTCCTATTCAAGAGGCTTTTACGTCTGCATAAAGCCAAGAGCGTTCAAAAAAAGTGCCACAGTCGTATTCATTCAAAAGCATAGCTGGAGAAGATAGTTAATGTTGTCTGCCTTCCTATAAAATAAAGCACATTCATTAGAACAATTCTCCCAGAAATGAGAAGTGAAGATTCACTTGAGTTCTGAGACGGAGAGGAGAAATTTGCATCTCCCGTTTGCTATGCAGGTGTACTTTCTACCTGCTGGGGAGGTGGGAGATACAGAGGCTGACTTGTACCTTGGTGGGGCCCGTCTTCCTGAGGGTCTTTCCAGTTATCAGGGAACTTCTCTCGTTTCCTTCTTCTTCAAAGGCTTAGAGCAGAAGCTGTAGTTTTAGCTGTTCTGAATCGCCTTGAGAAGTTAAAAAGCCTTTCTTTGCACAGACTGTAGAGCTAAGCTGGGAAAACTTGGTGCGTGGGTTGAAATAAGGGTTGCAGATATCTCCATTTTAACTTCTCTGTTTTTACTGGCCTCATCGCCTTTGAATATTGTGTTTACTCTTGCTGTTGAAATGAAGCCAAAAATGAAGCTTTTTGGCCAGGTGTGCAAGACTTTAAGACCAAGACGACAAAGTTTCTGACTCTTCTGCAGACTGTAGTCACTTTTAGGGGAGGACATCTTACGTTCTAGTTTTTGTTCCCATTACTACTTATGTTGTCCAACAGCTCTGTTGCGCAAAATACACAGGCAGCTCTGGAACAGTTTTGGAGAAGAACTTGGGGCTGTGCTAGACAGAGAAAGGGAATGACACGGACTTTGTCAGCGAGTAGTAGACGCGTCATCAAGATATACCCTAGCTAGGTATGATTTCATCCACGCCCAGGGTTCAGATTTACAACAAAGATTTGGTGAAGGTGTTTTCCACCCGTCGGCTGAGCCATTCAGTTTGTTTTCTTTGGTTTAAGCCAAGACCATTTTTAGATTATCATAGCAGGAGGGATATAGCAGTCTAAGACATGAACAGTCCCCACGTGCTTGCTTCTGCCCCTCTTTCTTCCCCATCAGAGGTTAATGTCCCAGAGCTGGCCTGGAAGAACAGAATGTGTGGTACCCTTCATTTCTTTCACATTAGCATACATTGTAATTTAAGTCACTGTTGATGGTGCTTTGCGGTTAACTGTGAAAACTTCGCACGCATGCAGATTAGGAAGTTCTCAAAAGTTTTCTTCTGCCTGCCGAGTTGTAGGACTTGATCACCTCCAACCTGGGGGACTAACATCTCCATTGCTTTAGCTAGAACTGGAAGTAAATGTGGTTTAGCTATATTTCAACAGTTCAAAGTGCACATTTTCGTTTAGTTTTCTCAAATACATGAGGAGTGTTCACTAACGTGTGGCAGGTGCGTCACAACTTTAGATTTGCGTCTAGACAAAGCCTAAGTGCTTATACGGGGACAGGCGTAGTGAAGGGTTGGTCTCAGCCAGAGCTGCTATGCGATCGTCATGTAAGAATAAAAAGAGCTAAAATGCCATGAGAATAATATAAAAGTAGGCATATTTGTGGTCCTCTGACCTCACAGATGCCAGGTGTGCTGATTTTGGAAAACTCTTCAAAGAGAATTTGAATGCAGCTTATATACTTCTCGTTCACAGAAAAATCAAGACTATATATATTTTGTGTGTGTCTATAAAATAAATATAAATATATGTATGTATTTGGGAATAGAACAGCTGTTTCTGCTTATCCTTCATCTGCTTGCTAAAGTGCTACACGTTCTTTCCATTACGCTGGTGGTGTAGCTTAGGTCAGAGAATAAAAGTATGCTAGGGCCTTGGTAAACGATCACCCTATGGCTTTAGCTGTTTTCAGGATTACCCGACGTATATATCAGACAGAATAATCGTGTTGTTGGTACCATTCCCTTTCTTGTTTTTCAATATTAAACCGTTATTTCTTTTTTCCCCACACATGGATTCATTTTCAGTTTTTAGTTCCAGATGTTTACAGATGAACCTTCTATGGTCTGAACTCAAAATCAGCATCAGCTGGAATTTTACAGATAGGGTTATTTTCAAACCTTGTTAGGTCACAAGTTCTTTCAGTATTCTTCTCCAACAGAGAGCTTTTTTGCTTGTTTGGAGTCTTCTCTGCAGTTTTCTTCCTTCCTCAAGCATCACATTCTCGGCTTATTTTCCAGAAATAGCCTCCTTCTCTTCTGTGGAGGAGATGGATTTTAATATGCCGTGTATGCTGGTTTTGGCCTATTAAACTGTCTTTATCTCAACCCACGAGTTTCTTGCTTTTACTCTTCCAATTCTCTCCCCCATCCCACTGGGGGGGAGTGAGCGAGCGGCTGTGGGGGGGTTAGTTGCAGCTGGGGTTAAACCATGCCACCATCCTCTTGAAGAAGAGCTTTGAGTGCTTTTACAATTTTTTTCAAATAGTTGATTGTACCATTAAGCCGTAATTAATATCTCCTGTAATTGATATTCTTGTAATTGATAATGATAATCTTTACTCCCTTCTGCAAAGCATAGTAACTTCTCTCTGAGGGTTGGTAGTCGTGCACTGGCTTCAGATAGAAACTGGTTTATGAAGTTATTTCCACTTCATGACTGTGGCTCACAGTTCTTTCAGTTGTGCTGATGCGTGTGGTTTTAGAATTGAATCACTGAATCACATTAATTGGGGGGAAGTAATTTTAAAAGGGATCATCTCAGTGATGCAATTTACGTCGCAGCTATACAAATAGGTTTATCAGCACAGTTGAGAAGGAGGCAGATTGCACCAGGAGGCTCAGAATTAGCAGCTGGGATAGAAAGCTTGTTGAGGGGAAAATTGCTCAATTATTGTTAGAGGAGCTGAGCTGTTTCCTTTGTTTTCTGTTGTTAGAACTGCCTTCCTGCTCCACCTTCGCCCTCTTCCCCTATTTTAGGTCAGTTCTATTTTTTTTTTGAGTCTTCTGTCACAAAGCATTGAAAATGTTCATCTTTTGTATGAAGGTGTTTAGTTTTCAGATGGTTGTGACAGCAAAGTGACTTCTGCCTCCAGACGCAGTGACGACGATGGCTCTTTTGATTTTCCTCCGAGTCTTCTTTTGTGAAAGTTTTGAAGAAAAATGTGCTTAGGTTGAGCTAATATTTATAGGCTAAGGGTCAGAGAATTTCATCGGGGTTAGTTCTTTGTGGTGTGTGAGAGAAAGAGCAGATAGCAGTGTTTGCCATTAATTTGAAGACCGATTAAAAGTGGTGCATTTCCTTCAGTCGTAGCTCTGGGTGCCTTCCCGTGCAGAAGACGAGGCGAAGTGTCCGTGTCCTCTCTTAGTGTCAGGGTTTCACTGGTGCCAGTGTCGCACAGCGTCCTCCGAAGGCTGACAGACAGTCACCGGGTTCGCTTACCTGCGGAAGATCATTCACACATCCTTGGTCCGACCACGTCAAAGGTGATAGAATAGGACAAACAGACATGCAATAAGTAGGAGGGAAAAAAAAAAAAAAAAAGTTCTGAACTTTTCCCCCCAAAACATAATGGCTCTGGGGAGAAAAAACTTTTCCAAAATCATTCTGTGAAGGTGCTAGCAAGCGTGCTGCAAGCACTTGAAAGGCACGAGTTATCCAAAGTGCACTACCAAGTGTCTGTCATACGGCTAATCAGAGACAGCGATTCGTCCTGAGCTTTTTCCTTGGAAAGAGTCAGAAAAAAAAGTAACCCTACTTTACTCTCTTTGAAGTTCTCTTAGCAAGTACCATGTTTTACTTGCTGTGGAACATGAACTCTGAGAGTCTGGGGTTTGTGCTGATATTTTACTGCCAAAGAACTAAACATACAAAGCAGGAAAGAAACCCCCTCTCAGGAAAAAATGCCACGTGCGCACCAGTTCCACACTTAAGGTGTTTAGCACCAGTTTGGTTTGGGCTGCACTCTTCTTTTTGACTTCTTAATCTCCATTGAAAATTAGTTTCTTCCAAAAGGTTTTCTTTTATTGGCCAACCAGTATTTGAAAAGTGGGTCTCATCTTAAACTATTTTTGTAGAATATGCTATCAAACATTTGAGAACTGTATTAAAGGTATCCTGTTAAATCATTGTGTTTCTGAGAATAGTTTAATTTGTGTGCAGAATTTTTTTTTATTTTGGTTTGGTTTGGTTTGTTTTCTTACTGCTCCTCTAACATGAATATGCTTGAGCTGCCCTTGGACTGTTCCTTATGAATAAAACAGTGTGATGGTATTCAGTTGTGGGGGAGGGGGTTTGTTTGGTTTTTTCTTTCTTTTTTACTAATGGGAAATTGCTTATATACAGTTGTATCTTTTGTGTCCACAATATAGATAAATGTGGGAGGAAAGGGTCACACATCTCTGTAAAAAAACAAGTTCTAACACAAGGACACAATACTAGACGATAATCATGCTTTGAGGAATATCAACATTTTAGCTTTTTTTTTCTCCTAAAAAATGTGCAGAGATACAAAACTTACTTATCTTCTTTCAAAAAGCCAGTGTATTTTCTAAACAGAAATTGGCCAAAGAGGTGTGAAAATGAACTGCATCTGGCAGTTGGAAGACTTTGACAAGTTCCTTTTTTGGTGGGTGTTTAGATTAATAACCTTAGCTGGAATTAAAAAAAAAAAAAAAATTTGAAAGGCAACTATTTACTTCGAAAACCACCTAAGAGCACAGTCAGATATTTGTTTGAAAAACAGCTGCAGTGATAAGGAGAAGTTACTTCTCAACCGTGGTACCCGACTGACCTGCAAACTCTTCATTCCCTGCAGTACAAGATCAGACAGGTTCACATAAACCACTGCCAGCATTTCTCTTATCCTTGGTGGCTGAATCACCAATGCAGTCAAACTAATTAGTTGTATTTGTCAAGGACTTCTACGAGAAACAGATATCCAACAAACAAACATAATTTGGTGAAATTATTTAAACACAGCTTGTATTTATAGGATTAGGAAAGATTACAAACTAAGTTATTGATGCTTTGTATGAAGATTTGAGTGCTAGAGATGCCACAGTTAAATTAATTTTACATATATTTGCAATGAAAATCCGGTTTAGCATTTGCACTTTGCTCTGCCATTATTCATTAAATATTGCTGCAAAAGGAACTCAATCTCTCTTTAAGGCATTTCTTCCAATAAACATTATTTCTTGTATCCAGGTAGTTCTGAACTAGTTACATCTGTATTAGCACAGGTCAGAAGAGAGGAAAAGGCAAATACGTCTTAGAGTTGAAACTTGCGTTAAATCCAATATTCTTTCTTTGGGTTGGATCTGCAGTAGCACCTAACTCTGTGAGGGCTGTTGGTGTGCTAATGTAAAGAGCCTTGCATTTAATCGCTTTCTAAAATGTGTTGTTTCTAGGTCTACAGACAAGACTGTGAAACCTTTGGCATGGTAGTGAAGATGCTCATCGATAAAGATCCATCATTAGAGAAATCCATTCAGTTTGCCCTGCGGCAGAATTTACATGAAATAGGTGAGCGATGCATTGAAGAACTCAAACATTTCATTGCTCAGTACGATGCTGCCAATCAAGATCTATCGGAATCCTTCAAAGAGGGCTCATACTAAGGACAAAAATACCCTTTCAGATCCTCTGCATTGCGTATGCCCTAATACATAAACCTGTTTTTTGTGGGGAAAGAGGAGATCTTGTTGGAGACTTGAACCCAAGGCCTGCGCTCCTTTGCAGTAGCTCAGGTGCCCGTATCTTGTTCACTGTGGTCTCCACAACTGTATTCTTCCTACCTGTACTTGTTGACATATATTCCTTTCAAAGGATGTTCTTTTCAAAAATGCTGTAAAGTGACAAACTATTTTTGAAACCTTTACACCGTTACCTAGGAAAAAACGTTCAGTCCGATGTATGTACACTTATGTTTCGATGTTTATAAGTGTAACTTCAAACACTGTATTTTTTATTAAAATAACAAGAAGCAGCTCTTCATTCCTCGACTTATGCAGAAATATGTCTTGTTTTCATATACACTACAGGAAGGGAAGACTTGCAAAATTGGTTGCAACTATGATTTAAATTATTTATTATAGTTTAAACTTCAGATTAATTCTGTAAAATTACACTACGTGTTATCTCCAGTCTCTGACTGCCAGAGCAACTCAAACTACTTGATATAAGAAGTGCTGTATTTTTGTTCTAATTGCAGGTTCTGCAAATGCCTTTTCAATCTTGATCTTTTCCATATCATGAGTCATTACTAGCAAGCAATATTATGTAGAATGAATTCCCGTTTTTGGTACTATTTGCTACTAAACGTTTCCTTTGTTATGTTTTGGACTACACCTTCCAGAGTGTAACTGCAGGCAGCCAATGAGCAGGGAAGGTCCCTTCTCCTACTCTCTCCCTCCCCTCCTTACGCCTTTTCACCACTTGTCATCCATCAGTTCTGACAATTAGGAGGCTGTGTGTAACCTTTATTTCTGACATCAAGAATGAGCAGGAATTTGGGGTGGCAAAATGGGGCAAGGAAAGCGAGCAGGACCATCTCTGTAGTAACTCCAAGCTGCTTTGGATTAGGTGTAACTTGAAGTTGAGCCCTAAGGCCCCAAATTCATTATCATTCCAAACCTAGGTGATTCTGGGTAATGTCTGGCACCACTTTTGACCTGGTAGAGCGACTTGTAGTTGGGGAACAGCGGTTGAGGAGAGTCAAGAGGCTGCCAATGCTACATGATTACCTGTCAGAGATGAAAGATATTTAGGACTCTGATGGTATCCTGACTATTGGATTGTGTACAGCTTTACATTTAATAAGGTACTGGTTTTTTATGAATGTTTTAGGAAAGGAATAATTTGAGTCATAATCACAAACAGGTAAGTGAAAGCACGATTGTTTTGTATACACTTGCATTTAGAAACACTTGAAACTCTGTAAAAGGACTCTAATGACCAAAGCTCACCATTTCCAGAGTGCACAGTATTTTAAAATTAAGTGTCATTGAATTCAGCCCCCTTAACAAGGTAGCTTCTCGGATTTCATCAGAATGGTGTGCAGAAAAGTAAATGAAATAGCAGTGATTTTGCATGTACAAGGTACTGTATGTATCACAGCATCTTACACATGCAAATCTTGATATGGAATATTAAATATATATTACATCAGATTCCTGAGATGCCTGATTAGTTTTCATGTCGGTAGGGTGTGGTTTTGTAGTTGGCTTTTGTTGGTTTCTAAGAGTTCACATTGCTCAAAGGAGATGACCTGCAACTGACCTTGTTGGCACCGGGGATTGCGTGGGCTGCGCAGCCAGTGGGAATCAGCTCGCAGATCCTACAGGATGCTAATTTGGGGAGGGAGAGAGGGGAAGAGAGGCAACCTGTTGTGGCACCGTAGCTACAGCTGACCCGCCCCTTCTGGCAACAACCCCTTTTACCAAGATGAGTCCTGGAACCACAGGCAAAGTCTTCTCGGAGGCAGAAGTTGTAACTACGGTGCTTCACTACTTGTCTACAGGACCGAGAGCCTTCAGGGTGTTACATCAGAGTTTCTGCTTTGGGTTAGAAATGCTAATGAAAAAAAATACTGAGATCGTGTTTAATATATTTTTGATTACAAATGTCCATTATTACTGTACAGTTTGTTAGGGGTCTCCTTTGTTAGAAGCCTGATTAAATTTACGATGATAAAAGTATCTGATTTTTCAAGTGTTCTTCTGTAAAGCAAGACCTAAGCTTACAACCACAGAATCACAGAATATCTGGAAGGGACCCGTAAGGATCATCGAGTCCGGCTCCCTGCTCCTCACAGGACTGCCTAAAACTAAACCATATGACTAAGAGCATCATCCAGACTCTCCTTGAACCCGGACAGGATTGGTACTGCGACCGCTTCCCTGGGGAGCCTGTTCCAGCGACCGACCACCCTCTCAGCGAAGAACTTTTTCCTAACATCCAAGCTGAACTTCCCGACGCAGCTTCATTCCATTTCCTCGTGTCCTGTCGCTGGTCACCAGAGGGAGGAGATCGGCACCTGCCGCTCCGCTGCCCCCGTGAGGAAGGTGTAGACTGCGATGAGGTCACCCCTCAGTGATGAGGTCATCCCTCAGCGATGAGGTCACCCCTCAGCGATGACATCACCCCTCAGCCTTCTCTCCTCCAAGGTGAACAAGCCAAGTGACCTCAGCCCCTCCTCGTAAGTCTTGACCTCGAGGCCTCTGACCACCTCGGTCACCCTCCTGTGGACAGGTTCTGACAGTCTGATGTCCTCCTTACACTGAGGTGCCCCAAACCGCGCACAGAGCTGGAGGTGGGGCCGCACCAGTGGGACAATCACCTCCCTCCATCGCCAGCAATGCTGTGCTGGAGGCACCCCGGGACACGGTCGGCCCTTTTGGTGGCCAGGGCACGCTCTTGACTCATGTTCAACTTGCCATCAACCCAACCCCCCTGATTTCTTTCCGCAGGGCTGCTCTCCTGCCTCTCGCCCCCCAGTTTGTACGTATAACCAGGATTACCCCTTCCCAGGTGGAGAATGTGGCACTTGCTCTTGCGAAATTTCATACGGTTGGCGATAGCCCCGCTCTCCAGTCTATCCAGATCTCTCTGCAAGTAAGGTCTTTCAAAAGTTTGTTAGATTGCCCTTAGCTTAATCTGACTTTTTTTAAATGGATTAAATTTTACTCATGAACTAAGGAGCCTTTTGAATTTTTTTAATTGCTATTTCTGTGAAAGGTTTAATTCACATTCATGAGTGATAGGTAACTGGTTTTCCATTTAATACTTGTTATGTTGAATGTTCACATTTCACCTTTTGTGATGTATGCTTTCTGTCGATGTAAGTAAAATATTATGCCAGTCCCTTAATTTAAGCAAGAAACAGGGCTTTTAGTCTTGCTTACTGGAGAAACAAACATGTACTTTGGATTTATTTCATATCAGTGTAAAAAGTTGTCCTTGCTCTCGTGGGCAGCCTCCATGGGACTCCTGGAAAGGCGTAGGAAGAGCGCTGGTGGAAGGAACCAGATGCTGTGCTGGAGGAATTTATTTTCTTTGTCACCTTCAGAGCTCCTGAAAACAAAACTGACTCCTAGCGCCCGTTAATGTGCAGATACCCTTAAAAGAGTAAAAAGGGAAGAGGAAAAGGAAGGAAAGGAGCGTGGAAATTCAGTGCTACCTGCTGAGGCTGGAGCGGTTCTGTACGGACCTGTAACCTCACTGGTGAGCTGGCAGCTTTGAGTGACAACGTAAAGCAGTTAGTTAGCGTGAAAATCAGCGATAAAACCACTGCGGATATGAAAGGAGCTAATGCCTTGTGTTGGAGAAGGACGCAGTAACTTGTGACCCTGTTTTCTGTGCAAGGTTTTCTCTTTCGATGAAGATAATGTAATGCCCTAGTATTTCTCACCATCATGAAGGTTGTACTGGTTTTGGCTGGGGTACAGTTAATTTTCCTCACAGCAGCTGGTACGGGGCTGTGTTTCGGGTTTGTGCTGTGTTGATACCAGTGTTGATACCGCCGGGCTGTTTCCGTCACTGCTGAGCAGGGCTCACCCAGAGCCAAGGGCTTTGCTGCTTCTCC
>JAVJGG010000005.1:32442716-32475147 GCA_035590195.1 Aviceda cuculoides
CCCAGCCTTCAACCAGAGCTGTAGCAGCCGTCTTTCAGCAAGATGCAACTATTGCACCTGGGGGAGCCGATGGTTTCTCTTCCAACGGGAATTTCAGGATTCGAAAAAAAGTCCTCTCTAGAAGTTAGCAAAGCCAAAGCCTTTTGAAATGGGAGACAGAAAACCAGCCTGCTCGTCACAGAACTGCTTGCCAAACACGTTTTCTGGAACAGAGAAGACCAAGATGCAAGCCCCGGCTCTGTGTAGCCAGCACCAAGACCATGAATATCAGTGCTAGATGAATAGCTACCCTGTCTCTAGTTGGCCTAATTAATATTGCCAACAAATGGACAGTGAAACTGAGATCAAGATATTAACTTAATTGCCACGGTCAGTTCTCTCACTCAGGATGCAAGAGTTTGAGAAATCAGTCTGAATCAGAAAAAAAGCCTGAATTTGTTTTCCTGCATCCTGGTTTCTTGTATCACACCCTGGTGTTGTGTTACTGGCTACACTGGTTATGAAGGTCATCAGTGTGACCAGAAATCTGATCCATCCATTCCAGTATATGCATGTGATGACAAGAAAAAGTCTCTGTCTTTGACATTTTTTGCCTGATTTTCACCTGAAAACTCTGATTTAGCAGTATCTGCTGCACCAAATATGTACTCCTTGCCTGACATCTCCAGCCTGAAAATTTAACCAGTGCCTATAAATTCCATAAATGTGGATATGACACAGGGTAAACAACATACCTGTCACTTCTTTATACAGTCATGTGCAAACATGTATCTCACTTTCCACAGGAATGTTCAAAGTTTTTTGAAAGTGACACTTTCTACAGAAGCTTCTGTTTTCTCATGAGCTATTTAGAAACGCTGTATCAGTTGACTTTCAAAGTTAGGCAAACTATTACTGTCAGAGTCTTGAATGTCTCTAATTTCAATCTGCTTTGTCTTCCTTCCAGAAGTCATTAATTAAGGCCATCATTCTGAAGCACTAGTATCTGAATACGCCAATGAAAATTCATTTAAATGACTCAGCTTCTGAGAACAAATTTGTTTCTTTTTAAACAAAGAAGCACTAGGCCTTCATGAATGCAGAAAAGTAAAAATTTAGAACAATCTGTTCAAATTTCGTGAGCTATTTCCCAGCTTTACTTGCTGCCAGTTAGTCTGTGGCTTTCTCAATCTGCTGAAAGTTAAGCATATGTCAAACCGGTTTGCTTTTTATCCTGAGAAGTTCATAAATCACAACTTTATCGATGGCTTTTGCCACTATAACATGCTGGCTTCCTGTAACACTAATTGTCTCATCTTCCTATGGAATACTTGTTTTTTCAGAAAAAAAAAAAAAAAAAAAGAAAAAAACCTCCAACTTTTAGTGGTGGAGTAATTTCCATGTAAGTAGAAAATATGGCTAAAACAAACCATTAGACAAGCTTTATAACAACTGCTGCAATCTATGGCAGGGACATAAGGAAAACAGATTAGATCCACAAAGCACATCTCTTGTCGCTGTCTGCAGAGTCTAAAGAGAATGAACTGTTTCATTTCCTGGATTCATGGTTCCCTAATGAAGTATAATTGTATCTCCATGATGGTTTCATGCTAATTGAAGAAGACTACAGAGGAAAGCAGCTTCTGAAAGGAATTTTTTTAAATGGGCAGTTAGCATTAGTCTTCTTTCAAGGTAGTTACAGCTATCCTTCTCACCACCATTTCTATCATCTTCTCATCTTTTCAGAGAATACAAAGACATAGGAATAACGAGCACATAATATAATTTTATAATATGTAAATATTAATCTTTTAATATCTTCTTGCAAACAAGTCAAGTTTTTAATTGGATTACAAATTTTCATTAGCTTTCCTACACTGGCATAAAGTCAGCCTCGCATTCTCGTGCTGCACAGTTCTAGGTCGTATTTTCTATACCTTCTCTCTTTCTTTTTCTTCCTGAGCCCTAATACAGTAGAGAAGGTCCTGTATTGATCCGGGCTGGGAGAATACTGTACATCAAGGACATAGTGACCCACATAACATAGCGAACCTGAGCAGGCACAAGTCCGTGCTGTCCTGTGTCTGGCGTGACCTCCGGGTTGTGTTGTGCTGCACAAATCCTTGGCCGCGGGATGAGCTCCACCAGCCCACCGCAACGGGGAACTGCCGGCAGCTCCCGCTTTCTGACAGCGATCACACCACCTGGGTGGCCTTGCCTTCACCTAAAAGCGCAGCAAGAAGTTCTCACTGAAACAGCCTTAATGAATAGAGATTTTTTTTCTTGTAAGAAGAGCATAAAAAAAGCTCAAATAACCAAGGAGAGCCTTCCCTCCATGGATGGGATCTGCACAGCATGCCATGGGAAAATCCATCCAGGGCCCATCCAATGCTGCATGAACACGGAGTTCCCAGTAGCTGAAGGGATATAAGTTATACTCACTACCTATATTACTCTTCTTATTCTGTCTAAACAGTTATTTTATTAAGCCATTTATTACTGTGCCTTTCCTACTGAGATCCAGACAGAACCCTGCATCATCGCTCTCCCTCTCTCACCTCCTAACCACCTACCTGGCACAGAGCAGGTCCATTTACTATTTCTACTTCTGACTTCTTTTTCATTCCAAAATTGTTAATTACAGATGCAGAGAACAAGGCCAGGCCTTTTCTAACTATTTTTCATTCATCTTCTCAGACAAGCTAATTATTCTGGCTCTGAGGCTACACAATAGAGATTTTGGAACTGAAAAGAAGCAGCTGCTAGGCAGAGGCGGTGTAAGTTAGGCTGCCTTCTTCATGATGGTGGAGGGTTAAGATCTCACACACTCATTTCACTTACTGTGGCTCAGACATTGAGCAGTATCTTCTTAAACTGTGACCACTTAACCCATTGTCATTGTATCACTGTAACCTCAGACCCCCTTTATACTACTGAGGCAACATAAATTAGCCTTAATGCGGCTGTACAGGTAATTCACAGGGTTTCTGAACTCCCTTTACTTGGCCACAAAGTCCAAGCAGACCCAAACATAAGCCAAAGCCTGTCCTGAAACCTCTTTTAACTGCATTCTTTGTTTTCCTCTGCTGAGGAAGAGTTCTTACAGTATTGTGAATAACCACAGCCCTTCCTTCACCTTCCTTTTAGCCTGGAGAAGAGAAGGCTCAGGGGGAATCTCATCAATGTGTACAAACATTTGAAGGGAGGGTGCAAAGAGGACGGAGCCAGGCTCTTTACAGTGGTGCCCAGTGACAGGACCAGAGGCAATGGGCACAAACTGAAACCCAGGAGGTTCCCTCTGAACGTCAGGAAACACTTTTTCACGGTGAGGGTGACTGAGCACCGGCCCAGGTTGCCCAGGGAGGCTGTGGAGTCTCCATCCCTGGAGATATTGAAAAGCCATCTGGACATGGTCCTGGGCAACCAGCTACATGTGGCCCTTCTTTGAGCAGGGAGGTTGGGCAGGATGACCTCCAGAGGTCCTGTCCAACCTCAACCCCTCTGCGATTCCTCATCCTTGGCCAGAAGCCAGGCTAGTCCCTGTCTGTCCTATTCTACCTCTTTTTTTCAAAGCTGAACTGAAGAGCCTCAATAAGCCACACTCAGCAGCTTGTGAGAAGGAGAAGCTTTAAACGTCTGAAATTTGATGACTGCTGGATTATCACAGTAAATCACAAACACACTTAGAAAAACTCTATATATTTGATAATAGTTACTGTGCCCAAGTTTGTGACAGGATAGTCCCTCTTGTGAAAAACAGCAACCTACCCTCATCACAGTAAACATTTTCTTAATTACCACATCCTAGAAGCTAGCTAAACCTGCTGGCCATTTTAGAGTGATAAAATATTTGTAGATTCTAGGAGGTGATTCCTCACATCACATATTCCAACATGTGTTTATCTATACCTCTTATATACAAAATTCCCATAAGCCATACTTGCTGGCAGTCTTCAGAGCTGTCACAGGTTAAATGACCGTAAGAAGAAGCATGCTCACATGCCCCAACTCTTTGTTTAGATTCTGCCCAGGAGTGATCACCTTTGAGTGCATAAAAATACTATTAAAAAAAGCGTAATCAGTTTGGCAACTTACCGAAAATACATGCATTTAAGAAACAGCCAGTGTTTAAGAAACTCTTTCAAAATGTTTTTTCTTATACAGCTATCCCAGACGACCAGTTATGCAGAAATTCTTAAGTGTACATGGAAAAAAAAAAAAATATATATATATATACTTTCAGACATCATTTTGTTATTTCAAATTTTACATTTACTGTTTCAAAAGAATGATATTTTAGTTCTGTGGAAAAACTATGCACGCTAACCATTCTGTTCTTTACAATACTTATTTGGAAAGTATACCTTGCCTACACCTCCCCAACTCACTCTGTAGCAAAGTTAAACTTCACTCCTTTTCAAACACTTTGGAGGTTTCCTTATTTTTGTAGAGAATTATGGAGGTGGCTCTGACTGAATCAAATTATGCTCCAAAAGCTTTTGAAGGGAAGTTCAGTCTCTCCTGGCATTCAGAATTCTCTTCTGTAGGCTGAAAAAGCTGATGGAAAGGATTAATCGGGTTTGATCAAAGGATCTCTCTTCCAGGATCCTGATTTCCTAAAGTAGAGTAGAACTGGAATAATAAACATTAACACAGTATAAGTTTAAAAGGAAAATAATTCTAGAAATTTTTTTTTGTCTTAGGAAATGTGTGTATAAACTACATTTCTATATCTGCAGACATAATTCAATATGACTACACATCATCAAATCACTTAATGTTTCTATAGATGATTACAATTTCAATAAAATGTCACATTTAGAATTTACAATTCAAAGACATAAAATGGAAAATAAAAAAAAAGTAGATGACAAACAGACATGACAGTAAAAATTAGAACAGACACTGAGGGGAAAATAAACATCGTAACTGTTTCTTCACAGAAGGAATTTGTGCCTTTCAATTTTTGTTGGCTCAGGTGTTTTTAGCTTCCCTGGAGATGCTGTTTCACATCATCAGCTCCTGATTCTACAGTTAAGATCCTACCATGGAAAGACCAGAACCCCACTGAAGTCAGCTGAGCTCCTCTTGGGCACCACAGTTCAGCTCTATATTATCAGTTTGAAGACTTAGTATCTTTTGGGCTGTCTAGCCATAGAAAGCAATTCCATTAATCTGAAGGAAAAAAGCTTCTTAGGACTGCAGTGGTTGGAATTATTACTAATAATTTATTAATGAGCTGAAATTTTGTTGTGAAGGCTCCAGAAATGTCTGAAACAAATGTTGCTGAAACTTTTCAATTGCATATTTAATACAGCCATTAATCTGATCAAAAACATTGACATCTTAATGTTCGTTTTTTCTTCACAAAATTGATATATTGTCAATCCAAGCTTCCACTGCAGTCCTACTCCCCCCACAGAAAGATCACCACAGCAAAGTCCAAATTGCATTTGTTTGCCCTCAACCCTGCAATGCTATCAATTCACCTCTATATCACTGCCAATGACTTGCACCGAGACATCCATTTTCAAAAAGTACATAAATTTAGTTTCTCAGATTCCCTGTTGCAGCAAGATCTCTCTGGCTATGTGTGGGAGATGCTTCCACTTTTAGCTATCTGATTTTAGAAATATCTCAACCTGAGGAAAGAACCAAATGCTTTATTTTGAGTCATTGGAGACCATAAGTTTGCAACAAATGCTGAAAATTAGTTTCAAGATAAATCTCAAAACTTAGCTACCAAAACTGCTATCTATTCTACTAGCATATTATTGGCAGGTGTATCTTCTTAGGGAGATGAACTGTTGTCTGCCTGCCTTTACAAACCGAGTGTGACTGTAAATCAAGCCTTAATGACTAGCTTTGAAATTACACCGTAGTATCCATTGTTATATTGGCCTCCATTTTACACATAAATTAGCGTGCCCTAATAAACTGCTTATGGCATATAACACTCCGATCCAAAGTATTAAGTAACTTCATCTTCTCTAAATTATTATCAAATACATCATATTCTGTAAATTGGTGGGCCTTATTTATAATCTTGATCCTTCCCTTTCATCTGAAGCAATTGATTTCCAGTTTTTCATGTTCTTAAACACCTGACTAATTTACTCTTAATTATTTAAGTAATATCTTGAATGCCAAGAAATTACTTGTGGGGAAAATTTTCAAACACTTTTCCTATCACATTTAGTGATGTAGTCCAATCAAATTTGTGTGAGCAGGGCTGGAGTGTGGCGTGCAAAACATAGCTGATCAATAGGGTTCCAATAACGTCGGCTCTGCGGATGAATCATTGTGAGGCTGGGACCTAAGTGAGTATTTTCCACGTGGCTGTTCATTGTTTGTTTGCTTAAGTAATGTTTCAGGGATTTTTTTTAAGATCTATTTCTTCAATTCACATGTTGCGAGTTTTGGTTTGGGTTGGGGGGGGGGGGGTTGATATTCAAGATTCTTTGCAGGTGATACAAAATTTCACTAACCAGACAAGGAACTTGAGGCTTTTGAAGTAGCCACAGGAGGGTTCTCCTATCATTTCTTTATCACAATGGTAAAATATATTAATTTTTTAAAAAATATTCCATGTTTCCTGTCAAAAACATGTGCATACCACATTGCATGCAAATAAAAAAAAAAAAAGTTCTTATTTTCATTCTTCCAAGCTGTAGCTCTAACTTTGTGAAAGACTCTGCCTCACTCAGGTGAACACTTAACCCTGCTAATGGCAGAATTTCCAGAAAGATGTCCATGGCTATGAACTTATTGAAATATGCTGTGAACCCAGAGCAAATACATCACTGACATAGTGATGAACTAGCTATGCCTGGGAAAGTGGCAGAGCCTACACAAATGTATCCTTACCCAATATCTGATTGAATTAGTAAACTTAGCTGTTAATCATCTGTTATACTTTACAAGAACAGCGTTCATTACCTGATTATATATATCCAAAAGAGGCGTTGTTCCGTTACATTTTATTTATATATTATTGTATAAGGAGACTTTAATACCTTGTACTAGTATAAACTAATTCCTATTTGCCTCTAAATTGTTAGCAATTCAGATGCTTATAAAATATTTATAGATGCAACTGATACTTCTTGAAAGCTTTCTGCAACTGACAAATTCTTAACTACTGAACGTAACTAATTTCCATTTTCTGGTTCAATTTGCATTGCAGCTGACTTCTCAGCAAGTCCTTAAATTAATATTAAATGTTAAACTTGCTGGATGTCTTTTAAAGATTCTTTTTTTGGTGTTTCAACTATGAATACTTGATTTTGTTTGCCATTAAGTTAACATGAAAGGCTTAATAATTTCAACCACCTTGTTTTCTGAATCATAAAAAAAATGAAGATCTTTTTTTAGTAGAAATGTTAGATTATGAACCACTAAAAGGTTTGGGCTGTATTGAGCTCCTTTTCAACTCATACACACAACTCACTCCTGGAACATCAGGTAAGGTACTTTTTGGATGCTCATCTTATTACCTTGAAACATCTGTATGTGCCAAAAGTGCTGCTATGTAAATATGCTTCTTTAGTATTTAGTAAAGCTCCTTTCTGTCAAATAGGGCAATGAATGACAGATTCCCTTGGATTTCAAGTGTCCTCCCCTCATGTTTTTTCCAGTTAATACTGGAAATCCTATGTGGCGCTATATTATGTGAGACTTTTTTCAGCTGAAACATGAGGAAGAAAATGACAGTCACTGGAAATGCAGCAAGCCAAGTGCAATGACTACCAAAAAAGTCACGTATGTTGTAGGCTGGCTAGAACGTCAAGTTTATCTAAAGGCCAGTGGGGATGAGATGCTTAGCTGTAGGAAAGCAGTGTTAAGTCTACAGAAAGAAATTCTCATCCAAGTCTAACTGAATTACCAAATGTATCTCTTTATTTTCTATTATTGTTTACAAAAATAATGTGTTGTCACATCTTTATGATTGCATAAATTCATATCACAGATGTTTTTATAAGTGCTTAAATATATAAAAATCAGATATTGTTTGTGTATACATATATATCTTTATCTAGTAAAGGTAGTGTACCTTATCTGAGCCTAGATCTCCATCCCATTAATAGGATCTCTTTACTGTAGTAGTTTAGCTAAGTAAAGAGACCTGAGGCGGGTGGGGGGACACCTCTCAGGATATATGTCCAAAACCTAAGTGTTTGTATTCCTTTCAGTCCAGGAAACCTTGATAAATTTGAGGTAAACCAGAGAACACATCTTAATAATAGGTAAGAAAGGAAAGAATTGGCATCAGTTCTCTGAGGCAGAAGCCAGTCATGACAATACATATATTTCTATTTCATGAGCTCCTGCATTTACTGAAGAAGGAAATTTTCAAAAGAAGCTAGACATCTAAGTCCCAATGAAGCTGGGTGTTCAGTTCCCTTAGACACTATGGGGAATTTTACCACAAAAAAAAATATTTAAATATAGTCATTCTGACTTTATATTATGAAAATAAGATCATACATTAAATTCTCACTGATGGTAGCTAGTGATATTATTCTTCTCTTTCCATAGTTTATCAATTCTCCTGATTATTCTTAAAAATAAAAAATAATAAAAATTCATAGATTTAAAAAGACCTGTCATGACATAGAAAACAATCAATGAAGCAGGGGAATGAGCTGTTTACAAACGCAGCTGAAAATCTAAAAAAACCACAAAGATTCTGTCTGATAAAAAACAATTCTTGCATTTCAGTTTTGAGCAAAACAAGTGAATCAGTGTGGCTGAACTGTCAGGCTTTAATTGCTCTAAAAGTCTAATGACAAAGGGGGAGAAGTGCCAGAAATTCACATGATTTATTATCTTCCTACACTTCAGTTTCAAGCAAATGTACAATCCCAGAGGGATTCTCAACTACTTCCTGACAGCCCCTCAGCACTGAATTAATACACAAGGTAAAAGAAAATTTAATGTAGAGTATCAGAACTGATTAATGGAAGTCATGTCAGCTGTCAGTCCTCTGCAAACTAATTAGGCAAAGCACTCAAGAGAACTTGGTGCTGCATATGAAGGTTGCCAGAAACTTTAAAGGAGATCTTAAGAATAAGAGTAGATGATTATTAAAAAAAAAAGAAATTGGAATTTTTTCCTTCAATGTTTAATAATTATTTATTTGGCCAACTGACTTCTGCAAAGAAACTAGGATATTAGTTCTATGAATTCATTCTAATGATTTCTGAGTCTTCTAATCTCTCGAGTAACTTTACTTCAAGGCTTTTTTTTTTTCTTTAACGGAGTGCTAAAACACTACTGCAGTAATAAAGCCCAAACAATTCTAGGTAAAATAATGTCATCCACAGTGCAAGAATTTATGTCAGGATGAACTAATCCATTTGCTGCATGCCAGAACTACTGAAGACTGAAATATTCTGTCTTGAAACTACCCCCCTTCAAGCATGTACAAAAATCAAACTCTGTAGATATTGACATGCTCTTGGCCTTGAACCATGGCGGGGGAGTGTCATCTGAGTCGACATAATATGCCAAGAGAAAACTCTGTAAATGCTTCATGTAAGACAACCTAGAACATCTTCTCAAACAATCTGAATGTCCCTACACCCAGGAACATCTACAGCTGCTGCTGGGGTTTTTTTTATATTGCCTGTCTTATAAGGTATCAATGAATCCTTTTCATTGTTGAAGCCTTTAGTCACAATACAGTGCGTTGATGAACATTGTTCTGTCAAAAATACTGGACCCAGCCCCTCCATCTATTGGACAGTTCAAGCTATTGCACTAGTACCAAGTACCTCAATAGAGTGCCATCGCCTCTATTGCAGAACAAAATCACCTTACGGTATTTTCTCTATGGAAAGCATGTCCATCTGCAAGTGTCAGAAGTCAGCTTCAGCTCCTAACTGAAGGTGAGCAGAACTGATATGTCTACTCCATCCTCATTACCTTTATTTTTTGATGTATATTCTATATATAATCTCACATGGGACCTTTACTGCTCTACTCGACATCAAAAGCCAAGCCCAAGATTTTCTTGTAGCTGGTTTTGTCATACCTTTTCTTCATTCCCAGATCCTAGTGCCTTGTTTGTCCTTTTACTCCGTCTTCAAGAGATCACTAGGCCACCTCTCAAACCTACAGTTTGTGAGTCCAGCTCCAAATTTATCAGTTGCAGGACACCTCAGACTCCCAGTCACTGGAGATGTCACACTAGAGCAAAAGAGAGGCTCCAACTACAAGTTTGTTGTCCTGGGATTTTTCAAGGGAATTTCTCCCATGGAAGGGGATTGTCAGAGGTACCAGCTTCTACAAGGAGGACTTTGGGGACACATTCATTCTACCTGTAGAGATTTCAGTCCATAGAGAGAGTCTGGGAATGACAGATTAGCTGTCCACTCTGTTTTGTATCCACATGTCTGAAAAAAAGCCAGGCAGGTGTCCTTTGAGGGCCTTTTCTTTGATCATGGTCTCTATGAGTGAAAGGAGGAAAGTCCTAGATAGTAATGATTGGGGCAAATTGCCAGAATGAAGTCTGTGGTGTCTGATATGCTACATTCTCAGGAAGTAACAGATTCAAATTCACGTAACCACACAAAATTAAGGATTGACACCCAAGCCAACCAGTGCCATATCCATGGGTGCTGGTATGCTCCATTCAGATACTAAGGTGCCAAGCTGATAGGGGCAGATATTTTCCAACACGTCTTAGTTTGCCTTCTTCCTCCTAGAGGAAGAAAGAGGTGGTGCATAAGCAGTGGAGAAACGTGGTAGTCCAAATTTCGCAGTGCCACAGCTTTAGACCCTTTTCCTCTCCTCTGCTTATCCTCCCACAGCAGTTCCCGGAAAAAGAAGAGCTGATAGATAATTGCCCCTGATTTAGGACAGTGGAGGGGAGCAGGCACGATGCAGGTAAACTAAGCACAGCTTAATGTTTAGAAGCAGTCAAGGGGCCTCAGAAGTCTTGGCTTGGCCAAGGCATTCCATGGGCCCCAATATGTGTACGTAACCAGAGCGCTCTGAGGGCACCCACGGTCCTCAGAGATCAAATGACTTACAAGGTGCCAAAGACCTCTTCCAGAGCTTAGCTCCATGATAAATTTAAACTTAATTAATCCTCATAAACTTTGTTTCTAATTCCTCGCATCTTTATGGCAACTAATATTTAATTCTAGCCAAAATACACTCTAAATAAAAACCGCCTAGCATGGTCACAAATGTGTGAGCTTGAAATAACTAACCCAAACAGCAAAGCAGCTGTAAGTTATAGTTCCATCTGCTGACAGATCGTTCGTCATTAATATTAAGTATGTCTTGGAGTTACAGGCAGGCCCTGCCCTCTCACAGTGGTGGTCATATTTTGCCAGCACCACCTGCACTCTTTATGGCTCTCCTTGTCTGTCCTCTAGAAAAAAAAGAAACAGATCAAAACAGAATGGCAACCAGGGGCTACGGCCTGCTCCTCTTTTTACGATCGATTGCCATTGAGTTTCCTGGAGATGAACCAGATCCGTGCCCAAAAGAGACTCCCGCACCTCCTGTCTCCAGAGGCAACTCGGCAGGCACAGAGAGGCCCTGTCTGCCCCCGGGCCTCCTCCTGAAACGCCGTACTGTTAAAGCACCAGGGCCAAACTTCAGCCCTGCAGCTCTCCATGTGCAAACTCAGCACAACGGCTACCTTAAACCTCACGAAAATTTCGTGCTTCTTTCGCGCAAGGAGGCTACCACCACCGTTGAGTCATGCCCGCCGCTGGCAGAGGCTGCAGGGTGATGGGCTGAAAACTGCCGTTCTGATTTCCACAAGCAAACCCAAAGTACCACCCTAAATATCCCGCCAGACTTGCTCTTGCACATCCAGGCATGTGATATTCTTCAGACGCTCTCAGGATAATTATGTCAGTGAAACTAAGCAAACACTTTGCAGCAGAATGAACTCACCCAGGCAACCTATGAAGGATTAGGCAGCTGCCAGTGGATGAATATTTCTCACAGAATAATCATTCTGTCTCTAATCTTCAGCCCTGTAGCTTAGGGAAAACCCACAAAATACCTTCCAAAAATGAGCATGGGAGCTAAAATTCGTAACTCTGCTGGATACAGAAAACATGGACTCAGCAGAGCTAGTAATTGTACCGCACATAATATGATCCTTCCCTCCAGTAATGCAATCGACAGCCTGGTAACTGTCTTTCTCTCTTTCAAAGATATAAATATCTTATCACCTTTCTCCTTTTACCCTTTCTTTCCAAGACGGTTTACCTGCTACGTAAACTAATGGAACTCCAAACAGGTGTTCTCAAATTGTGTTTGGTTTTCTTTCAGACCTGAAGTGTATCCAAATGTTTGTCTAATTGTTTCCAAATGAGGAAAGAAATTGGCCTCTACCATACCGACTAGAAAGCAACACAATGAGGACCTGTAGACTTCTATAATTTTAAAGCTATTGCAGGATCAAAACAGGATTCATAGTCTGTTTCTTCAACAAAGGGGAAAGAAGGGACGTTTGCTATCAAAAATACTTTCTGAAGCCATAATGTCCAGGTGCAAATGAGCTCTGCAGGGATTTAATTTCTTAGCAGGCTGGATACTTGTAATTATTTCACCTTATACTGACTTGAGACTAGGCTGTTATCTTGAAGCAATCTGTCAAGGAATTCAGCACCGATTTTTTTTCTTCTCTGTTGCACTAGTGGAAAATTTTCTATCCTGACTATTTTAAAGGAAAATTGGATTTTTCACTACATAAATTCTTTCAAAAAAGAGTGAGGGTGAGGCTGCTTGCCTTGCAAAATATCAGCTTCTACCAGAAGCTCTCACAGCTTTCCAGACAAATACTTTTCAAGCAAGAAGTGACAAATACTCAGCTTGTGGACAGATCTTTCTTTTTTTACAAAGGCTTGAACTTTCTTTGGGTTAAATACTCCACGCAGTTCTATTTCTGGTCCTGGCCATTTTATGAGCTTGTATCACACTGTGGAGGAATACCTCACTAGTTGTGTGCTGGTGTAATTCTAAGATATCTGCACAAGCCAGTGAAATGGCATAAATACCTTTTACACAGCCGACCTGCAAAAAAACAAGCATGCTACTGTGGAGGACCTCAGCTGGACCGAGGGGCCGGGGGAGGATATTGACCTTGACAAGATTACAGTGTTCCCTTGAGAGAGCAAGAAAGAATGACAAGCATGCCTGAGAAACTAAGTTAAGGAATGTGTTGACCAGTTTGCAGTTGTGATAAGGAACCTGAAAAAGCCACCCAATGAGGGGTGAGAAAAACAACTTCTGACAACTTTCGGACCAATAAGGGACAAACACATTTGTAAGGTAACAAGTATAATGGGTATAAATTTGCTGGCTTGTAGTAGAAAAAAAGGATGAAAAGAGGCTACTGTAAACTTCTTTGCTTGTACCATAGAATGCATACGTGTCGTTTGTCTGTCTCGACCGTGACATGCTACTAACCGCGGATGCATTCGGCAGCACGAATCTCAGCCAACACAAAAAAGCTGGAGGGCGCCTAACGAGCAGCACGAGACTTGCGGGGGGGTAACGTTGACTAACACGACATCAGCTGCGGCTCTGCGGTCGGGGCTGGCAGAAACAAGTCTCCGGCTGGCGAGCAGGCTGGCTGCTACCCTCCTGGCTGCTGCAGGCTCGTCTTCACCCGCGTTGCCGAGCCAGGGGCCGTCAGGAAAGGTAACGAGCAGAGGGATGCGAGGCCGGCGCAGCTACGGCGGCCCTGCTCCCTCGCCTTCCAGTGCGCAGGGAAGGTGCGCGTCCCCAGCGGCTCCGCAGCCTGCTGGCTTCAACCTTCTGACACTCTCGTGAGCTTAACAGGCACTTCATTTCATCCCTGACGTGGTCGTAAGAGACCTCGAGCAGAGTTTTAATTTTATCTTCTGCCTGCTGGCCACTCGGGATGTTTAACCCTCCCGCACTTCCTAATGCAGCTGACTAAACCAAATGACAGTACCAAGCAAAATGTTTCTTTTTAGGCAGAATATGTAAAACACTTACTTACCCATGGTTTTAATTTTGCACCAAAAAACCCCAGTGAGATTGAAGGTCTTTGAAGTTAAGTAAAGGCACAGAATATACGGGTAGAGTGACAGATGACGGAGGTCTAAAATACACCCAGCCGCTCTGAATTTTGCCTTGGCTCTGGCAAAGCTGTTGAGCCGGACAGGGCAGCCTGCAAAGCAGGAAAAGAAATGGAATTTGAGTTAATTTTATTTCATCATCTGCAGCAGATGTTCAGGTGTTCTGATGCAGAGATTCAAGCAAAGATGTTAAAAGGGTGTTTATCACAGAAGCCTACTATTTGCAATAGCAGCTAAGAGTGGTAAAATGTATCTAAGTAACAAGAATCAAAAGATCCGAAGGAACAGTAAGTAAATCATTCTCTCTTGATTAGTGAGACATGACTGCCACCCCTGCATTTTACCTCAATTTATCTCAATCTCATTTTACCTCCTTTATCATAGTCACTAGAAGAGAAGACCGTATTTCTTTCTGAAACTATTTGCTCACTGTAATATATAACTACAAAAATATCTGTAAAGAACAGTGAAAAGGACAAGATTTTTGTACAGACATTACTTAATAAAAGTTGTAGTGCTATTATATTAGTGGAAATAAAAGCTGTTTCACTCCAGAGATTACCATATTCACTAGTCCAGCCACCAAAACACAGCAAACATATCTATTATCCACAGTGTTATATTTAAAATTATAGGTAAGTGTGCTGGTTTTGGCTGGAATGGAGTTAATTTTCCTCACAGCAGCTGGTACGGGGTTCTGTTTCGGGTTTGTGCTGGAAGCAGTGTTGATACCGCCGGGCTGTTTCCGTCACTGCTGAGCAGGGCTCACCCAGAGCCAAGGGCTTTGCTGCTTCTCCCCCCACCCCACCAGCCAGGAGGCTGGGGGGGCACAAGGGGCTGGGGGGGGACACAGCCGGGACAGCTGACCCCCACTGACCCCAGGGAGATCCCAGACCACGGGACGTCGTGCTCAGCAATAAAACACCCGGGGTTGGAGAAGTTTGCCAGGGCTGCTGTTGCTCGGGGACTAGCTGGGTATCAGTTGTCTGATGGAGAGCAACTGTTTGTTTGTTTGTTTAATCATTTGGGTTTTTTTTGTTTGGTTGGTTTGTTTTTTTTAGTTATTAAACTGTCTTTCTTTCAACCCATGAGTTTTCTTACTTTAACCCTTTTGCTCTCTCCCTCATCCCACCAGGCGGGTAGTGATGCTTAGGTGCCTACCAGGGTATAAGCTCCACTAGGGATATAGGTGCTACTTCTAATAACACAAAACAGAATTTACAGCTTTGGTGACTGTATCTGAGTCTTGTGTTGGTAGCAGACACTGCATCCCATACTGTTCTCTTTATATATAAAGGTGGAAGAATCAATTAGAACTATTTCTCACAAGGAGCATCAAAAATAATGAAGTAGAAATTGTTTATGTCAAGCTGAAAAAACTAAAAGTTGTATAGCCATCTTTAAACTTAGCGTATAATTTTTAAAGTGGACAAAAATACAAGTTGGCCTGTCTTTCATTAAGTGTGCTTACAAGTACGTGTTATTCTTCCCCTGACACAAATGTCTCTTAGCAGTCCAGTCTGCAGCAAAACAAAGCTTTCTAAATGTTTTTTAATGCTGGTAATGACTTGTGCTCCTGCAGCCCAGCATAGGTAAGGGAGAAGCATGTGCCTCAGAGCATTAGAAAATATCTAAACTAGCTCTGAACAAGCTGCTTAACCGCTGGAAGGCAACAACGCTGGAGGCTGCTCCCCCGGGCGTCGTGCTGTGCACCCGTACCTTCCTTGGCTGAGTCTGGTCTTGAGGGAAAACAGGTCGGAGCTCCTGCCCCAGGCTGGAAGAATTGCTGCTGTTCGGGAGAGCAGCGCTACGTACAAGCACTGTTGTTAGCACGGACAAACGTGCCTCTCAATTTTTTTCTGAGTAAAAGTGAGGATAAGGGAAGGTCTCGATCTGCTGCCAAAGCTTCCAGCTGAAAAATAACGCTATAAATGGTGGTGGTGGGAAGTGTTGTTACTTACATCGCTCGTTTTGGAGTATCCCGGAGCCTCTGCAGGAGCAGGGAGTTCACAGGGCCCCAGCAATGACACCTTTAGCCCTAAGTCATCCTTGGGTTTTGTGTAAGGGCATGGGGAAGAGGTTTAGTTTGAGCTTTAGAGGGAGGTAATGTGAAAGTTAACTCTGAAGATAGTTTGTAAATGATGCAGTTTAGAGATCTGTGTTGAATAGTTGGTCATTTTGGTTTTTTTTAAACAAGAAAGTATTAGGAAGCAACTAACACTCTGTGGAGAACTTCTACCATCTGACACTCCCTCAGACATTACACCTTGGGAGAGTACATACGCTGTCTCTCAGGAGGTAGTTCTGATCTTACACTATCAGTGGAGACATTTCTCTGCGAGACAGTTCCTTGCTCCAAAAAGGACACGGCAGTAGCAAGGAGACAGAGCGTTTCGTTTCTGAGGATCCTGGTTCCCCATCTTTGGAAATGCAGGTAAGAATGGAAGGTCCCCATCACTGTTTGAGCATCCTGGGCAAAGTATGAACGCGTCAGCATCTCTCCTCAAGTCCTGGAAGTCCTGGCAGTCTGGGGGTTGCGAGGAACTCGAGCACAAGAGGCATTTGGCTGCTAGGAAAGCAAGCGCTGCCCGAGCCACCGCAGCAGCCCGCCCGCTGGAAGCGTCCCACGAGCCGCCCGCTGGCCCCCGCGATGCAGCTCGGTATTACTCCGATCAGCTTTCAGGTACACAAGACTTGTTTGTACTAGAAGAGTGACTTATATGGTGAATACCACCTCTGGGAGTGAAGGATCGTTTGCTTATTTTACCCTGAAAAATACAAGCAAGTAACTGCTGGTTTGATTTAGCCTTAGCAATAGCTTCGTTTTCTTTGGTGTAAGCCAAGCCGGTCCTCGTGTGTCCGTTCCCTCCCTTTCTTCGAGCTGCTTTTATTTCCAAACTTCTACATCCTCAAGAAGGGCAAGGTTAGTTCAATTTGCCAGGCTTTTTTAGTAAGAAGCATCTGTTATTTCATTAATTACCTTTCTTCAGGTGGTCAGAAAGCCAATGGCTTTAGCATTTACTATCTATCTTAACTGGTGGATGTCACTGTTAGTTCAAGTAACAGATTTCTGCCTTTTATCTAAAAAGCTGGAAGAAGTTTATTGTAACTTAAAATAGTTCCTACTCCACATATGAGTTCAAGGCAACTTCTGGGTTTGCCTACTACTTTACAGGTTTTTGCTAGCTTGCCTTCTACAACCACCCAGCATTTCTCTTCCTTTACGTAAGTGAACTTCAGAAACTATTTTTGGACAAGGTGTGGAACAATAATTTGAAAAAAAAAAAAAAATCCACAACCACAGGAGTTGCATATTTGTTGTACTGATATATTCCAGGCTTGTGTGGTTTTTACATTTATATAGTTTACATTTTGCTTGACCCATAAATAACACTTGCAAGATTAAGAGGGCCATAGTTTAGAGAGTATTTACATAGCCCCACCATGCATACAGAGCTTTTAATACCTAGTAGACAAAATTAAGCTGTTTTGCACTAAACATTTTTCAATATCTTTCGACTTAAAACCCCTGACTAAAATACAAGCAATATTTCATCCATAATGCTGCTGTTAAATCCCTAACAAATCTAGTTTGATATTGTAGCAAACTTCTTCAAATTCAGGGATATAAAAATATTCAGCTTTTAAAATTTTAACTGTACAATATGTACATTAGTATTTGCACTGTTAAATTATGAATACATTTAAGCCTATGAAATACTACATTATAAATATCAATGTTTTTTGATTTAGAATTGCAGCTAATACATTTTAAAACCTGGATAATGCATTCGAAAAGACACAATTCTGGAGCCTAATCCTTTAAGCCCTTATGAAAGTATTTGTTACGTAAGTAGATTAATTGACTTAAATGGGGTTACATGCCTGAGCAAAGGACTCCAGCAGTTGTACCTCTCTCTCTTTCACTGCTTGGGGGTGGGGGGCACAGCCTAAAAACCATCATCGCTCATTGGCAGCTAAATCCAATTCCAGCAGATGAATTAATATCTTCCTTTAAACAGGCACACACACAAAAAAACCCCCCCAAAACCCTACAGAGGGATGGCATTCTTAAAAAGCTGCAGAAGGAAAAACATGAAAGTTAAAACGTATAAACCATTTACTGCTGCTTTAGGATACATCAAGGCCTCAAGCATTTCAGCTCCCACATTCTGATTTTTGCCTCCTTAATAGTGGACTCTTTGGAAAAGGAGTGTTTTCCCAAATAAAAAAAAAATTCCAGTTTTTGTACGGAAACTTCAAGGAGGAAGAGTGAGCTTTATCAATGAAGAAAGGGCACAGTATAGAGCCTTCTTTTTCTTGGTGGTTAAGAGGAAAAAGTCAAAGATCACCCTGCGTGGGTATAGCTGCAGCACAGGACTGACAATTGTATTTATTGATCTTTGTTGAATTATTTGAGAAAGGGGATTCAACATAGGTGAATAGCGAGCATAAAATAAAATGTCTACAAAACGCCTGTATCGAGAACTGCAATAACAGTATTTTGACAGCTGAAACATAACATGTAAACCTAACAATATCTGAGCAGATCATCATTCGGCATGGTGACATTTCTGAATGTTATTTGTACAATGTAAACTCTGGCAGGGTTATCATTTACACTGGCAAAGCATTAAGAACCTTAGCAACTTGCCTAAGTACAATTATTAATATCAAAAGATGTGGTTCAGACTGGAGCTACAGAGTTGACTGGTCCTCCCAACTGTTAAAAACAAATTAAGAAATTATGCAATTTTTTCCTTTGTGTCCCCTCTTCTTCTTTGATTTGGTTGTCCTTTGTCCGAACTGAGAACTAGATAACGCAGTAGTTGGACCAGAAAGGTCATCTGTATAGTATGGATATCTCAGTGATCGTGGCTGTGGAATTGGCTGTCCTAGAAAATATCCTTCCTCTTCAGAATCAGATGATGAGGATGAAGTTGAACACCAGGAGTCATCTTCCTCACCATACAATCCAAAAAATTTATCAACCACCTGATTCCGCAGTGCATAATCAGACCTAGTATGGGCATATTGTCCGTACAGCTCCGCATTTTGAATATATGCCCGAATCTCACGTGAGCTTCTATTTTGAATAAATTTTTCATGATCCTGGGGGGAGTAGTAACGAAATCTCTCTCTTGGAGAGCATCTTCTTTCTGCGGCCAAGTTAAGTGCATTATCCGAACGAGACTTCCTACTTCTTCTACGATGATGAGAGGGCCGATTTCCACGCTCTTCAAAATGGTAAACACGCCTACGTGTCCTTTCACTCATTGGAGGCTGACGTATTTCAACATTCTCATAACTTCCATTATCAATAACATCATCTGAAAACTTCACTTGCTGCGGTCTAGACTGGGATTTAGATCTTCTCAGTACAGGCATATGCACTGGCTTTTCCTCTGGCAAGACTTTTTCCTGACACAACTCTGAGCTCAGGCTCTTCAAGGACTCTGTGCTCCGGTGGAGCATTGAAGAATTCAGAGTTCCCATGTTGCTCATTTTCTCACAGTCCTCTACCTCCAGTTCTTGGAAAGTTTGCAAAGAGTAGAGAGATGGCCGTGGCTTGCCTTCTCCATCCATTGAAGCCCCTGTGGTGGGAATGGAGAAAGGAGGAAAAAAAGATGAGAGGACTATCAAAGAGATAAGTATTGTAACAAAGTAGTAAACATTTCTTTTCAGTAAAGCAGACCTTATCAGTGTTTTTTGGAACTATTACCAAAAGGACTAGCTTCACAGAAGAACAAGCTTTGTTTTGACTTAAAATGTTTAAGTATTAGCTCTGATTACCAAAGAATTAGCTAACATTAAATTTCTTCCGCTCTTGATGTCCTAATGAGTTTAAAAATTGTAAACACATACAGCTAAGCCTCTAAGAAAAAATTACTTAAAATTATCCTACAGTCCATGCTTGCCATTTTTAAGGCTAAATATTTCATGTTTCTGGAATCGCTTAATTCAGTATTCCAGCTGTTGCTACAGGAAAGCTAGGCTTGCTGCCTCGCAAAGAAGGATCCTTACCCTCCAAAAATCATCAACAGTAAGCTCGCCTGGTTTACTCCCGGTTTGTGTCCAATGACCCTTCACTCCTACAACAGCAATGTCCTCTGCCCTGTGACCTTCCCGGGTGCAATACCTCTAGTTCCTCCTCCTCCTCCTCCCGTGCCCCCTGAGCCAAGCTCCCCTCATCAGTTCCTTCATTACTGCTTGGGCAATGCAGCATGGGGTTGGGCCTGAGCTACACGAGTAGCTACAATAATTCAGGTTACAGAAGGAAAGGAATGGAGATGAGGATAGGACAACTTTTAAAATGGGTCTCTCATACCTAACTCCCAGGTTTGGGTTTTTTGTAGGGAAATAGGAAAGGAAGGTTAACACACACACACGTATGCATGCACACACTGGGCATATCTGACTTTTATCCCTTTGGCTAATTTCAGTCACGTTTGACAAGGAGGTTCACAAAAGTGGATTATCAGTTTCTCCTTAGTCAATGGAGAAAGATAATCTCATAAACCTCATTTCCTAAGGCTAAGAAGTTTATGATCCTTTCAGATTTTCTACATATTTTTACAAGCAAATCAGGAAATTAGCTAAAGTGTTTTGCAGGTTATCTTTAATAGTATCCTAGTATGTAATGCAACTTCTTGTACTTAAGGTATGGAAAAAAAATAAATCTTCATTTGCTTAAAGTGGTGGTTTGTATATAACAAATGCATAGTTCAAGACCATTCTTACTCCGTTTAACATTATGGATTTTTTTTTTGTTACAAGCAAAGGAAAGGGAATTCAGAAGGAAAGGAGAAGAATTTAAATAGAATTTGAGTAGCAGAAATGTAATCTTGTGGAAGAATACGTGCTTGATAAAAGCTATTGCCTACTTTACATGCATCTCTTGCTACTAAAGCTTTTTAGAAATCACAGACACAAAAAGCTCAAAATACTCCAACACACATGCTTTGGTTGACCTCTCCATCAAAACCAGTAAACCAGTCATTTTTCTCCCCCATTACCTGTTATGTTAGACAAAGCCAAGGAATCCATGGAGTCTCGAACACTTTGCTCTTGCTGTTTCAGGTCAGACAAACATTCAAGCGAACCTCCATACCATGGAGTTTGGTCATGTTTGTATCCTGACGCCCCGTGTTCCATGTCTAGCTCCTGGATTTTCCTGCTGCTGGCAGGGCCTGGGTGGCTGCCGTAGGCAGAGTCACCCAAGCCATCTTGTGACTGGGCCCAGTACATGTCTGACTGATACTTCTTACTTGCTAGGCTTGGATTATTTTTTTTCAAGTCCAACTTGCTCTTGACCATGCTGTCAGAAATCCAGTGTTCACTTGATCTAATATCTACTTCAGTGGGCTGCTGGAAGAGGCTTTTATCACCAAACTTCAGAAGAAGTTGAGTCATGTAGTCTTCATGTTCAGCCCATTCTTCAGGGTCTTCAGGCATTTCCTGCTCTACTCTTCCTTTCCAGAAGTCTTCGTTAACAAAGCTTGCCTCTTCCCTTGAAAGGCTTAAGTCATCCAGCTTACGAGAAAGAGTATCGTCAGCATTGCCTGAAAGGCCAGGAAATTTGTAATTGAGGGCCGGTGAGAGGAGTAGAGACTGGCGGCACTGGTCGGCTGACCGGCTGCTTTTTCCCATGCGAACGCTCCTCCTGGAATCTCTAGATCGAGCAGACTGAAATGCAGAATCGGAAGAGTCAGAGGCATGAACATCCTCTCCCAAGCTGCAGGTTTTTGAGCAGTAAATCTGCCCTTGCTTTGGAAGGAAAGGGCAGCCAAGCAGAGAAGTCTTGCACTGAGCACAAGAAAAGCAAGTCTCTGTGGCATGCCAGTGCTGTCCATCGTAGGTCATCTGAGCATGGTCAACACCTGGAAAGGCAGAAAAAGCAATGGTTTGGGTTTCTCGGGAAAATCACTTCCAGAATCCACACTTCTGGAATGTGAAATAATTTCATAAATTGGCTTTCCCTCATTTATAAGTTTAATGCTTAAAAAGGACATACTTACCAATGTGTTCCCCACAGGTCTCACAATATTCCGCATAGAGAGATTCAAAACAGTTACAGCAGAATGGTCGCCCATCCTTCATGATGTATCTCTGTCCACCCAGGATTGTTTCACACTCGAGGCAACAGAAGTGCTTCATGTGCCAGTGGCGACCCTCAGCTTCTGTACACTCATCAGCAAAAATGATCTTTTCAGAGATAAAAAGTAAACTTTTAGTTAAGTGGCCAAAACCTTACCTTGGGAGGTAAAGCTGCAAAATACCCTAATTGTGCAGTTCGCATGCTAAATTTATTTTTATTTAGCTGCCTTTTGAACACAAAGATAGAAACAACACTCTCCCACAGCAACTGCAGCATTCTGACCTTTTCTATAACAAAAAAAACCCCCAAAACACAGTACTTTTTAAAGAAAAAAAAAAAAGAATGTAAGAACTCAACCATTAAAGAAGCTGCTATCAGGATGGTATTTTGGAGTATTTATACAAATCCTTTTTCTAATTCAATCTACAAGATTCAGTTCTAAATACAAACAGGCACGTGCTTTCTAAGTGCTGTCACATTGCTTTTAATATTGCCAATTTGACAAGAAATGAAACACCTCAGCCTTCAAACTTATCTGTGTAGCCGAGTCCTGACTTAAATAAATGCAGCTGAAGTTAGTAATTGCCCAAGTGATGCAGTTTGTTAACTACAGGAGTGTAGATTGGCTGTAAAATGTGAATTATTTACCTCATCGCAGGCCGAACATCGAGGTTTGAGAAGTTCAGCGTGGTGCCTGCCACAGTGAATTTTCCCATCTTGGTAGAAGTAGATAAGGTCAACGAGCAGCTCATTACACGTGAAGCACACAAAACACGAGGGATGCCAGCACACACCAGGCCCAGCTCTTGAGGCAAAAACTGCAACTTCGCCACCGTTTACTTTTGTACCACACTAGGAACAAAACCAGAAAGTGAACACGCTTCCCATCCCAAACTACTAGCTTCTAGCACTTAAACTAAATTAAAAGACCAAACTCAATATGCAGGTTTTATTCCAAAATTCTGACAAGAGGGAAAAAAATATTCTGTTTTTTCTGGGTCTAGACAAACCCTTTGTGAATAGAAGTTTATTTTATGCATAATAACATTTTTTTAAGCATATGCCTGTTTTTGACCTGTCATTACTTTAGTATGAGTCAGCAACAGGGTTCTTTAGGTAGGAAATATTTCAAAGATTCAGTTCATTCCCCATATCAAAGGTTGTGTTTTGCTTAAGCAAGCACTACCTTCTTTCTATTTACATGCATTTTCAAAAATACTCTTTTTTTTGGTGTTCCAACATAGACAGAGATAAGCTTACACACAGTATCTCAATATTATAAGTTTTACGTTATTCAGACCACTGGTTGGCTTGTGGCACCAGTAATATTACCTGTTCACAAACTGCATGCATCACTGCTCTTGAGAGTAGCTTAATAGTGCCCCGGCCGAGTGCCTCCTTTTTGCGCTGAGAACTGAACATCTGCAGTTCCTTCTTTTCTTCTTCACTTAAAGACTGGCAGTATCTCACCTTCCAGTGAAAATGCAGGAGAACTTATTTTAGATACTGAGCTTTTAAAGTAACAGACTAATAAGTAAGTGCATATATGCAAGAAATCAGGTGTGCTGGTAGTCATTAAACTTTTCTAACTTGTCTTCTCTACCATCTTAACATTTAGCTAATATGGCATAATACAAAAGCAGCGCGGAGGCAGATTTTGCATTACAGGATAAAAAAACACCATACTAAACCAAGAAGTTGTCTAGGCAAGAAATAAGATTTTAAAAAACCTGCTGCCATCCTAAAATAATGGAAGGGACCTAAATCAGCCATAATGTTGTCCTTTAGATTTATGGTTAAGTGCCCACAACTAAGTATTGCAGTATACACAAGATCTTAAGTATTGACACCCCCGCCCCCTTCCCTTACAAAGAGCTTGTTTGTTATTTCCACTTCTACTCCAAATTACACTGCATATCTGAGATGCAAACCTTTTACTATCACAAAGCATCCTTTTTGTGTGCTACAATGCAATTCCAAGAATTTGTAGGTTCCTGGTAATTGGTGGGTGGCTGCAAACACTATAAAACCAACTTGTGTTAAGTTTATTGCAGTGACACCAGCCTCCCTAACAAGCAAAGGCAGTGTCCTTCCAGACAGCTCTTATCTGCACACAAGCCAACCGGACAGCTAAACAATGGACTTAGTGTACACACCGTGCTGCTTTATAGGTCAGATGCCACGGTTTAGACCTGTAATAAATACACGGGTAGGCAATTCTCCACGTAAAAGCCGCCAGGGAGACCTCAGCCCTGACGGTGCATCCTAAATTGTGTATTTACCTCATTATCGTGGGGTGGCAGCTGATAGAGGAGTTGTTTAATTCGGTGTTTCTCTCCAGGGCTGTTAACGTAAGGGACCTTCTCCTCTGGCAAGCAGGTGAAATAGAGCTGGACCTGACCAGGAGGAACGCAGAGTTCAGACCGAGGGACACGCATCACCCAAGCACCGCAACCGTCCTTCAGCTACTGTTTTATCTCGGGCCTCGTTTACGAAGGAAGAAGGTTACGCTACATTAGAGCTGTGACAGGGTTTGTGCTGGAAATACGGGACCCAGATGAACCAGCTCAGCAAACCTGAATTGTCTCTGATAAAACTAGCACCCAGCTGCTGAATTGCTTTTCTGGAATGCAATTTGCAGTGACAATTAGGGGGGTATCATAAATTATGCACATTTAATGTTCTCATTATTCCCACCCCCTTCAGGGCTGGTCAACAACCCGGTGGAAATTCCAAGTTTCCCTCTGCAATTTACCACACAAGGCATGAAGCTTTCCAGAAAACAGCCACTATATAAACAAATTTAATTTGCTCTCTGCATTTTACACATTGTTGAGACAAAAGCTGTTTTGTAGTCTCCTGCTGATCGGGTTCACCCAAAGCATCAGCTTTCATTGCTTCCATGTGGGCTTTGGTAAGAAGGTGGAAACATCCTTCCCTTGGGAGGAGGCTGGATCCAGCCACATTTCAGTCAGATGCAAATTAACTACAAAATTTTCACAGGCTGCGTGTTTTTGATAAAGAAATCAATATTAGGTATACACACCTAACAATCTTAACTCCTTTTTTTTTTTTTTCCCTTTTTTTCTTTTTTGAAGAAAATTATGACAGGAAAGCTGTAATGAACACTATGACAAAGCCCAATGGCAAAAAATATTTTTGTGGAACAGCTACAGATTTATTGTTTTTCCTATGCAGTTTCCAGCTTGTCACGAGGCCTGGGGCTGTAAATAAGAGCTGACTATTGGCAAAGATATTACTTGCCATCCAGATTGAAATAACGCTCAGGTCAACAGCTTATTACTGTGCAAGACAGATGAAAAAGAAGCAGTAATCAGTCATTTGACTCAGGAAGCAATCAAAATTATATGAGAAAGGTTGTACGAAACATGACTTGGTCTTCATTTAACCAAAATTTAAACATCAGAAGTCTACTGTAAGCTCACTTACTACTGACTGTTTTTCAAAAAGCTGCAGGAAAAGATAACAACATGCAGTAAGAAGCGAAGCTTTGAAAGGTACTTTATGCCCTTTTCTCAAGTTTATTGCACTGTTCTCAAAATAAGTCATTCTTCTTGAGAAAAAAAATCTTTAGTGAGTTTAAGCTAGCTGGATTATGAGGATATTTTAGGGCATTTAATTGTTCTGGCAGAATGTTAGCTTGCTGTTTGCCTTAAGGTCTGATTCATCAGGATTCTTATATATGCTTAAGTAAGCGATAAAAAGAGTTTCCCTAAAAATAGCACATTATTTGCCATTCCTGCTGACTTGTTACTTTATTCATGATTAAGAAAATCTCTGCATAGCAAAAAGGAGACATCTTCTGCACCTTTTTAACTATGGACTGTATTAGCTTGCCAGCTGAAGGACAGTTGTTCTGCCTCCGTTAGCAGACACTGCAAAGCCACTCTGTCCATTTAACACTCAAATCTGAGTTCAGATATTACTGAGTACACAGCTTCAGCACAATCATCAAGTAAATATGGCAATAAATCAAGCAATATTATCAAGTAAATGAATACCATGAGAGGTTCATTTTGATCTCCCACAGCAACTTGCTCATGAGTAATTTCACTTTTATTCCTATTACCGTGATGTTATAAAGAAGGAGGAGGAGAGGGGAAGGAACAGCCCAACCAACCCATGAGTGTCAGCTCCAGAGATCGTACAAGAGAAATCCTGGCATGAACAAATGGCAGGCATACAACTATTTAAACAAGCGTAAAATATATTACTACTTGTCACAGTGACAGAACACTTGCGTTTATGTGCGCTGTAGTAACATACATGTTCTAGATGTCAAATGCCTAATTATTTAAAGAGTTGTACAAGTGCAGTGAGGTACTGGCCAAGTAGCACAATGCCACAAGGTACGCTATGAGCTTTCATTTAACCTAATAACATATTTCAAAGAGAAAGCAAATTTCTATGCTGCTTTTCAACTTGACAATACATACCTCTGTGGCACACATTCACTGAAAAATCTTGACTGGCAACCTTTTTTTGGAACCTAAAACTCCTCAGTGTTGAGGATTTTAAGCTTCCTAAACACAGCCTCATTGGAATAGGAAACAAAACAAGAAGATTTCTAGACAAATTTAAGTTTTCTACATTATAAGAATTTAATTAGACTTGTAGAGGCAGCGAATCACTCCCTCAGACAGTCCTAATAAGGCTTATTTTAAAAATGCGGAAGCACAGTTGGTACCTGCTCTGGTCTGAGGCCTGGGGGTACCCAGGCATACTCTTCCAAGGCACAGCCAGAGTCATCGTCCGATGTTGAGCTTCGCTGACACCCGAAAACGAGATTGTTGGCTTTGGGCTCCATCTCCAGTGGCATAAGTGTGAAGCGTTAAATATTTCAGCTGCACCTCATCAAGCAATTGATCTGGAGAAAGAGATTAGCAGAGCTTTAATACACTTGAACATGCAACAACTAATTATCAGTGTAAATGATCTTACAACAGTTCAGCATTCCTTGTGTTGCCCAGAACAATAAATGATTGAAGCATCATTACAACTTGTTACAAGCAATTCAAAAGTGCTTAAGAGAGTTATAAAAATAAAACTACTCAAGAAAAAGAAAACTAGACACACACACTACCACGTTTGGCAACCACAATGTATTTCAATATTAACACTTGTCATCTTTTACACTTCTGCTTATTTCACATCACAGGTTATATGTAGGTGTACCTAGGAAAGACTCATCGAGCAGATACCAACAAAAGGAATGAGCTGTTAAGCTCAACACGAGCTCTTCCAGAGGTCATTACTACCCCCAATCTAGTAACACAAGACATGACAACCACTCGTCAAAAACTAAAGGAATAGTTGCGAAAAGATGGTTGTGCAAGTAGCATCCTGTTTTTCACGAGGTAGGCACAGAGCAGTGAGCGTCTGCTGGATTCCTCTGAGAGCTCTGTTTTAGCTGTATTGGAGCGGAAGGGCGTTGGTCCAGTTAAATATCTGAAATCCAATTAGGCCAGATTAGGCTCTGTAAAATACATCATGATTGTTCTGTTAATTTAAAACCCTACAGGGAGATGCTTCTGTTGATTCATGAAGCCTACAAAGCTTAATATCAGTGGGATCACTTTGAGTCACAACTGGCAAAGAAGGCTCTCACCAACATCTGTAGCGTTCAGCAGTAGAAAGCTTATTACGATAAGTATCTTACATTAATTCTAGCAGAAGTTCTTAGGAAATTCAGACCAGGAATCTCAGTGAAATACAGATAATCAAAAGCAAAGAGGATGTATCCTACCACGACAGACATCCTGACCGCTGGGGTTAGAAACAAGCTTGCTTTTACAGTACCACATTACACATCAGCTGTGCCTTCCCTGTTTTTGGCAATTCTTTCACCTATGCATCTAAACACAGATGCCATTTCATCAGTGCTAGATCTGAGCTGTAGAAAATTTTAATCTCCTTGACATACAACCTTGCTGGTGGGTCTTAAGGGGAGAGCAATCTAAAAAACTTCCAGTGGGTCCCACATTACATTGCCAGTCTCATCACCACCATATGAGAGAAAATAAGTTGCTGCCAGGTCACAGGTGGTAGAAAGATTTAAGACCATGTACCCAAGTATTCTGCTAGTTACTCAACAGGAGTTTCTCCTCCTTCAAGTATGAGGCACTGGCTAGTGCCAGGCTCTGTTGATTCAGTACATAAACCCAAACCTGCTCCATAAAAAGTGGCCAGATGCATCCAAAGCTACGAACTCTGAGAAATGACGATATTCAGTATTACACAGTCTATCAGTCCCATTTTCAATACGTCTATACATTCCCACACCCAATAAAAAGAGATGGGATTACTTAACTCTTCCACTGGGCTAGTGCTCCAAAAAATTAGCTTGTTAACTTTACTCCAAAAACTTCCGGTTCAAAAACATATGCACTATTTTTGGTGCACTGCTGAGATGCCAACACACTTCTATTCCACTGCATAGCTGCGCTGTAGTAAAAGATTCATTTAATATTTGATGGGGCAAGCAAACCTGCCAACCTCCCCTTTGAGAGCAGGCTATTTCTACAAAGTTTGTGAGCTGTCAGGCAAATTTCTGAAATCTTACTCTAGCTGAACAACTGAAGGTTAGCAAAACACCTTCCGAGCTTAGCTTTACCATGTCACAATCTCTGCCAAGGAATGTGAGAAAAACCAAACTCAATCCTAAAAGCTCAATCCTATATATTTAAAATAGAAAGACAGACATCCCGGTACATACTAGATCCCTTGAATTAGTTTCCTTCAGAAACAAATGATAAGACAAGTGATACAAAACTGTTTCCCCTCTCCATGTACTAGTGGAAATGGAGGCGAGCATCAGGTATGTTTTTGTAACTGCTTGTGTAAAACTGGGGTAAGAGGAAGGAGAGGCAGAGGAATACTGTGACACAGTTAAGAACTCGCTCTAGCAAAAAAGCCAACAGTGCTCACTGTTGCAGTTGGATGGGGATGCTCAGGCTGGCAGCTTGTGTTCCACATCATCTATACCCAATTCTTAAGTGTAAAATCACTACGAGTATCACTGAGAAATCCAAGTCCTTCCAAGATGATCTTAGCAGCAGATGAACTGTTTTACAATTTCCCTTCAGAAAGAGGTAGATATCTGGTTTACAATAATGTGCCACTCACTGACACCTAAGCTGCTATTTCCAATTCTTACAGCACTGCAACATGAGAACTTGTGTTGGTCAAATTATCACTTTCAAGAACTGACTCCTGCCCAATAACCCAGGAATAAAAGGAGTCACTAGGTGAAACACCTTCAGCAACACTTCATTAGGCAGCCCGACCTCAACCACACCACAGAAAGCAGATCTGAAATGTAATTCAGGCAAAGAGACAGGTTCAGCACTGCCAGTCCCCAGGCTCTCGAGCAGGGTGTACCCCCGGCTCGCTCACACGACACCCAACGCTCACAAACACAAAGGTAATTCAGTAATTGCTTCTTCATATTGATTGTTCAAAAACCTCTCTCTGTAAGATCAAAGATTAACTTCTCTGACTTACTTACTTTCTTCTCTTGAAAGACAAGGAAAAAAACCCAGACTCTGAATGCATGAAGACTTGTTAACCTTTCTGAGGATTTTTGAACACTAAGGCTACATGCTACTTCTACATGGCAAAAAGGAGCACTGGGTAACGTTGGGATTTCAAGTATAGCAAAGATACGTAAGTGCGAGAGCACTGCCTAATTCCAAAGGAAGACAAGGCATTGGTATGAGAGAGACCACGCTGCTTTTCCATGGAGACTGATCCTGCCTGAGTCACCTCGGACCCATCCAGTTCAGACAGAACGCGGTCCAGCTCCAGCAAAAGAAAACCACAGACCGACGGGCCCATTTCCCAGTGATACAGGGCAGGTTGAAAGGATGGCTGGTAGAGAATAAAGGAAAAATACACCTCCTCTCCAACTGTTAAATGCGACTTTACAGTCAGGGTGCTCCTCCCCAGATAAGACGATTGGAAATGTTTAAAGCGAGGTTCATAAATCTCAATGAACTGAGATTACTCAAAGGACAGCACTCACTTTAAAAGAAAAATGCTACCATAGCGCTAATGGTAAGCCAGCTATAAAATGACTGACAGCGCACCATGTATCAATATGATCACGTCACAAATATCGTGGTGTTGCTGACAGTGAGGTTTCTGAAACAGCCCAGCTTAACAGCAGGCTATCTACAGAACTGTTTTAGCAATTGCTTGTTTAGGAGTTCTCCTTCCTCTCCTGCTCAAGTGTAATTTGGTTTGCATTTTAAAACTACAGGGTTCTTCCTCCCTGCCCCCCAACCACACTCATCCTTCAAAGTGATCCGTTTAAAATGATTACATCCTAAGGAGGATTCAAATGAATATAAACAACAGCTGAAAAAATAAATGCTTTCCGAGGGATGAGCAGAAAGGTGGTCTTTCTACTCCTGCCACGACATCTACAAAACACAGCAAGGATGTTTTGGTTTGCTTTCTTAAAAGTCAGTGGAACGTTTTGAGGTTTCGGCTCTGTTCAAATACTGCCTCTCAAAAAAAGCTTCATAGCCTACAAGGAGGTATTTCACTGGCAGCTTGACAAGTATGAATAACATAATTGAATGAAACAGCTAAATTTCATTTAAAAAGAGAAGCAATTAATACCTTTTCTCCACTGATTAAAATGAACGTATTCTGACAGAGTTCTTGGAAGCAAAGACAAACTACGCTCCTAATTACAACAAACCTATTGGTACACAAAACATTAGGGTATCAAACGTGGAGCAAAGCTGTTGCTGAACCCCACATGAAGGTTATCCCCATGCTAGGATTTCCAGCTCACTGATTATGTTCACCCCCACCAGATAGAAGAGGTCGTGATTTGTGAGCACAGTTAGACAAACATCTCCTTGCCCATCCCCTGCTGTTTTACTCTGTCCTGCAGGGCAAATTGTTTAACAACTTTTTTGTTAGAAGGCTTGTTAACAAGGCTATAGGGGATACAAGATGCATATCACATGCATCCATTCACAATGAAGGCTCAACGAGTTAAGATTAGCATGGCCAGCCCATTCACCTGCTTATTTAATCCCTGGATAACTACATTAGAAGAGGAAGGGTGTAACACAGCAGCAATAAACCACCACAAAATAACTATTAATAATTTAAAGACTATTTCCAATACGTCTTACGGGAACGATCAGAAAGCCCCATTCCCTAGCTACAGTACAAATAACCTATTTACGGACAGCTCTGTACTTGGGAAATCTGGATCTGCAGTCAATGAACAGAATTTGTGTGGGCACCAGCCCACAGTGACTGCTTCAGCTGTTGGGTCCTTCCAGTAACGAGCTATCCAGAGCAAGGGGGAAAGGAACGAAGCCTGCGTACTTCTTCATTCAGCAGGCCTTTAGGTGGACCCTAGGAGCAAGAACTGTTTTCCCTTCCATTAGCCAGCACACAAGCACCGGCAGAAGAACGAACTGCTTCCCTCCTCTAGCATCCCAGCGCAAAAGATCACTTTCCCAACTGGAAGCCGGACGATCCTTCTCAGGGTGTTTTCCTTGGACCAGCCATACCGCAAAGAGAGGCTACCTGCGTTAACAAAAGGAGGAAGCACGGTGACAAAAGCATCGCCCCGCGCCAACACCTGGGTTTTGGGTGTCCTACGCTGGGCGCTGCGCAGAACACGACCGCAGGCCGCAGCTCGCCAAGAACCAAACCTCCAGCCGAGGAAGCGGTGTTCTCACGGATGCCTCCCCCCCTCCTCTCCTTAAGAGGATGTACAGATTTAGAAAGAAAGAAATCTTGCCTTTTACAGTCTCCCATTGATTTCTTTTTTTTTTTTTAATTCTATTTTAAACAGCAGCCAGACTTTACTCCAATGTACACATATACTCAGGTTTCACCCCGTCACCTGTTGGCTCCTGAACAACACCCTTCTTTGTTAGGGCTCACAGCCCTCATTTGAGACGAGTTTCCAGAGAAAACACTTCAAGAAAGTGTTCAATAAGTCACAAGACTGGGGTTGTAAAAAAACAAAAACAAAAAACCCCCAACAAACCCAACGAAATCCCGCGCGCAGCCCAGTTTTTCCTGACAGACGGAGCGGGACGATGCCTTCTTCAGCCGGCAGAGCTCCCTCAGGGATGGGGGGGGGGGGGGGGGGGGGGGCCCCCCCCCCGCACGCCGACACAGTGCCCAGCCCTCCCAACTTTCAAGGACGGGACGGTGGGTCAGAGGCCCCCCCAGCCCCCCCCCCTGGGTCCGAAGGTACCCCCGTCCAGAGAAGGAC
>JAVJGG010000005.1:32475786-32526259 GCA_035590195.1 Aviceda cuculoides
CGTGGCGGGGGGGGGGGGGTAGCCGGTCCTGCCACCGACCCCCCGGCAGGAAGGGTGGCATCTCGGGGGCAAAGCGGCAAAGACACCTTCCCCCCCCCCCCCGGGGACCCCTTATCTGGGGGGGCCCCCGCCGTGCAGGACGGGGACGCGGTACTTCGCAGGCACTTATCGCTTCCCCCCAGGAAGGGAATTTGCATGAATTTAAATTCACTCTTCCAAATTTGAGTGACTTTGCCCGCGGGGTGCGGAGGGGAGCCGGCCCTGACGGGTAAAGGCGCTGAGAGAAGCAGCCCTGTCCCCCCCCATACCCCCCCCCCCGTGTGCTCATTAACCATCGCCAGACGCAGCCAGACCGAAAGGCAGGCTGAGGGATCCGGACCCAGGCCCGGCTCATCTGATCTCAAGCCGCAAAGCCTCTCCGGGGTTACCGGCGTTAAAAACCAGCCCGTCCCCATCCCTCAGCCGGCCCTGCCGGGAGACGTGCCCGCGGACCTCGCAGTCACTCGTGGAACCCACCGTGGGTGAACGAAGGGGCTCCCGCACGGATCCAACCCCCTGAAATCAAAGCTGCAGTCTGCAGCAGGGGAAGAAAAAAAAAAAAAAACCAAAACCCCAAACATGCTTAAACTCCAGCAAATTAACCAGCTCCAATCCTTCCGCACCCCATTTCCCTTCCATGAGCAGTTTCGCTGGTTGTACCACCTCCGTTCTTAACTGCTAAGTTGTTTTGAGGTCAAAGTTGGCCTATCACTTGGATGAACTAGAGATTTTGTCAGAGCTTTTGTTAGTGCCGGCTTTACAAGACCCAGACTGTTTCTAGTCTGTTTGTTGGACTGAGCAGACCCCATCTGGTGGCCAGCTGAACATCTGCCAACTCCATTCATCATTAATCAAAAATGGAAATGTCAGGAATAATGTTTATTCTTCCCCACTACACGACTGAATTAAATACCAACAATTTGCATATATTGTCTACTCCTTTTCCAGGGGTGCCTGACCTTTTCTCAGTAGTTCCCCGCAGCAAGGGCTCACCGCGTCTGCACAGCACATTGCAAAAAGGAGAATCTCATTTGGGGACTTCTGCAACACAACCAACTCAGCAGCTGCAGATGAGTTTGCAAAGTTTTCCTGACCTAGAGCCTACCGAAGCCAAAGAGATGCTCACTGACTTTACCGGGCAAACTGTCCCCGATCTTGCTAACAATTTCCCTGCCACTGAAGTGTTTGAGGGCCTACAGAGATAGTTGGCTGCACTGCTCTTTTTTCCCCGGATTTTTCTGGCTTGAGCACAAAAACTACTATATTGTTCTGGGCAACGCACTTACAGATTATCAAGCCAAAAACAACCATTGCGATCTTCTAGCCTGAACTCACGTGGTCATACGATTTTCCTGAAATTACTGTCTGCATGAACAAAACATTTGATTCTGATTTAAAAGAACCAGCAATGAAAAACCCACTACAACTCCTGTTAAATCCACTATAGCCCTTGTTAAATTGTTTCAAGTAGTCAATTTTAAACTTTGAGATTTTAAAAAAAAAATAATTGCTGCATTTCAGTGCTCAAATGCTGCATGGTACCATCCCCTTGAATGTTAGGCTTAAGAACCAGCTATCGTAACTCCCCCCAGGCATTTGCAAATTGTGAAAGTCATTCCTTAACTATCTCCTTTGATTCAGGCTGATTCCACAAGAACAAATGTGTTGCTATGATATTTTTATTTTTACACAACAAATGTGACAGCATACATACTTGTTATCTGAAGCATGAACTATGCTACAGAAGTTGCCTTAAAAAAAAAAAAAAAAGAAAAAAAAGGCTAAAAAAAGACAGGCACAAACCAACTTGCCCTTTAAGGCATGTTACAAATTCTTGACTGTGGCTGGGTAGAGCTGATCCTTCAAACAACCGGATGCGTCAAGGGACCTGTAATGGATATAGGTCCTTTTGCCCTAAGGTATTAGCACAAATTTAGCCTAGGTAACAACTTTCCTGTACTACTGACCAGGCCAGGGGTGTTCTCTGGTCTGTAAGAAATACCCTCAGCTGTATCAGTGTGGTTTCCCAGTTCACAATTATCCACATCAGGGAACATCCCCTGAGATAACACTGGTAATTACTACCTTTGTTGGCAGTCACAGAAGAGAGACCAAGGAGCAGAAAACGCATTAACCTCTTGTGCTTCAGAGGCAGCTTCTCTGGGTAGGACAGTGGCATAACACCCACCTCTCAAGCCCAATTAGTTCTGTGGATAAACAGAAGAGTTCATACTCTACATCATCACCCTTTAATGATCACCACCTCCACTGCAAGAGTTTTAATTAGGGATCATCTCACCTGTTCATTTAAAATAAAAAGTCACAAGTCAGCTATGAAAGGTGAAAGTATGCAGTAAGGTGAATGGAAGCTAGAACAAGAACAAAAAAATATCTGTGAGTAATAATTCTTCTAGAGAAGTCAATGAGAAACCTATTCAAGATAAACCAGGTTTCGTGTTTTGAAACAAAACCAACCAAGAAAGGTTTTGCACGTTTCTGATAGCACACGAGGAGCCCACAGAGCAGGAATTACAACTGCTCCCCAAGGGTTTAGGCACGAATCAAAGCCCGCCTAGCGCAGCGGGTCCAGCCCTTCAGAAATCTGAGGGAAAATGACCAGACCAGGTATGGTCCTGCCTGCAGGCTACGGCACAGGGAGCTCTGGGACCTGTTCGCAGCACCAAGGTCCTTTCCACCTTCAGTGGTCCCAGGTCTATGCGCCCTTGAGGGAGTGAAGAGGCCAGACTAAGGGAAGCGGTTTCACCGTCGTCTGAACTGATCTACGGGAAAACCCAGCCCAGTGACAAAAAAGCCGGTTTAGTTCCTTGGACCTGACGGTGTTAGCACAAGGGAAAACCAGGACCAGCTCCCAGGAGGCTGGACTGCTGCAGAGCTGCGGGCTCAGCTGTCTGCTTCGCTCCCTCTCTCCTCTGGGCGAACGGGGAGTTGGGGGCCTTGCAAACACAAGCTCAAGGGGGTCTTGCTCAGCTGATGCATAAACAGCCTGACCTCCAAGACCACTTTACGGACCACTCCAATACAAGTGAACTTTAACTATGTTCACCTTGGTGCATTCGGATACCCCTGTGGACATCCACACGCATCTCTAGATACTTGAACATCTTGTCAAACCTGGCCCTAGGCCTCCTCTCGTAGGTTAAGAACATCAGTGTGAAGTACGCCTTCGTAGGCGGGAACCGTTTGCACAGTTCTACCACTACGTATGATCCCTAGGAAACACCTGACACGCTGGATGCCCTTGAAGCAAAGCTGAAGCCTGGAAGGACCCTAATGGGCCACCAGAGCAAGGCCACCTCTCTTTGTGCCGCTCTGTGCCTACAGCCACGGGTCAAACCTCCTCGTGCTCTCCCCGTTCAGCACCGATTCCTCCCGCCCACCCAAACTGGGGGGGTTTGGCACCAACAGTGGATCACCACATGCTGCTGGGAGCAGAGGCTGCCCAGTCCCCTTACTGGTGCATCGGGGCCTCTCAACTGTGTTGCTGGCTGGCGTCTTTCTGTATTTTCTTTTTTGAGGCTGCAAAGAAAGGGCACGGAGGCAGCACCCCATAAGGTCCGATGGCTCCAGAGTCTGAATCTTTAAAATAACATTTAAAAACACAGAGGAAATCAGCTCTAAAGGAGACATGCAGGCAATAGACAAGAGATGATATGCAACACAGAGGGAGAGATACAGGGCTTAAAAAGCAGCATGCATGTGAAGTGCAACATGTTAAAAAAATATGGGTAAAGACTACTTTTCCCCAGCACAGGTTTGTGACTGAGTCAGGGTGCTTGGTCTCCACTCTCCTCTTTGCTGCATTCCCTGTGATCCTAACAAGTCTGCTCTCTGCCTGCCTCAGTGTTGACGGAGCAGGGACAATGCCCCAAACAGCTTTAGAAAGCAAGTGAAAACATCCAATGGAAATATTAACATCAGACAACAAACCAGGAGACAAGTAGCACTAGACAAGTAATAATAATAATCAAAAAAATGCCCATTTTTATTTTCATCCACCAAACAATGGCACAGAGAGCTGCTGAGGCATACAGCAACCAGGCATCAAGGAAGGCAACAGCACCTGGACAGCTTGCAATGGAGAGCTACACCAGCTACTACTGGCATGCAGACTGGCCGGCATCAGCGACTGCGTGTTGGGAATGCATGTCTAAGATTTATTTTATTTCCTTTTCTTAATGCTCTCAGAGTTGAAAACCAACACACCTTTTAAAACCACGATCCTGCTTTGCTTCAGCAGCAAAGAATTAAAGTTTCATTAAAATGCCCTTCCTTGTTGGATCGGGCTAGGACTTGCTCCTGAACCAACAGGTCTGTTGCCGTATCTGGAAACTCGTAACCCCACAGGCTTTTCTGAAGGCAGTAATCTTGATTTTATCATAATTGGCTCCGCGCAGCCCACAGTCGCACAGGGCAGAGGTAACCGCCCGGGTGCCCACAATACCACTGCAACCGCCAGCTGACGGGCGCGAGCAGGGCTCTCCTACCCACATCGACACCCTTGGTTAATTAGCACCCCGTTTCCCAGGCCGCACAAGGCACAACGAAGTGGGTTGCAACAACATGTGCCTGCAACGCTTTGCTGGTAGCAGAGGCTGACGCAGGGTGGAATCGCTGCCTGGGTTTTTAATAACACCCCAGCGCAAACACCATTATGCAACGGGGAAGGTGTTGCAGAGCCGGTGCTAATGCACTGTTTGCTTATTGAGGGACTTTTCAGCCAGGTATTGTGCCAAAGCCTGTGCAGATGATGAATGATGTCACTCTTATCTGTGTCGAGCTCCATTCTCAGGCCTTGCCTCCGAAGAACTCCTCGCAATTTATCTAAATTGGTTTGGAAATTGGTTTAGATTAAAAAAGAAAATGGTGCAAGCTGGTGGCTCTTCTACTATGGTCCACACACATACACACACATGAAGGGATACTCACCCCAGGAGCGGGGCATCCATGTAAAGAAACTAATACTTAAACTAATATTTAAACTAGTATTTAAAAACAAATTTCAAACCCTTTGTGAGTACAGTTCTGTTGCATGAGTAATGCTCTGGTTACACTCAGCCTGCTCTGTCGCTGGTGATGCTTTTCAACAGCCTAAACTTAGGGGGAAAAAAACCCCCCAGGGGATTGAGTTTAAGTGAAGGCAAAGTTTGACTTGGAAGATTACTACTGTTGCTGCAGCATTATATCCAGAGAAAACAAAATTCAGTTTTAAGCCAAAGATGGGATTTGCAAAGGTTTGTGGTAACATCCTCTTGCTTAAAATCTGCAGGGGGAGGGAAATCTAGCAGTCACTGAAGCAGGTACCCAGCAGAGCACTACGTTGCCATTTTCCAGAAGCCATACCCACAGCATGCTGCAAACACAGGGGAGAGAACAATGCTTAGATTCACTGTTAGTTTATTTTACCAAATTAATCTCGCAGGCCATCCTCAAGGCAGACAGTGATGCAAGGAGGATGTAAAAAATGTCAGATGGATAACGAGATACATTACACCTTTATTAGCTTTCTGTAGTGCAGCAGTTGCAAGAGAGAGACTACCAGATTGATGAGCTGTCAAGACTGAAGGGTACAAAACCCTACCAAAAGGCATCACCAAAAAGAGGCAAGTGTTTCAGTCTTCTGCATAGGAAGATCAATGGCTAAATAATTATCCCAGCCAGGTAAGCCTGGGAACAGTCCTCTCACTTCTTGCTCAGCAAACAAAAACCTGTCTCAAAGCTGGGCAGGCTTCTACCTCAATAGAGGTTCATCGCTCTTCTATCCAGCCAGCTCACGCTCTCTGCCACTACTGTTACTGTAGCTTTCTTGATTTTTATAAGATTTGTTTTTTCTTCATGTTTAAAAAGGCTTGTCATGGGCTAGGCAGCATCCAAATGACACCCTGACTCCAGACACTAATGCATGGTTTTACAATGAGTTTCCATGCTTTGTTGCTGCCTTAAAACAGAAGGGATACTAAAATCTTCTCCTTCCCCTTCTTCTCTCCTACCCCCAAAAAAAGAAGAAAAAGAGAGGAGTAAGAGAAAGTCCTCCACCTAACTGAAGTTCCTTCTATGGGAGCCATGAAGGTTTCCCCCTCACTCCCATGACTTTCTTGAATGCGTTAGAAATCTCCATAAGCTGGCATCTTGCTAAAAAATTTCCCACTGTCTTGTTTCCCAATGGAAGTGCTGTAACATAACCCATTACCCCAAAATGGGCACCAAACCAGCCCCCATTTACAAGCTTTGGCAAATAAAACCCAATGTTAAGGGGTACAAACTTAGTACAAACTTCACCTTACTAACATTAATTTAACTGTGTATGACCAAATAAGATGTGGGTAAACGTGCAAAGTTTAAGCTTGCTGTCTCTTTTCCTAGGAGGGCTATGATTCAGCACGTTTTCTGGGAAACCCAAACAGGCTTTCTGCTTAACAGAGTGAGGAATGATGATTTGGGAGGTTACATACTTTCCCCCCCCCGCCCCCCCCCCCCCCCCCGCCCCAGTATGATTAGTTTTTCTCTGCTGGTTTAGCTCACAGAACTTGTTTATTGCAGGATGAGTTGAGCATAATTCTCAGTATTAGGGAGGGGATGGGAGGAAAGCCCAGAGGGAGGGTCCCACTCCTGGTCAGTAGCTAACTATTAAAGCTACACTGATACATCAAAACCACATCAAAAGGCAGCCAGGGAAGATGGCTTCACCAGCACTTCTCTCAATTGCCTGCCAAGTGCCCTTGGGATTATGGACACACAGGTATGAACTGAGGAGAAAGATTAGGCAAGAAGTGCTAGATCAGTAAAAACCCCAGACCTAGTAGAGTCACACAATCCAAAGGCATTTGAAAGAGTCAAATTTCTCCTCCAAGTTTTCCCTTCACCACAGACCTAGATGCTTAGGATTGGGTGGTTGGAGACATGAAGTGTTCCTTTCCTCCTTTTCATCTCCACTGCACTTGAAATTCACGGTCAAGTGGGCAGGCAGTGTCTGTTCCAGATGTGAGTTATGCCTGGTCTTCAGCAGGAAATAGTGAAGATCTCAGTTAAACAAATATTCAAATAGAAATCCAGTTACTTATGTTTCTTAGCCAGCAGTCATTACCCTTTCCACACCAACTGGCAAGATATTTAATTGTAACTACAACAGGGAAAAACAGTTTAAGTCCCCTAAATGTCAAGCTTCACCTCATCACCAACATGACATTACTATAGACAAGTCTGGAGCCTCCGATATGTGTGTCTTTCCTTATATGTATTTATAGAAATGTTTGCAGAATAAGCATATTTTCAGAGTAAAATATTTTAGATTATTCATAGTAATACAAATCCTTATGTATGAAGCACACAGTACAAACGAAGATTGTTTTAAGAACACTCAACTGGCACTCTCGACATGAGTGACCTTTGTACAAGCATCCATTTATCCTTAAGTCCTTACGGTACTGTCAGCTGCTGAAACAGCAACTGCTTGACAATACCCGACACCTGATACTCAGCTGGCAGCCTCTGAGCTTTAAGCTACACCCACCTGGGCTTGCCAGCATGTCCCAGCTTTTCTTACCAGCTTGTTCAGGAGGATGGATTCCTTCAGATGCATAGCCTTGAAGTAATAATGCCTCCCTTTGAAAGAGTACCAGAATTTAATGGAAGTGAACAAGTGCGATTGCAATCTATGGCCATAGACAACGCACGCTTCTTGAACAGACAACCTCTATCCCCATTTTTAAGAATATATTTACATTCAGCCACTACAAAGTGAAGGATTTCATCGTTGCTATGAGTTCCAACATCGGAGGTTGAGGCAATCTGCTCAAGTGTCAGGCTGCTTTCACAAAGATAGTTCAGGATTAAATTCTGCAGTTTCCAAGGAAGAAGTTCAATCATTTTCAGGATGAGAAAGCAGAAAAACATCCAACCTTTCCACTACATAATGCTTCAGTATCTTTTAAACAGGTTTTGAAAGCAAATATTTGAGGTAGCAATGTGATCTCAAGGCAAAACTCCAAATTTCGACAAATCAGGTTTTGTTAAGTAAAACCTGTGAATATCAGAGCTGCTTGATCTGACTTCAGATATGTCTGACAGGTGATTTGTCAAGACATGGCATTTTTACAGATCTGAGAAATGGCAATTTTCACATACAGAGTCTATAGAAAGTCCTGAGAATATTCATGTATGTTTAGTGTTAGTTTAAGTTTTCAACCATTTAGTACCTTTAAACTCGCATATTTTCCTGACTTGCTTTCTTGTCTATAACAATTATTGCTGAGACAAGATTAACTCTTAGACAATTAGTAAGCAGACGAAAGATGAGAATAAGTGTTTCACAACAGCCATACACACATGACTCTCCAGCTTGATGTAATCTTTGGATTTTTGTGTTACACACATCCCTCCCTCCTCAGTCATCATCTACTTTCTCTTCAGTGGTACTCCTTCATAATTTGCCTTCCCTGATACGCAGAAGTAATGAGTCAGTGATAATTCAGTGATAATTACATTGTTTTTGTAAATGCAATCAATTGACAACTGGCCTGGACTTTACTTCCACATCATAACAAGAACTCGAGTCTCCTGAAGGTACTCAACCTTGCACCAGGCAAGTTTTAAAACACAAAACACTCTTCCCGACAGAGAGCAGGGTGGGGATTTGGGCAAGAATCACTTTTTAGGTTTGGATGACTGGCTTTCACCAGCAGATATCCCCAACACACCTCCAGACTGGTGTAAGCTCCATTCACAGAAAGAGGACCTTAACAGATTACTAATGTTCACATTAAATAAAAGAAAAGAAAAAAGATGAAAGGTTTAAAAAGACAATGTAGTTAAATTAGGTACAGTTCCATTAAGGAGACTTCAGTTACAGAATGGAGAATCCTGACCTTGTTTTGAGCACTGCCACTGCTTTCTCAACTAGCTTGGTGCCATTATGCAGTCAGATTAGAAAGTCCTTCCTCAATCAATTCTTGGTGTGCTAATCAGATAATATCTAAGATTTGGCAAGACTTAGTTACCATGCAAAAGTCCAGAGAGGTGCCCACTCTGTGGGAGTGAAACCAGCTCTTGCAGAATTTACGTAGCCTGTTTGCACCACATTAAACTACGGAAAACAAGGAATGCCCATACCAACCCAGACTGGCTCTGTGTTGGGACCACAGAGCCTCCAGTGTTACTCAGCTTCCTCTTGTAAATGAGGTTAAGGCTGGATTTACTTCTTCTCTGCATCACACCGGGAAGACTATTCTTGGAGATATCTGCATAGCCAAAACCAGCTTGTAGTGCAGGGTTAGAAGCACACACTTGGCACTGTCTGAAGCACCCAAGCAGGTGATGACTTGTTAAAATTGCAGCTAGATCAACTCCTGCTTGATACCATGAGCCTATGCCACCATCACCGATTGATTCTTCAAGACATGAATGATCAAGTGGCATCAGCTGTGCCACTGGGATGACACACCTGCAAGAGGAACAACAGACTTCACTAATGAGGAAGAACACCAGGGGAAGTGGAAGAGGATGGCTAGTACTCTACAGCTTAGATGCTAAAGTAAGACCTTTGTACCTAATTATGACCTTATTACTCAGCTGCCACAACTTCAATGGGCAGGTTGCCTCCTCTTGATTTCTCTAATCTACAGAAGACAGTGGAGCTAATGTAAAAAGGTCAAAAAACTGAATCAATAGCTGATCATCCCAGCAGTGGATTTTCAATGGAGAACTATTAGCACACAGTGAAAATGTCTGAGGTAAGTTTAGGAGATGCAGTTATCTGTAGCTTTTCCCCATTAAGCCTTGTATCTCTCTCAGTGAGTTACATATTCTTTTAAGAGCATATATACTTCAACTTCTGTGTGAAGTTAATAACTGCACAAGAGAAACAGTGGAACAAGCCATTCACATCTTGTACTATCAACAAATAAGTGCTGGAGAGCAAGTTTTTGGATCCAACTATTACCTCTAATTACACCTATCTCTATGAATAAATGAAAACTAGTTTGCATTTTTTCCCTGATCATTAGCTTCATTTACATAAGTGTTATGAGGCCAGTTCTTTATCCATTAGCGTGAATTAAGCGATACCCTGCTGGGTGCAGGACTGTTCAGACATGCTGACTGCGGAGCAGCTGCTCTCCTCCTTTGGTATTGAATGTTGATTAGCATCATAGCACATTTACACACTGCAGGGCATATCATGTGTCACACTACGGCATACAACATTTAATGAGAACCCAAAGCAAATCCCATAGTTTAGAAAGACAATCTCTGTGCTGAACAGCAAGGCAATAATTAAGCACATGGTCTGTCTTGGGAAAGACTGAATCCCTCAAACAGTAGGCATTCACGTTTTGGGACAACGCTGACTACCTGAGGCAGAGCTGTACGTTTTTTTTTTAGTTATTCTAAGCAGTACCAAGTGTACCCACTGCCAAATTATGAAATCTAGCCACATTTTCCAGCAGAAGACTTGTACATTACTCTTGCAATTCTGATCTATGAGACAGAACAGAGCTTCTGTATCATTACGCTTATACAGAATGTTTAAAGAAAGACACGGCAACTATGAAAACGGAGTGCACGATACAAAGTCAGCTCCTCATATATGAATCAAGGTTTAATACAGATCTCCAGTGGGACCTTTACATTCTTTGTCAGCTTTCCTCATCTGAAAGATGGGTTGACACCACCTTGTCTTGTAAAGACTCATTACTTACTTGAATGCTACTTTGACAATACTGTAAAATAGCGCATCATTGTATTATCAGCATTTCACTACTTTGACACTATTAAATGGAAGCAAAGAAAAGCTTTTCACAACAGTGAAGTTAATGTCACAACCATTCAAATTTATGGAGAAACTCTGGTTATTTTACAAGAAAACATTTCATGATAAGAGGTAACAATGCAAGAATGCTGAAAGCGCTGCTGCCTCAACTCATCTGCAAAGCAGCATCCACAAAATACAACAGTTAGTTTGTTCTGAATGACTGGAACTTGATTAGTGGAAGTTTCAGCATGCGCATCTTTTCTCTAGAAGACCAATGCAGCAGCAGAATCCACTTTTCCAGCTAAATAACATGTTTTGCTCTGCATGGCGCTCTCTTGCTCCTAGGCACTGATGTAAGCAGAACAGGAAAATCCCTCTGGGGAAGCACAGGCCAAGTTCGGTCACTGGAGTTGATCTAATTACCATCATAGTTGTACATCTGTTTCAAAGAGCTGAGCTAGAACCCTCGTATGAGAGGTGTTAGAAGAAATTAGACATCATTAATCAGAAGAATGATGATGAAGCATAAAGCAACCTGCTGCTTTTTCTGTACTGTTCACAATACAGTGACTTTGCAGGAGCACATCACAGCATTAACAAGGGGCCAAAAAATTTTACATCTACAGCTCAGTCCATGGACACAGCTAAGAAGGGATACCTCACAACTCTATTTTAAAAGATAAAGGAAAAAAACCCAAAAATCACAAAAGGTCTCCAAATTGCATGCTCTCTTCTTTTTCTTCTCCCACTACTCCAGGGCACAAAGATATTTTTCAGATTTGGTGGAGAGAAGCCACTTCAGAGGCTGGGCTTTGTATTAAAAGGGGCCTTGCCTTTTAAACTGAGAACAGAGCTAGGTTATGCCAGAGATCTTTATAAACTGGGTTCCTGGTTTTGATAGCATCAGCCTCCCTCCCCATGACCTCAGTGAGACTCTTTGCTAGAATTCTTCAGTAAAGAGTTAGAGACGATGCTACCTCTGCAGCAGTATTGTAAAGCAGCGATGCCCAACTTTTTTTCTGGACAGACCACTGATCTCAGTTGAGTCTCAGAAAGTGTTACCCATCACAGCACCTCCTCATCCCAGCTCTTCTTTTTATACCATACCCTAGATTAACTTCTCACGTACTGCATATGCATAATAATCTAACTGCATATTTATCTTGTAGGTGCAGAATGGTGTTCTGGGGACTCCTGTCCTGCTGTCCCCTTGGAGACAGGCAGTCACCAGAAGGGAGAGCAGACTGGGTGGACAGCTGTAGTCTGCAGGTCACACTGAGCGCTTCTGCTAGAGGATAGTGCTGAGAGCCTTCAGCCCCCAGCCCAGGGGCACTGGAGAGCACTCACGTTGGAGCATGCATCGGGAGCGAGCAAGACATGAGCCACGAGCTTTCGGTGCAGCTGCAGCCTGCGCAGTCCCAAATACAGCCAGTCGCTACAGCCAAGGGGCACTTAAGAGTACCTTGGCCCTCCTTTACTGGGAAGGACACTCCAGCCGTCTCTGCACCAGTAAATTAAACAGGGCCAGGGCACAAGCTCAAGCACTAGTCTGCAGTCACCTACACCATCTCACTGGTGGTACACTCCACAGTGTGGTTTTGAGTAACTGGCACTACTGGACAGTGTGTGGGACGTAGGAAAGGCCATGGACCGTTCCTACCAGGTGGGCCAGAAAAGAGTTGGGTTTGGGTTTCTCCACCCTCCCTCCACAGCCCTCCAGCACCAGCTCAAAGAGTCTTTGAGAACCATTCAGCCCACGCTTTCATGTCGTACCCCAACACAAGCAGCACACACCCTCAGCTCCCTGATGGGTGTTTTGGATACACTGAATGGAAAAGAAGACAATCCACCCAAGATGGAATGTCTCTGCGAAGGGCACGTGTGCGGTGGGGTGCACAGCACAGTGCAACTACAGGCAAGGGCTAGGCAACACGGATTTGGGCAGTCTGGCACCTGGTGTCAGAGTCAGGGGGCCGCGTGATGCTAAGTGAAACACTGCCCAGACAGCTGTAGTCTTGGGCTTCTGAGAAGTCTTCCACTGACTTTAATAAACACATTTAAAATGTGGAATAGCAGAGTAACTGCTGCCGTCCCTCAATTTTTAGGCTTACATAGGTTTCCTTATAAACCAGAATCTTGGAACTATGATTTACTCCAACCTGAGTGCTGGAAGTAGTTACAAACTTTAATGAAAAATATCTATGTTATAAAATACTTCCAGAAACTCTTTTGATAGAAGCTTTCTGATAGAATCCCATGTTTAATAAAAATAGCTTTTAGCTACACACATAGGAGAAGCAAATGCAGAAAGACCATTGTTACAAGACTGAAAAGAAAACAAAATTAGAGAGATTTGAAATTACTTTTTGGAGTTAGGATTATTTTTTTTTTAATGCATCTTACACTTATAAATGAACTCTAGTTTAGAGTAAATGCAAAGAAGCAAAGAGACTTTCAATGTCACTCACGCAGACACTAATTTCGGAGAATACTGCTGTTTTCAGTCCTGTTTAACAGTGTTAATGAGAAAAAATTATCAGCAAAACAAAATAAGTACATGCTGAGGATAAGGAAACAGCTTTGTTTATCTTCAAAATCATGTGCTTACCAGAACTAAAGCATGTATTTGCCATATGTCAACCCCTGCCCCCCTTCTTTAAATTACAAATTCATTAATATAGCACAGCAGTGCTACATTGTTAGCAAGCAATAAAGCACATTTTAAAGAGTAATTAAGTGGGATAAAACTACTTGTAAGAGAAAGGTTTTCCACTGCAGCAGTGTTTTAGGGAGACCAAAGGGGAAACCTGACACGAAGGAATGTCAGCCTGAATTTGATTAATTTGTACTCAGAGCAATGTATCCCGTCCCCCACTGCAATGGCAGCAGCTTCCCACATTGCTGCGCAATACCCTTCCTTTATTTCCTTTTGTTCTACAGGTCGTCCACCAGACTGATCTGTTCAGATCGATATATTTAATAGATCCATATCTTCCCTGTTACTGTCTCAAACTTTGCAACTCAAGCCATCTGTATAGGATGTGTAGCCTGCCAGAGACGGCTGCTTTGCCAAACAGATTGCACGGGCTGAATATGCAACATCCCGGTCCAGAACACGTGAGGTCGACTCAAACACTCCTGCAGCCTTTCCACAGGACCCACGCTGTGGTTTCCTGGCATGGTGGTACTGGAAATATCAGTAGTCCAGGACAGGGACATAACAAGGCTCCAAATCAGGTCAAGTATGAATTTTAGTTTCCTTCTCTTTGCTTTTTTGGTACTGAGATTTGAGACAAGTAGTCTAATGGTTCAGTTTTATGGCTTAGAAAGAAAAGTCTTGAAAAGCTTGATCTCTGCTTCAAATGAAAGCAGATTCTCACCCGCACAGAAGTCTAGTGCTTAACAGTGCTTTGCTTACAAACATTGTTATGTTGAGACAAATGTTATATTTTTAGAGACAAAAGTATCTATGAGGTTTAATGTAGAAGAGGGCATTTATTTCTATAGTGAAATGAAAAAAAAAGTTCGTTAAATATTTCCTGACATTTTTTGATTTTTTTTTTTTTAAATGGTAACAGTGAAAAAGAACTTCGTATCTCTCCTGTGAAGATGCTAAGAATATCCTCACAACTCCTCTCCTTTCCCTTGGGAGTTAGGATGCTCGTCAAGTTTGGCTCTTAAATCAACATACGTTTGTTATTTAAGTTACATTGCCATTGCTTCCTTTCTGTTCTGTGAGAGCATGGCATTCCTTCCAAGCCTGGAAGCAGCGTCTTTAAAACTGTGACTAGTACATTACCACACACCTACCAGACTAGAGAGAAAACACTTTTGCTGCATAGAAAGACTGACAACTCTAAACATGCTACAATAAAAAGCAAGGCCTGATAAAAATTCCATTACTTGCTTATCTGGAGGGATTCTTCCCAGTTCAAAGGGTCAATTTCCCAGCAGGGCACCAGCGCTTATCAGCTAGCTCTGCTGAGCCTTTCAATTGCAAACAGAAGTGTTGCCTCCAACTGGCATGACAATGGCACTATTAAACAGGCACTTCAAAGATATAGATGTTGTAAATGCTTTGATTTTGCCAAGTTCTCTATGCCATCACTATCCAACAGACTTTTTCATGCAGAGGTCAGTCTTCACTAGGGAAATGAAAAGCAGGTAATAAAATAAGTCGTGTGAAATGCAGCAAATCCATCACGTGCCTCTACTCCCAAAGCAGGTCCCCATGTTTTCCTAGGTACAGAGAAGCCTGTACCTGACCATGAGAGAAGTGGGGCTACTATACTATATAAAGTTCAACTAACCTGCTGTAGCAGGGAGCCAGGGCCAGTAGGACTTGCTTATATCCCACAAACCTGCAATTCTCCTTCCCGCAGGAGAAAACACATGGACGGTAGTATTACTGAGGAGAACTTGCAGGAGTGGACATTTGGAAGAGCAGATCTATTGATTATTTGCTTGTCTGACACACCAGCCTGGATTCATTTTAAGCTGGCTGCCTAGGCAGGAAAGCCGGTACTCCCTCGGATGATTAGAGACATGGGTTTGGTTTGTTATCTTGCTATATGGAATGAAGGCGAGGAGACTGGGCACAGTCAGCATGGACCAACTGGTCATTCTCCAGTTATCACAGGATCACCAGATACAGATCACACATGTTAAGGTGCATACGTGGTCATCCAACATCTGCCAGTTTGCATCAGCGCTGGATGCACGTACCTTTATCTAGATCTTAGATGACTAGCCTCAGACCTTTCCCAGCATTTGATCTGTGACCTTTCCTCGCACATAAACCATATGTTTTACGTAAAACTCTCCTGCCCTGAGAGCAAGAAGTTTGCACGTCATTCATCTTTTAAAATTCCTTTTCACTTAGCTCTCTCCCCACTTTCTTTGGAGCAATGTCCCAGAGTCCCAGCCTTGTTTTTTCAGGCCAACCATCTGCTTGGATGGAGCAGCATCTTTTGGAAAGAGCTCTGCAATCTCTTTGGAACCTCTGCAGTGCAGTTCCCTCAACCTGTTAGTTGTAACCCTTGGGACACTGGTAACAAGATGTGCCAGAAAAGATTACAACAGCAAGAAGCTTCATTTTCACATGAATGAGGACATGACAGGAAGTTTTTTAACCCAAAACATTTCCTGTCTGATCAACAGGCCGTAGTTTACACATAGGAGTAAACATGTGACCCACAGCAAACCAAAGCCATCGACTCTAAAACATGTCTGTTGAAAGCACAAACAGACTATGATTAAATTAAGTTTTAGCTCTAGAAAACAGTTTAAACTCAGATAAGGGTTAGATTCAATCTTCACTGGAGGAATTGCCCTTCTTCTAGTTACTCTAGTTCCCTTCAGAAGGGAAAAATGGAAACTTTCGCTTGGACTTCCCCATGCTCGGTTTATGCAAGCATGGTTAAGAAGGGCATGGGATGCAAACGAAAGCTATTACATTATCACATGCCAGACAGTTACACCATACCAGCAGAGCCCCACATATTTTCCACCTGTCCCAGCAGCAAAGCTGTAAGAGCAGTTCACGCCAACGCGTGACACCTTGCAGATGCTGCAGTTCCCTCGCCTTAGCCAACAGGCAGCAACACAAGTATTGCCCAGTGTGTGCCTGTAACACAAGGCACATTGTAGTTTTAATAAAATTGACCAGGGCAAAATAAACCCCTAATCTCCACTGTTGACAGGCTGACGTGGATTTAACACGCAAGTTATAAACAGTTTTGTCTTAGGGCTTTATTCTGTCTTGGCTAACGTATATTTATATACCTTTTCCTTCCATGCCCCCGGCAGCAAAGAAGTACAGCTTGTGGTTGTGACTTGCACACACGTAGGCTCTCTTCCTCTCTTTTGTCCTCTCCCTCCCACCTCCCTTCTACTGCATTATATTTCAATTAGTCACAGGAGTACACACAGCTCTCTGATCTCTTGGATGATCTTTTATCTATAAAGATTAGTACCTGCCTTCTCTCTAGGAGGAGCAATGTTTCCAGAAAGAACCTGCTTTTCAGAGAAGAATAAAGAAGAAAAATTGGAGGAATTAGGTAGGAGATGTTTTAAATATTTATGCTAGCAATGCCTAATAAAAACACTGGTCTTGTTTCCATCAAATATATTCAGAAAGGACTCTCTCAAAGCTTAAAGACAAACAGTTGTGCCTAATTCTACCAGGTGAGTGCTGGGATGCTTACACAACCAGCACATAGACCAGCAGTCCCTTCTCTAGAGCTGCCCAGTTTCTTTAGCTCTGAGCACTTGAGTGTCAGAGGCAACCTGTACAGGTAAGTCTTTGTGCCTCTGTAGACACGTTGTTTTAGGTGTACACACTTTGAAATAGAAAGCATTTCAATACCAAGCAATGGCCCTTGGCCTCAGCAGCTGTGCTTCCCCAGCCACCCACTGCAGCACTCTGCCAGAGGATGCTCTAAACCCGTGCCCAAGGAAGGGTCTATTACTCCAGTGGTTGCCAAGGACCATCCGTCCATTTCCCTCCATCAGCAATTAAATGCAACATACTAATTTCTCCCTTTAGAAGAAATGCTAAGCCAGTATTATTGAAAAATAATCCATGATCCTCAGGGATCTAACAGTGTTTAGTAGGCTTTACAGGAAGAAAAAAGCTAGTACTAAGACTTCAAGTTTAGTAAGCACTATGTGCACTCCAGAGCCATGGGTTTGTTTCCACCTATATTGCATACATCTGTATAAAACAAGTCACTTACAGGGCATTTAATCATCATGCCATTGTGCACTGGTTTTGGCAAGTTTTAAGTAGATAACTATGGGACAGCAGTCTAAGATGCACATGTGATTTTTAACTCAAGGGCAACAGTTGGTTTAATGCCACTCTTCCAACACGTACATAAGCACGGACCTGACTGACAAAACAGCTCTATCATGAAAAGTTTAGTTAAGATCTCATTAGTTAATATCTAGACGGCTCTCCTTGACAACACTGCTTTAACAGCACTGCAACCTGTCATTTTGTAACTTTACTTGAAAAAGAAACAAAATACTGATAGAAGATTTTGCAACGTTCAACTTATCCTGAAACATCTCTTTATTGGTCCAAGACACAGGAATAAGTCTTTATTAAAAATACCACATGTACATACCTAACTTTATAGTGTAACATATAAGCAAGCCAGGATAGACCTGGGAACTGAACAAAGCAAGATTCGGTATGTAAGGGTTTATCAGAAACGGATGGATTAGGTTTTCTAAAATAGTTACTACTGATGTAGAAGAGCTGATTGCTTCATTGATGTCATCATCTTAAGTTACTCCATCATCACCCGTTTGGGTTTTCTCATCACCTTCTAAGCACATCTCCCTAAGAAAAGTCTTGCTGGACAGTTATTTCAGTGTTAGCAAGAAGAAAGTTTTACATCCTCGTTTGCAGTTTAAAGTTCACAGCTGCCCACTGGTTTCCTGGGAGAGTGCTTCAAACTGGAAGGCCAGGCTAGTCCACCCGAAAGTTTGGAGGGTTCAAAACTTAGGTATGACTCCAAACGGAGTCAGTGAAGAGCACAAGGCAGCAGGCAACATGCCCTTTGCCATATGGCTGCTGGGCTCCTTGCCAGTCATAGCTCAAGAACCAGTATTTGAAATGGTAAAATACAAAGAGTTACAACCACCTCAGACCGGACCCCTGAGCGCATGCATCTGCAAAAACGTGCATGCCTACACCGAGCAACAGATCAGAAGCAGAGATTCATGAGCTAGTGGAGACTCAGGCTCATAAATCCACATGATGCAGTGCAGCTGGATATTCAGCTTGGGCCAGCAACGCTATAGCTGCATTTACACAGCTCTTGTGCCGCTAAACTTGGATGTCTCTATTGCATTCCCCCACAACTTCTGCTTCCAAGGAAGTGCAGCCAATCTGGGAACACTGGGAACACATCTGGGGTCTAGAAATGCTCCAAGCCAAAGCTGACAGGATGAATCACCATCTTCCTGCCAGCTAAAGGATGGAAGAGATTTAACAACCAACCTCCTCCCCCATCCTAACAAGCAGCTGCAATACCCAGGAGCAGAAGGGGGGATTCAGGTGAAGAGGAGAGCTAATGCAGACAGTCTGGATCTAGAAACAGACACTCACTGAAGAAAAAAAGATACTTAAGAAAAAAGAAAATGTTCGAAGTGCAAAGCTGTTTAAGGGTAAATTTCAAATAAGACTTCAGTCCTTGACAAAAATCAGAGTAAGCTCAGAAAGGATTGTTGCTTTCAGTTAAATCTTCAAATATTGCTGAGACTATGACAGCTTTAGATGCAAACAGCACTGATCTACCAAATAGCCTAAAAATTATACTGAAGCTTTATTTTAATGATGTCCAATGGGATAAATAAGCAGCAGAGTCAGCACTGGCAGTGTTGGGAAAAAGCCAACACCAACGCAGCAGATTGAGCCGGGACTCAGAAATTGGGAAGAAAGCTTCTCAGGGAGGCCCGTAGCCCTAGGCCAAAACACAAGGCACTGCTGCGCAGAGCAGGGAAGGGAAGGGAAAGGCAACAGAAGACAACTTCCATTAAGCCACGTAAATCACTGGAACTACTTACAGGGAGTGAAAAGTACTGGGAAGAGAGGCCTGACCACACACTGGAGGCTGTTTGAGACTGCTTTCCTTTCCCTTCCCTCTTCTTTCATATTAAAGAGTTAATGTGAAGCAATACAGACATATTTTCTTTGTTTTGCCCACTTGACATGTTTTCCTTTTGAGCACAGAGGGCAGGAAGGAGAGAAACACCACCATGCTGTCCTCCCACTTCTGCTCCCCATACCCCTCAGTGCTAGTCTGGAGGACCCTGGTCCCCCAGGCTCCAGCAGTGCCGGAAGATGCCAGGGCAGGGAAGAGGGACGGCAGGAGTGGGCTTGGTGACAGCATCTGCACTTCCAGAGGCTGCCCTTGCCCTGGACACACCGCTGGGGCAGAGCCACCCTCCCCCGAAAGGCAGAGCTTTCAGAACAGTGAGTCAGAAAGCCTTGGTACACCATGGTTAGAGAGAATGGGCTGCTCAGTGGAGAACATACTCTGCTATACATCCAGCCTAGCACCTCCTGCTCACTCCTCTGCCCAGGGATAGCCAGCACCACCCCCGGGCTTTGCATCAAATTTCTTTCTGCTTAAGACCTAATGGGGCTTCAGCTCTTGACGATTTTGTGATGGCAACAATATCCCTGGCAGCCTGCCTGGCAAAAGGGGGACCTTGCCCCATCATCAGCCTTACTATTCAAAGTGACAAGAAAGGCCATCTTGGTTTTTACAGCATCACTGCAATACTGACCTAGACACACTCCCTCTCTTTCATTTGAAAAGATGTAAAATGAAGTAAATCTCAACACTTTGGTTACTATTCTCAGGACAGGACTCAGAAGCGCAGGGAGGGAAAGATCTTGAGCCAGGACAACAGGCCACACAGACTGCGAGCTACGACAAAGACACACTTGGCTTCATGCTCTCGCTATACATACACACAAGATATACACTTGTGTGTGTGTATGTGTACACACATGGATAGGCAAGACTATATGCAGGTAAGATGATTCCAGAGCACTTAAGGACACAACAGTAGACAAGCTGAGACAAGTAAGTAATAACACAATTTAGAAGAGCAAGCTGACAGCTAAAAGATGCAAAGTAGTTTATTCTAAAAAGTACCTCCATCTATTTTATGGTGGAATAATTCATTTTGTATTCAGTAAAATTTGTTTCTGGAGTAATTAATGCAAACATGCTTCAGATAACTTTCTTAATTATTTGTGTGGGTAGAAGAGGAGTTCGACTTTAAATAAGCTAACTTGAAATCCCCACCAAGCTTAGCAAGCCTTAAATTGTTGGGTTTTTTCCTTTATTTTATTCTATGGCTAGAGCCTAAATAGCTATAGCTACAGTTTGTATAAAGCCATGGCTGCTTTTCTTAAACCGCCAACCTCATAGCCAGGTGACACAGGTCTTCCAGCTACCTGATTTGCTGTCCTCGAGAGCTCTGAACCAGACATGGACTGTTGAAGGAGAAGCAAATCCTCTTCTACTTGGACCAAGAACCATCCACAGAACTTACATTTCAAAGTTTCACCAACAAAGAAGAAAAAGGTTAACCTCACTCACTGCCAGCCCTGAAACAGGCTTACTGAGTATGCAGACTCACACTTGCTCTGGCAAGTGGTACGAAGATCTGTTTTGTTTATACCACAACTCTTCCAGTCACTGGAAAGCCTGAACACAAGCACATATCTGTGACCACATTTTGCTTCACCAGGGCAAACAAATCGTGGATATTCCTCTCCCCAGCAAGGGAGAGATTTCTGGAGCTCATCTTTGGAACTTTGTCTGTGCTGCATTTCCAGTGCATAGCACTAAGCACATATGAATTAAATTGTCAAGTAAGACTACCTCCCCTACCTCTCCAAAAAACCCCCTCAAGAAATCCTGCATCTCAAACCACATCCTTATTAAAAAAATTAATAAGTAAATAGTCAGAAGGGTGTGTGCAAGCCACTAAACCGAAATTCCTAAACTCTAATCCTTTCCAACAATAAAACTTTCTGCTTCTGCCAAACCACTTGGTCCATCTGTTTCACTTTCTTTACTGTAAAGAGGAGAACATGGCTTCCTCCACTTCACAAAAGCAGCCTGTGGACTCGACGTTGATAGTGTCCTTTTCCAAGTAAGCTTTCTCACACTAAAGCTTCAGGTTTTGTCTAACAGAAAGCTCAGGCGATTGTACAAGCATTAGTTCTTGTGCTATTGTCACAAACACAGGATTATCTGCTTTCAGTTCTTGTTGACAAAACAGCTGGAAAAAAATTAAGTATTGACTTGGATTTTCTTGAGGGTTGAGGGATGGAGAAGAGAGCACCTTCCCACATAAAAAGCCACTGCTCTCTTGAAAATTCTAAATTCTGAAGAACCAGAAAAGCAGTTCAGCCAAACTGCTTCCAGGTTTCAGCATTTCATTTGAAAGATCAACCTCTTTCCTGAGAATCCAGAACTTGGAGAAAGCATAAGTACGTATTTACTCTTATGTCTTCTCATCATGAAGAAAAATCTTATGTAGTAAAAGAAGAATTTATCTTGAGTTAGTCCGTAAAGAACTAATTAATAACTTTTAATACTTCAGTGATGTAAATTTTCAAGAGCTTCCATTTCTGGTCCTGTACCTTCGTAAACCTTCAAAAAAACACAGGCTGTGGAGAACGTGGCCACCAGTCCATCAAGATCTAGGCAACTAATTGAACACCCTTCACACCTAAGGCAAGAAACAATTATTTAAAAGAAATGATACCACTTAACTGCAACCATTTTTAGGCCTCCTACTTCAAGGTAGGAAGCAAAGGTGGCTTGAGAGCAACTTCAAAAATGTCTTCTGCAGGCTACCTTTAGAGGAATTGTTCCTGTGGGTGGATATATGTAAATCAGAGTTCCTGCTCCTCAGGGTTTCATATGGAAACATTTACTAAGTTATACCAGCATAAATGGCTGTAAAATATCAGAACAAACCTTCTCCTTCAACATTAGATACTTCACCTCAGATTTTATTTGTAATTAAAATGTTCCACAGGAAATAATAACCATAGCCTTAATTAGGTAATTAAACCTGTTCTTGAAGACTTATGTAATGCAAAAGAACAATCATGCAGATGGAAAAGTTTAAACCTACTAATTATACACATGCACAAGAAAAAGCTTCTTAAATCTCTTTTTTTAACTTAGGCAAAATTACATGCTCAACAACCAGCTGCTGTGCATCTCAAGTGAAGAGCTTACTAATGCAAACCTTTTATATCACAGTGCTGCACTAAAAGCCACACCAACTAATTCTCATAAAATTAGAAGACTCAGAGCAAGTAAATCAAAGATTCACAAAAAACTTAACTCTGCTTTCTAGGTCCTCGCGTGCTTAGATGTGCCAGGAGTTCAGAATAACTTATCTTTACATCGACTGTAGATGTTCCTTCCCCACCTGCCTGTCCCATCCTTCTCTAAGAAGAGTGGTAATAAGGATGTCTCAGATGCTCATGAGGCAGCTGTTAAACCATCCTACTTTAGAGTTATAAAAAGTACAGGGATTAAAAAGGGTGGGGGAAAAAATCAAGTACAATTATTTTTCTTAGGGATAAGTGTTTGTACAGTTGTAAATGAGCTCTGAAAATTTAAAACAAGGATTTGCCCCATGCTGAGGAGCCTTACAGATATTAAAGGGATTCTAAAATGGGTGCTTTTCATTCTCTTTTGCAACTTGTTGCTCAAAATGTGTACAGCCCAAGTTGGGATCTGCATTTCAAAATTAACTTTCCTATGATTAGCCTGTGGTTTCATGAACATCCGAAAAAGGATAACTGCAGTTATACCTATTTGTATAGGAATGCACCTCCCTAAAGCATTTAGATTAGTTTACACCAGTGCCTCATGTAAACAGGCAGTGGTATGTTACAGCAAGTCAGCCGGTTCTCACAAACTTTTTAAATAGTCTTGTCTTTCCTCACAGAACTTGGACCACCGAAAGGAAGAAAACATTGGTCTTCCACACAGCTCCCTCTGCTGATTAGACCTTCATACTTTGTCACATTGCAAAACATTTATAGAAAACCATTCAGCCATACAGATTTTATAAGAGGTTAGAAATACTTGAGTGTTATTATATAAATATTTAAGTAACAAGTCTCAGGGCGGGGTGGCAGAAAAAAGCATCCAAACAAGTCAGCCTTGTGTGCCCAAAATCTACTCAGTTCCCTGAAACCCCTGGGGGGGGGGGGGGGGGCAGGGGGCAACAACAAACCAAACCAACTAAATTCACATGCCTCCCAACTGAAACAAAACTAACCATACTGAAACCTCATGGAGAAGTCCAGTTTTTCAGAAGCTGAGACAATAACAATGCCAAACTTACCTGTATTTACTAGCCAGGGTTTCCCAGAAGTGTAGAATAATTTGAGATTCTTATCCCAAGATCACATAGGCATCTTGGTAGCAAGAAAAATGCAAATCATCTTGTCTATAAAGGAAGCAGCAAATAAAGAAAAACAGAAAACCAAGCAACTTCCCCAGGTCCTAAATTAAGTCCTATCCCTGAAGGACAGACGCTACTAATCACACTGCCATATTTATTGCAAATTTAAAATGCTTATATTTTGCTTTTCTTTTTCCAGTAGAAATTTGCCTGAGTTTAAACATATAGGTTTTCATTTACAAACTGAAGGCTGATCTCTCAGCATTAAACGCTGATGAAAGCGTCACCAAATATTAAGAACTAAAAAAAAGTTATCAGCCATTTTAAGACAATCTTACAACAATACTTTCAAATACATCACGTGATGCACTTTTGCCTGGAACTTAAGAATCCTGACAAAGACTTAACTTGAAGCATTAGGGGCTAGAAATTGCAGTTTCCTTCTTTTTCAGTAACATTTGCTTATACAAAGTCTTAACAACATTCGTTACTAAAGAGTAACGTAAGTAAAGAGTACAACTAGACAGAAATCTACTTAGAGACACCCATATGTGGCGAATACTCCATAGATCAATCAATGTGGGTCTAAATTAACAAAACATCTGCAATGCAACAGAGAAGACAACACAAGAACAGTAAGAAGTTTTATACTAGTCAATTACCTGGTTTTAATTTGATTTTAGAAAAAAGTAATGGTTAATAACCCACTGCCCATCAGAAAACCACTAAGATTATTTTTGACCCAAGAAGCTACAACTGTAGACAAGATACTCAGTAGTTACTTCACCTGACCCAATCAGGAAGGATTCACTCGTGCACATTTAGATGACACAACAGTATGGTGGTGTAACAATTGTGATCATCAGCATCTGTATTAATACTTCAAAATTACAATTCATGGCCAGGTTGTATCTGTTCCTTCAGATAAGTCCTTTATAAAACCTATGTACGCCTAACACTTTCTTCATGTCATAGTTCTCTCTGTGCAGCACTTAAGACTCTCACAATATGTGCTCTCCTCACTTTTTGCAGTATATTAAGCAGACAGTGGTCGACAACTGCTCTTTGAAGATGGGTCTTCCCAAGTATTCATCTTGCCACTTCAATTTAGTAAACCAGTCTGTGTTTATTCCTGTCTCTATGGGTCCCCCAGTCTTGTACTGGACCACAAAGTACCGAAGAGTGGATCAGGAGCCCTCCTTTCTCTCTTCCTGGGAGTGACACGGGCTGAAATATCACTGGCTTAACAGCATGAGGCCTCTCAGCATGTACTATTATTATTTTATTTTAAAGATCAGTGGAAGTAGCTACTAGGTATAACAACACCTGTAGAGAAATAAGAAAAAACATGCTTTGCAGCTGCTTATGCTTCAGGCCAAAGGCTGTGTTTCCAGCAGCAAGACAACCCCACGAGTGCTTACCTGGCTTTTATAGCCAGGTTCTGGTTACTCTAAGGCCTTTATCTTGGCCTTCCACAAACAGATCTCCAATTACAGGCAACCACGTCCGTGTACATTCATTTTTCTTACTGTATTTCTGTTCACAATTCCTTCCTGTTTAAGTTTTTCCCTACAGGTATCTTGAAACTCATGAAACGGATGCATAAAAATACCAGTTTTAAAACACACTTCTCCAAAGGAATACCAATTATCTCTAGCTTCAGAAATGTTGATGTCCTTTGGGAATGGCTAGACAGAACCATCTCCTGGCTAGACACTAAACAGAACTTCTTTATGTCTGTGAACAAGCTATTTGTCCATTGCAAGAGAAATCCTTTGAGCAGATTCATGGGTTGGTTTCAAAGGATAGTCTTCATATCTGCATACTATAGTTCCTCAGAACAATCAATTAGTAACTACTTAGATGATGGAGAACAACACACCCTGTTTGCTACTAGGTTTTTGTAGAGTATAGACATGAAGCTAACAGCAACCCTGCAGTAAAAAACCCAAGCCCTAAATCTCTCCTGCTCCTTGAGGAACACTGACACAGCAGTAAAGCTTTATCCACTTGTCATTAACAGAAGTCTCAGAAGAATATCCACAGTCCAGGAGAAAAATCGCATGCATCCTGGTCAGTACTATGAGGCATCCCACTCTGCAACCCTGTCCGATTTCCTTAGGCACAACACAGGGACAATTAAACTCAGTTACCATGATCAACTGGTAAAAACAAGTAATAGCTATGTTTTGGGGATCTTGTTCAGGCTATATGAATAAGTTAAAATTATGAGTTTAACCCTATGTAAGTTTCTAAATATCTCACGCTGTGGATTTGCTTTTAAAAAATAGAAATAATAGTATCCTTAGACAGCATTCCACCTTTTGCTTTACTAGGTTTCAAAGCTGTAATTATTGCTTCTTAGACAGAAGTCATTATTACAACACTTTCTAAAACCTCTTCTCTGCACAATATATCTACAACCCATATGCTAGAGTCATTCTCCTATTTCTACCAACATGGAAAAAAGATGTGAGCATGGCAAACAAGCCTTCTTCAGTATTTGAGCATCTCTCTAGATTCCTTGTTAAACCAACACCCAGGATACCTAACAGATGTGAGAGGTTACAGATAATTGAACAAAATCCACTTATTTAACGGTTTTTGTTAGTTTTCCTCCCTCCTCAAAAAAGGTATTTCCATCTCTTCTGAATGGTTGCAAACATTGGCCCACCTGTAAACATAAACAGTGCAAACACTACACACACATTAGGGCAGGTAAGGAAAATGCCACAATCATTAGGCTGAAGCCTAGCAGCATCATGAAATATAGTGGAATAAAGAACTTGCCATGGCAGTGAGAGCAATCTGTCATCAGTATCTTCTCCAGATTGTGAGTGCAAGCAGTAAGCAACTGCAGCCCCTTGAATCAAATTTATTTTATATTGCACCATGTAAGCCCTCACCACAGAGGGACAAGAGGCTTTTAGATAGTAGTTTTAACTACAGCTGAGCAACTCTCCTTCTGTTCCCTTATTAGAGGCATATGAGGCTCAGAAGCCTCTTAAAATACACTCTTCAGCCACCACCGGGGTGATCTACTGTCCATACTTTCAAAAGATTTGTGGTTTTGACCGTTGAAGTGAAAATGCAGCTTTCTCTGTGAAATCTTCATGAGTTGCTCTCAATACATAAGCTCTTTCAGCAAAGGAAACATTCTGAAGAAGTGTCAAAACACAGGGTTTCCAGAGTCTTGGTTTTCCTGTGTACCACCATTCGTACGATGGCAGGAGCATTGGCAACAGGAGCGGCTTGTGGCCCTGCGCCAGCCTGGGAGCCGTTTCAAAGTGGATCACGCATACCAGGATTTGGGGATCTGGGGCTAGAGCAGTGCGTGACCGAGGTCAACAAAGCGAAGCAGAGCACTTTGGTCCTGCACTAAGGCTGCCGTCCCCTCCTACAAGGGTGCATGAGCAACAGCTAGATCATTGGAAGCATTTCACATAGGCAGTCTGGCAAGTCACAGATGTCACTTTTAAGTAACACAGACATTATTCATAGCCAGTCACTGCTTGCTATCTACAGATAACTGATTGCATTCAGACCAGATTGGAAACAAGTTTGGCTAAAAAAAAAAAAAAAAGAAAGAGAGCCAGACAATCTGTTCTCTCAGAGCTCCAGCTATTCCTGCATGCAGAAAGTGGGAAAGACTTCAACAGCCAGGACCCACACTTTAGCACAATAGCTGCTCAAAGTCAAGAATACAGCAAGATAATGCATTACTAGTGCTGTACAAACCTTAGCAACTACAGTTTGAGTCTGCTTTTTACTGCAGCTGGAGAATCTGACAACTCTGTTTTCCAGTCCTTGCCTGCTCTTTATTTGTGTAAGCATGGGTTTGGGGGGGGTTGTTTTGGTGGTTTTTTTTTTTTTTTTTTTTAAACATCCAGACTTTCTGCACACAGTATAACATTAGAACAGATCACGTAACAGTTCAACTGCCCATGTGAAGAAGCAGGGACTGTTTTGCATTTTTGAATTGCATGAATAAATCTGGTGCTTTTTTCTTCTTGTTAAGATTTAAATTTACAAGAGTACACAAGAAAATTTAAACACAGTAAAAACAGCAGAGTATCTACATCAGCTCATCATCACTTAACTATAGGTATCACCTGAAATGAACTGATTTTTACACCTATTCTTGGCTTCTTCACTAAAGCATGGTGTAGTATACTTATTACACAGCTGCAATCAGGATCTCCCTTCCCTAGGAGCAGAATATAATGAAGTTACAATTTTTGGCAAGTACTTCATAGCCACAACTTGCCTAGATCAAGTTTAATCTCTGTTTAGTTCAAAAATTTATTAAGTTTATTACCACCAGTTTTTGGGACTCACGATAATGTACTGCAGTCAAGAAGTTTGTTCTCTGAAAGAATATACTAATATTTAAAAAATGTAGTTGTGTTCACAGTATTTAAAAACACATTGAACTTACTCTATGATTTTTTTTGATAACTTAACCATTAGATTACAAAGCTGAACTACTAACAAAATGTTTTATGCAAGTATCTATAAAAACAGAAATTCATGTCAGAGCACCATCCTTTAAATAACTCAGTTAACTTTAATACTCTCTAACACTTCTCTCTTCATTGAGGAACTCATCTCTGCCAATACCAAACCCCAGTACTTAATAAAACTGAATGAGGAAGCAACACAGTTTGGCATTGACTTCTCTACAAGCCCTCAGATGTGGGACCTCCGAAATCCTCTTTAAAAACATAATAGTGGACACACAGTATGAATGCATTGAACTTTTCTTTTAAGTCTTCTTGTTCTTCTACTGTTGTACACCCAATGTATACAAGAAGCTGTTTATAAACACCAGACCTGAGTTTGCATTTGTGGGCACAATACAGATCAAGTGATCAAACTATGGATAGAACACACAGGAGATGTTTACAAAAGCATACAGCACAATCACACTGAAGAGAGACTAATTTTAGTATTCAAGATCTAGCAAGTTGCAGGAATTTTTAGAGGTTGATGATTATTGTAAAGCATTCCTAAATCTCTTGCTGCTATCCTTACGTGTATCAAAATCAATACAACACAAATGAGACACACAAAGCCAAACTCTCTTCCTTCGGAAAATGTAAACTCAACTGCTGGAGTCTTTTCCCAGCACTTTCAACAAAACAAAACCAAACCCCCAACAAAAACCCCACGAACCAAAGTAAGTTATAGTACCCTAGAAAAAGACTCAGAAGATTGGATGGCAAACTAAGAACCCAACATGCCACTGACTACATTTAAAAAAAAAAAAAAAAAAAAAAAAATCAAGAAAATATTTTGGTTTTTTTTTTTTTAAATTTGAATTAATTCCATCTCACTGCCTAACACACATTAAAGAAAGGCACTAGGGAAAAAAGTTGTCAGATTTTATCTACAGGAAAAACATTTAAAAATAAAGTCTGTCATGTAGGAGACTTCAGCTTTACTAATTACTTCCCTCATCCTAGACCTAGAAGATCTGAGGATATGCCTTTTTTTCCCAGGGCATGTAACTCTTTACCTACCATTTGGGTTTAGAACCATTTTTATGGTTTTTATCCCTAATAATCTTTGCACCACCAAGAGCAGTAACCATGGGTAATAGTGTCCCCAACTATTTTAGCGCATGCCATCATCTCTGAGGATCATCCCACTATTAGGAAAATTGTAAAAGTGAGCCAATAAGAAAAGCAGAAAGAGAGAAGTAGTGTACCTGCAGAACAAGACAAAGCAAGACACATGAGAACTGGATAACTGGGGACTTTCAAGGCACAACTTAAACACATTTATGTTTGGGATGCTGCAAGGACTCTGCCTTCTTCCTCTGTGCTGACCACACACAGTCTCCTTGTGCCAACACTGGCACTCACCTGATCACATGGTGGACCTGTGCAGGAATTTAAACAAGCAGAAAGCTAACTCTACCAAAAGAAAAAGAGAAAAAAAAAATTGAAGTTTCCTGTTGATTTGATGATTTAAACCAGTTCACCATGAGGTCAGACAAGCAGTAATGCCACTGCAAGAGGAAAGACCACAGCAGCACACTTATCTAACAGTGCTCTAAGCCAGTGGAACTGTGCGCACTTTTCTGTTCTCAAACTATCATCGTTCCATCTCTATGTGTGAATCCACTTTTACATTCAGAGTGACACCCCAAATCTTTCTCCTCTTTTGCATTTGCACATTGGGGTAGGGGAGGAGGAAGACAAAGATAAATTTACTGTAGGTAGAAATTAGCTGTTTGTATTAGTTAAGAGTACTGAAGTTTTAAAGCATAATATATGAACTTCTATAGCCAAAATATCTGAACACTCACTCTATACAAACAAAATTAAACAGGGGTTAACAACTTACAGAAGGAATCAAAAAGTTTTACTTACTTATCTGGAACAATGTAAACTGAACATGACTCACATGCTAGACAGTAACACAAAAAAAGGAGTGCGCTTCCTTCGGAGCTTGGATTTAAGCATCAGTGCAGAACAGCAGAATGCCTCAAAAGGATGTGTTTTCTCTGCGTGGCCAACTTACCTACCAGCACTCCCCAGCAATAGGCCTGTTTTGCTCAGATACCTTGAACAGTTCTCTAACCATCCTCAGATACTCAGAAGAGCCATAGGAATCAAAGGACAGCCTCCGTGATAATCCCCACCCAAATCCAATTTCCACTAAATTGCTGTAGATATCTTTGGGCATCTGAAATTTCAGAGTTTTTCTTTAAAGCATAGCTATGACTTATCAAACTTCCCCTTTACTGCCAAAATACCTGGAAGGAATGCACACTCTTAAGTTTTGCCTGAAAGGGTACAAACATGCAACTTCAGCTGCTTGCAAGTGAGCATGATGCAGATGTGCCAAATATAAAACCAAAACAAACTCAGAGGTTCAAGTTGAACTGCAAGATTTCTACTCATTCAGAACGAGCAGCTTCTCAACCTTATTTCATACCATGCAGGTTTAGGAGATTAAAATCTTTGCCTTTTACTTACATTTTCCTCTGGAAGTACTCTAGACTGGCACTCACGAGCAGTTGATTCTGAAGACTTTCCTGATCTTGTGAACATTTTAAGAACAAATCCCTGACCATTCATGGGCCATGAATGAGTAGTCTGCTGTTCCACATAATCATAGAATGGTTTGGGTTGGAAGGGACCTTGAAGATCATCTAGTTCCAACATCCTGTCATGGGCAGGGACACCTTCCACTAGACCAGGTTGCTCCAAGCCCCATCCAACCTGGCCTTGAACACTGCCAGGGATGGGGCAGCCACAGCCTTTCTGGGCAACCTCTTCCAGTGTCTCACCACCCTCACAGTAAAGAACTTCTTCCGAGTATCTAATCTAAATCTACCATCTTTCTATTTAAAACCATTACGCCTCGTCCTATCACTACACTCCCTGTTCAAGAGTCCCTCCCCATCTTTCCTGTAGGCCCCCTTTAAGTACTGGAAGGCTGCTAATAAGGTGTCCCTGGAGCCTTCTCTTCTCCAGGCTGAACAACCTCAACTCTTTCAACCTATCCTCATAGAAGTGCTCCAGCCCCAGATCATCTTTGGGGCCCTCCTCTGGACCCCCTCAAGCAGGTCCATGTCCTTCTTATGTTGGGGACCCCAGGACTGAACACAGTACTCCAGGTGGGGTCTCATGAGAGCAGAGTAGAGGGACAGAATCATCTCTTGACCTGCTGGCCACACTTCTTTTGATGCAGGCCAGAATGCAATTGGTTTTCTGGGCTGTGAGTGCACATTGCTGGCTCGTATTCAGTTTTTCATCCGCTATTACTCCCACGTCCTTCTCTGCACGGGTGCTCTCAATCCACTCATTGCCCAGCCTGTATTTGTGCTTGGGATTGCCCCAGCCCATGCACAGGACCTTGCACTTGGCCTTGTTGAACTTAATGAGGTTCGCACAGGCCCACCTCTCAAGCCTGTCAGTGTCCCTCTGGAAAGCATCCCTTCCCTCCAGTATGTCGACTGCACCACACGGCTTGGTGTCATCAACAAACTGGCCAAGTTGCCTTAGCATGACAGAGCTCAGTTGTCCATCACTTATGGCACATCTCTAAACAGCAACATGAAGCCCGTAGTTCATGAATACAGCTTCTAAATTAATATTTTAGAAGCTATTTTCAAAAGAAAATCAACTTAGAACCTAGCTGAATCTTAATCACCTAACAGTGCTGCAAGATATTGTTACTCAAGTGCCACTTAGACAACCATGCAGCCACCTACTTCAGCAACCTGACATCCACCAATGAAGCCAGCCATGCAAACAGGTCAACGTATGCTTTGTAACCGACCATGATGCGGTACTGCACCCTTGATGAATAACTAAACACAAGGGAAGGAAAACTGGGTTTTTCTATTATCCCCATTCTTCTAGTGGGAACACATGATTTACTAAAGACATTCTAATTTATGAAGATACAATCTGTAGAAACACTGCTTTATTTACCAAGAGACCTGCTGCACGCTGCAGATATCCAAATGCTGCACTGACACAGGGTGGTCCAAATTCAGTTACCCCCCCACACTTCGAGAAGGCTAGATCAAATGACCTCCTGAGGTTGTTTCCAACCAGAATGATTCAACAAAAGCACCTGTACTTTCTCCTGGGGGAACACAGGGAGTAACTGTGACAGCTCTCACACAGGATTTGTATTGGGTTTGACCTGACACAAGTAAGCATGAATGATAAAATAAGTTTTAAGGGTCCCAAACCTCACTTTTCCAATGATCCATGGGTGTGAAGACTGATGTTTTACAATTGTGATCAAACTCCCCCATCCAGTATGGTGGCTGCTGCAGTTTGGTGAGAACAGGCTTGAAGTGCTACAGAACTTGTCCGCCATTAAAATGAATTTGTAACATTTTGAGCATGATGTCCATTGTATTTGCTTTTTTAAGCAAACAGTAGGTGGTGCAGATGTACAAGCACTGCTCATACAGTAACTTTGTTTCCTGATGAGTACAACACCCTAGTTAAGTTATCCTTTGAAGCATACAACTCCCACTCAGGTCAGAGCTATGCTGCCATTTCATTACCAGCTGTATCGGGTCGCTATAATCTTGTTTCTATTCAAATGAAAGGAGGAACTGTTCGAAAAGTAGATAAGGCAATTACTTTCTCTTCTCTGTCTCTCCAGATTCCCAGTTAGTTGATCTTTACCTCCTGCATCTTTACTGTGTTTCCATGAGTACCATTCTCCTTCTGTAATCATCACTGTAATCATCAAGGACTCAAGTCCTTCAGTGGGGGAAGAAGTAGACCCAAGTTTGGACCAAGTTAACCAGTAGCAGGAAAGAACATATGCAACACTTTAGATGGAAATGAGTCTTGTTATTGAATAAGTTTAATTTTCAAAATGTCCTCCTGACAGACCCTACTGATAAGAAAAAAGGACTGTGAAAAAAAAGAAAAGCACACTCACTGTTGAAATTCTTCAATTTTTGATTGGATGCTTTAAGTACAGATGGAAAAAAATGTACTTTTGGTGGAATAAACACAATCTTGTGTAAACCTGCCAAAGTAATCAATACTTGCCAGATGTCACTCTATCCCAATAATTTAAGACATTCCTTAGCAATAATGCAGTAACATTTTATGGGACAAGCCAAAAGCAAGTCAGATGAACAGATGCAGCTTAAGCATAATCTATAAATTGAGTATGAACTATTCAAGAAAAACAATGGATTTTTTTTAAGTGACTTTTTGCCTTTGTTAGGGTACAGATGTTTGATTAAAGATGTATTTGGTCTTATGGGAGAAGCTCCCAAAGACGTTGCCAGTAGTAGTCCAAAGTTGTTAAGTCCAATTATTTTTATATAATGTGAATTTGCCTGAGAGTTGCCTTCATGAAACATCAGCTTATTAGAGTTAAGAACTTCAGAGCTGGACATGCTACAGAAAACGGCCTTTTTAGATCTTCATTTTGTTTTACAAGCTAGGTTCCCCAGCGGTACTACATACTTCTGTGAAGCATTTTGTCCAGATGCTGCCCTGATGCACCATATGGTGGCTTTACAGAAGCAGCTCACAAACTAGGTCCATCAAATGAATTCAGTCCTACTGGAGAAAGAAAAAAAAAAAAAAAAGATGACGACAGCCAGTGGCACCAGAGCTATACATTCTACAGAAAGGGACAGGGAATATCTTAGGTTTTCATTAAAAAATGGCTTTATGAAACAAAGAAGTGCTATGTGGAGACAGCAATCAGCAGTAGTCATTTATGTAATGTCAGCCCTCCAGTGAACTCACTTGAGCTTCCAGAAGGAAAAACAAACAAACAAACCAACCCTGTCCTTGCTTTTCAATGCATTTTGTCCTATTTCAAGAAAGATCTCTGACATTTGGTAGAAGCTTCAGTGGAGGGGAAGAGCTGTCTACCTTTTAAAGATACTTTTTAAGATTGAAACAACACCGAGATGAGAATAATTTTATTTACATCACTAGGCTTTCCTAGAGCTAACAATCCTGCCAAATCTTAGCTTGCTCTCATCACAACGCAAACATTGAACTTTGGAATATCAACTGCAAACTGTTGTCTGTATTGTCAGTTTTTTTGTATTCCTGTACTACTCTATATATCGGGGTACAGACAACATGTTATCTACTTGGAGGTGAAAGAAGTGTTACCCAAAAAACATTAGCTTCCAAAATTTAGGCTAGGAGACTTAAAAAAAAAAAATCCCGCATGACCACAACCTGTTATCCCCTGAAGGCATGTGTCATGCTGCCAGACATGATTAGAATGTGATAAGAAAAGAATTTTAAAAACACTAAAGATCATGTACAGGAAACAGCTTCAGGGTTATGACTTATCAATCCAATCTATTTCTAGCTTTGTAATTAATAAGAAGTGGTCAGTCAGACAAAACATTCCATCAGTACTTGCAGTAAGACTTATGTATATTCTAAGTTCCAACTAAAAGTATCCGTATTTTTAAACGCAAAGTGTATTTGTTAAGAAACCTTAGCCATTATAAGAAAAAAAAACTGTTTAAAAAGTAAGGGCCAGTTCCATCCCTCCCTTGTTCTGAAGGTCTCTCTGTCTATTTGTCAACCATACCCATTACTGGGCAAAATTATTTCTAGCTCTTTGTTATTCACACCCTTTTGGTGTAAAATATGGGCAACTTTGATACTTGAAAGCAGCTTCTTGAGCAAGTTGCTCAAGACCAGGAGGATCACAGGCATTACACACTATCATTACATACTGAATCCCTAAGTGCTCCAACTGCTGCTGATGTTCAAAGGACTGGCATCTCAGATGCAACTACGTTGTTTTTAAAAGTTTTTTTTTTTTTTTTTTTAAACTTAACATTCAGGCATATATTTGAAGCTGTGCATCATCTGATGAAGACTGAATGCTAATGCAGTAACATTCAAAAATTTGGGGCTTGGTTTCCTTTTTAAAAGCAGTACTGCATCACTGAGCACCTCTCTATGGCAATTTTGATACCTCGTGATTGCACAACAAAACTAGCATCAGGGCTGAGCAATGCTTCACTCAAAGCAAGCTGTCACTTAAGAGACCTCCCATTTTCTAGAAGCACATAGGCGTTGACCATTTTTACTTTTCAGTTGTCGTTGTTGTTGGTTTGTTTTTATTTACTCGCCCTTTGCCACTGGCTAATAAGTACTTCCCAGACTGTGCTTATTTGTACATATTCTGCACCAGTAAGTCCTGCGATTTGGAAATGTATTTTTGAGAGTCTCTCATTACACGTTGAGTTTCAATCCATTTTAACACCTTATAAGATGCTTAGCACCACAGATCTAACTCCCTGTCACCCAATGGCCAAGCCACATGCTAGGTAAAGTACATTTCATAACAGCTCTTGCTTCTACATCCCTATATTGCACTTTTGCCCACTCAAGAGGCAACTGGCAGTATACCCTGTTCAAACTCAGAACAGGATGACAACAGCAACAAAAGAAACCTTACAGGAGGCCCAGGAATCGCTCCATTTTTTCCAATATGAGAGAGTGGGACAGCATGTTCCCATCAGCAGCTTACTCCTCTAACAACCCAAAAAGCAGGTGTGAACAACATTAAATAGAGACTGCTAGAGATCTACAATTAAAACCTGACATTTTTCTGCAATTATAGCTTCTTAGGACAGAGGAGATAGTAGCATCACATAGAAATAGCTGTATTTAGAGTCCACGTATAAATTCATCAGCAACAAACAACTGGGAGGAAAGGATGTGGAAGAGAAAGGCAGAAGGAAGACAGAAGGATTCCTTGAGGAGGTTAAGCTGCTGCCACACACAAATACCCCGTTAAACACCGACCACGGGTTTGTGTGCCATGTGGGAGAATGTTAATTGTTTACAGGTACTCAGGGCTGGACGACTTGGATGAATACCAGGAAGCAGCGTTGAGAAAGTCCATTGTACAATTAAGAAGGGAGAGGAATCGCTGAAGGAGGCACTTTCATTTAAGCCCATCCTGCTAGTTCCTAACCTAATTATTTACCACTGAGGGTTTCCTTTCCCAAGATTGAATTCAAGGAACAAAAAAACACCCCTGAAAGAATGTTTTCCTTCTCTTGTGGGAAGAAGGGTACAAAAGGAGACAGGTCTTGTTTGGTGTAGCACTAACCAGTATTTGTAGAAGATAAAAAAAAAGAAAGAAAGCCTTCTGGTCTATTTGAGAATGGCTTCAACATCTGCCACTCAGGTGATTCATTACTAGCACCTATGTCTCACAGCCCCATCAGAAGTCTACAAAATCTAGCAACACTTTTCATGTTAAGAAGATAATGCTTACAAGGACTTAGCTAAAAACTCTCAAACTGTATGCCTACACTTCTGAGAAATGACTGTTCCCTTTTTAAACAATATTTTGGTCAAGTTGGCCAGATGCTTGAGTTCTGCACTGCCAGCAATTCCTTGCCATTTCTTTTCTGCAGAAGATCTTCTGAATGCTTATTTATTTCACCCAAGTGTAACAACCCACCTGAAGTCTCAATAGCCTCCTGAGATGGCCCTTCTCCTTCCAAGGCCTTTAGAGGGAACCTGTGGCAGCCACAGCCCACATCCCAAGCAGGATTAATCCGCAGGCCTGAATTTAGCACCTGCCCATCCTTCCTTCAGAAGGAGGACCAACAGTTACTGACCCCAAATGGCCTCTTCATGATTATTAACAAAACACATTTCTCCAGCAGTCTGGGGCAGGCCTATCTCGCTCCCATACCTTCAGGACAGGCTCACTTCAGCGCAAAAGCTCCTCAGGAATGAGGGCGATAAGGAAGCGCTCCTTCGGCTATTCAGCAGAGCCCATTTCTTCCTCCCTCTGCTGTCTCCAGGCCTGGCTAAACTAGTTTGGGCAGCTTACCGGGGGGCCTAGGGAGAAAAACATCAGAGTGCTTGCTTTTCTTCTGTCGTCTCCTGTGCTTGTGGAGGGGCTGTTATTAGGCTCCTGCCTCCCATCTATGACCATCGACACCCTCATGGAGCTGCCACCGCAGCAACAGGCAACGCATGTCCTCGTCCTGCCAGAGGGTCTTCTGGGGAACGAAAGCCTGTGAGGAAAAGCTCGGTCCCCAGGCACGGAGTGCCATGGCCTGCCAGGCTCCTGCCGTACCCCTCCGGTCAGCTGGGGCAAGCTGAGGCCGAAGGCTTCGTTTCACTTCAGGTTATCCAGCTCTACCTGCAAAGCCACATCCACCTTCTCCCGACAGAAAAAAAAAAAAAAAATGAAGCGAGATGTCATCTCAAAAGATGTGCGTCTAAATGTATCTTTGAGCATATGGGCTGGGACCTGCAAGCTTGTTCCCTTTTCCTTTGCGTTTCAGTAGTTTTGGACAGTGGCAAATTAACAGAGAGGCACAGCAAGCAGAGAAACGGGGAAAAAAAAAACCCTCCATTTTTTACAGCAGCAGGTTGCCGTCTGTCCTTCAAATCCATTTATTTCACTCATTTCAAGTAGGATTCTAATAACTTGAGGGAAATGAAAAAGCGCGGTCTTTATTTTGCTCTCGGCATCACAGCGAACCTGTCTCTTAGAGGAATCCTAAGCTTCACTCTTGAAATACAGTCAGGCAGACGCACTTCGAGTGCCACAACACCACACCGAAAAAAAAAACCCCAACCCCAAACAAAAAAAAAAACCCAAACCAAAACCCGCAGCGTCGCTTCCAACACCTTCTCCCGCAAGACCGTAGGACCGGCTTCCCCCAGCGCCCGGCGGGACCCAGCCGGGCCGGGGCCGCGGGAGCCGGGCTCACCGCCAGCCTACGGGCGCCATCTAGCGCCGCTCCCGCCCTTTTCTGCCCCCGCTGCCCCCAGCCGCCCCTCCCGCCCTCCTTCCCTCTCAGGCTGAGGCGAACGGGGGAACGAGCTCTCGTTATCGTTCACCCGGCTAGAAATTAAGCCGCCATCACAAGTCACACCACCCTTTGTGCTGCAACTCCATCGCACCTCTCCCGGCTGAGGCGGGGAGAGCCCATGGCCTTTTTCCACCCGGCACCCCCCCGGGGAATTAAGAGCAGCCAGAGCCCTAACACCACAGGCCCTGAGCTTTCCATACCCCACCAGTCAACTAGGACATCTGCTGCCATCTTGGGTGTCTGAAGATGGCGTTTGCCTGACCAGACATGGCTGCCACCCTCCTCATCACAACAGCCAGCCTCTCAGCCCTTCCCTGCAGTCACCAGCTGCAGGAGAGCCCAGGCGGGCACCATCACGCTAGTCTGCTTTTCTTTGCAAAACCAGAAAGGTAGTTACAGCTCAAGCCCCGTATTTCAGTATTTAAGTGAAAACATCCAGTACTGTCACTAACTTTGCGTATTTTTCATCTATGCAGTTTCAAGGTGACTATTCTCAAGCATTTCTCCTGCAGGCAGCCAGCACAGCACTGACTTGAGATCCGCCTGCACCTTCTCAGGCAGGTACGCTCTGCCCTCCATGTTGTTAACGCACCTTCCAGTGCTGGCCCAACAGCTACAGAAACACTTCAGTTCTGGAGATGCAGATCTCGGGCTTTCTTATAGAAGTGTGCTTGGTCCACATCTGTTGTGTTACAGGCACAGTGTGTGCAGACGGGCTCATGTGTCTTCCAAGGTGTTTTTCTTAGGGGCCAAATTCATAGCTGTACCAAGCTGTGTGCATACTTCGGTCAGAAGTTTGCATAGTTCATTTGCAGTGTGTCCTCCTGGTACTTATTTGATTCTGTGAAGTATCACAGAACAAACTAGCTTGCAGGTAAGGGCTGGAACTGTTCCACAGGAAAGACAAAATGGAGGCTACCAGAATGCTGTTAGACATCACTGTTACAGAATTCTCTTTAGCTAGTAATTTTGGAATGCTCTCAAGAAATAACCTTTTCTATGTACCCTTCCACAGTGTACCAATTTTTAATCATTTTTACCTTCCTTAAACAGGACACAGTTCGATAAAAACTTAGAGGCTGCTGGCATTATTTAAAACATTGCTTTACTTTGCCCCCCTCCCTTTTATCCTTAACACATGCATGTTCTTTAAGAGTTTTAAACACTTTCTTACAGTATACATGATGACATGCACCTGTAACTGAACAGAAGGATCACTCAAGACTAATCCATTCACGCTTCTGACCCCATACATTTTTGCTTACTGCCACAGAAGACATGGGTGCCAAACATCTATCAGGGGCCTCTTGTCAGAAAGCATTTGTGTGAGAAAAAGCTAGCTTTTAAAGATGCCTGGAAGAGGCACACAGTGACCTATTCAGTAGTCATAGTTTTTAGGATACCTACATACAAATCAAGACTGCAAGCAAATGGCTCTGGAATTATTTACTAGAAGGACTGCTTCCTAAAATTTACTTTGGGTTTATTGCTACTTCCAAAACAGATTTATGTCTTGCTGAAGTGTTGCACCATCAGGTCTGTATTTTGTGGTGACAACTCCTCAAAACTATTTCTAAACATGTTCAAGCTCTGATCTCCAAATACATCTCTATTTCCTGAGGTCAAGTCTTATGCCACCAGTTTTACAACAGGCAGAAAGTTACTTAAGTCTCCTCAGAGACTTTAGTCACCAACCTTATTACACGATACTGTCTTTGACTAGTTGTCAACCACTACGACTAATAAAAAGCCAGAAGCATGCTCTTCTATTCCCTTATCTTTTTCAATGGAAGCCGTTTCATCCATGAAACCAATAAGATGCTTTGTACTGCTTGGCAAAGCTTTCAGTCTTTCTTCAAGCTCACTGTATATACCATTATATACATTAAAGACCAATTTTCCCAGAGATTCTCATACTTCAGCCACAGCACCCTTTTGTTTCTCTTGTACCCGAAGATGACTTTGCACACCAGACCTTATGCTTTGAAAGTACTGCCAAAAGCAGTTTCTCTTCCAGACATGCACTGCAGACTCCACAGTAATATCTCTCAGAAGAGCTTAAAAATGCTCCAGGAATGGTATAACAGAATGAGTCCCAAAGCTACCAGATTAAAAATGAGTAAAACCTGCCACCCCCCCGCACAACTCTGCATTCAGAAGGCTGTCAGTTCCCTAGTCTGCAACGAGGACTGCTCCACCAGAACAAAGCTGAGAAGCTTCCAGCTGAGAAAAGCTTATTTGATTGACAAGCATATGCATCCCTATCATACACCCTTCTCTGCTCCCCCCATAGCAGCTATAGGCAAGCACTACTGCACACAGTCACAGCAGTTCACAGCAGCAGTGGTTTAGTCTCCATCATCATGCTACCTCACTGGTGGACAGCTATACTTCAAAAAAGCCACAGTTAAGGCAACAATCGATTCACTATGATAAACACTTGATTTTTCCCATGGTAAGTAACGCAAAATCTAGCAAGGACAAAGGAGAACTTGCTACTGGAATTAATAGCTGTAGTCAAGAGGTCGGAAGCCGGTTGCGCCTCACCTCTGTGACTGGGAAGCCACACTGAAGATGGAGGTCTGCAACACGACAACCTGGTGCAGCACAGCAAGCTTCTGTAGCATCTTCTGTCCCTGATACTTCACTGATACACAAGGCCACCACATACTAGCTAAGCATCCTTGTGACTTTTGGGGGGGGAGTGGCGGATTAAAGTTGAAAGGAAAAGCTCAAGGACTGAACAGCACAAGAGCCTGAACACCACAGGGTTTTCACTCTCATCTTAATCAAGTTAGAGATAAAATTTAAGCGATAGACTAAGCCTACCACATTCTTCAAGTTTAAAGAGACTCCCATGTGGACACCTGCGATTTGCTACTCAAGAAGGAAACAAAAATTCAAATAAACCAATAGTTGTACTCCAAGTTAGAATACATTACAAGAGTCAACTATTTCATGTTATTTTTTTAAACTATAAAAAGAGGCAGTCAAAGCAACGTTTCAGTTAGGTAGAGAATGCTGCATTAATTTCAAGAACTAAATAGTGGTAAAGTTGGAGTCTGTTGCAGTGGTTAATGAATGAGGTGACTGTTTTCAAAGATATCCACACATGTACAGATCATAGCTAGCATGAACGGTTTTTACAGCACTGCTGTATAATCTCATTCAGTTATTTGACTACTGATGGTAATTAAGGACCAGAATCCATTGCCAAAAAAATAAACAATGTGAGCAACCACCAAAACTTAGGCAATGGCAGAAATTGTGTGTGGCTATTCCAGGTTTATTGCCAAGTACTTAGCCCTTCAGAGAAAATCTGAAGTTAAAATAAGTTCTTGAATAAGTACAAAATCTAAGATTGGAGCCGAACACTTTACAAGCACAGGAAAAACAACAATAACCAAGAAAGTTTGTTTATGTAGAATTAGTATCTTGAACCTGGATAATGAGGAATAAGATTCACAGATCAGAACTACAACAAGATTCACAGATCAGAACTACTACAGCAATAGAATTGTATGGATAGAGCCAATCCAGCCTTATTTCCTTCAGGACTTGCACAGGAATACAGCTACACCCCAGACTTTTTGTAGGATCTGACCCTAGTAAGGTAAGTACTTTACCATGCATATTGCTTGTTAACTACCAAAACTGATGTAGTAGTACTGAGCTATTAAATCAAAGAAATGTGCATCATGATTAGGGGTGCTAGCTGTAACGTATTATATACGAAAATGAAACATTATGTACAAAGAGAAACAAGCATAGCAAGTGATATCTACAAACTAAAGTCACAGTGGCACATTGAACAATTTTAGGTTAACCAGACTCACTTAAAAATAGAAACCAGAGGCTGGGCTCTTCTCTCACCCCATTTTACATGTCTTTACTTCCATTGATTTCAAGTGGAGTTCTTCACAATTTATGCCATTGTGAGAGGAGAATCAAGCCTTGTGTGTTTGAAAGGAAACAGCAGACATGTTTCCCACCAGAGTGCAGGGGGAGATTTAAAAAAAAAACCCAACCACAAGTATATGAACTGTGAAACCGATAGAGTACACAAGCAAAGGCAGGCAAAGAGGCTCTAGCTGGGGGTGGTGGTGGGGAACTTGCAGCTTATCCAGGGTTTTTTGAAGACTTGGGATTGGTATTAAGAAGTCAGAAACCCGGTCATGAAACTGGATTTAAAATAAGATTTTAGAAATAAGTATTTTCTTTCCACAGACACCATTGATTTATATTTTCCTACAGTTATTCCATAAAATGAGGAGTAGGTCATTTTCTTTGCTAAGGACAGAGGCTTTCCATTCCCAGAAACTGGGAGGCTGGGGAGAGGCCTAAGTATTTACATCACTAGAAATGGTGCCTAACCATCACTCACACCCAAGCTCAAATTGATGATCTTCCAAAACCCCTCAGGATCATCCGGACAACTAATATTACAGTAGTTAGAAGGAGCAACACTCGTGACTGGAACTCAATTCAGACAGAAGACTAGATGATTTACAGGTGACAAAACCACTTCATGGTTTGGACGCACAGCACAACAGAAGCTGCAGCTTTATGGTCCATTTTTTGGGGTAGCAGCATGTGGTCAGGAATCTCCTCTTTCACCATCCTGGTGTGCAACTCCGTGTACTAACACAACCCTTGTACCAGTCTGTGCTGACTTGGGAAGCTCACTTAAAACAAAAAGCAAGAAAACTCCCAAACCCACAAACGTTTGCAAACCACCTCCACGTCCCTGCTCAAGCCACGCCAGCACAACTAAGTGACAGTGCAAGGGAAATAACTTGAGTATTTTACAGAGGGAACACAGACTTACTTTACTGTTTCATCGGGTTTATATACTATAGTAATGCAAGATTGAAGTCATTCATACTCATTCAGCATCCAACACTGACAGAATATTACTGTAACTGCCTGTTTGGAAATGCTTTTCCCCCCAGTCGTGTGCACAACTGGTGCCGCAGCTCACATACTGGTTTGTAGGTCTCCCCCTGCACTCCAGTAGGAAGACATGCCAGCAATTTCCTTTTAAAAAACAAGTCTAGATTCCCTTCTCACAGTTGCATTAAATATTGGCTGATTTAATACATGACAAAGCAGGAAGAAGGTAAATGCACAGAATTGCATGAAGGAGGATGACTTCTACCTGCAGAAAAAAACGTTGCATAATTCAAGATATACCTGCTGATTTTCATGAGACCTGTTCTTTCAAAGCATTAGTCTCCTTCCAGAGGCCATGGGAAGGTGGAAAGAGACCCAAGAACAAACACATCTGCCCTTGAATATCCAACTTTGAGTGTTACAGAGTTAGTTTAGATGCTGAACACTGACTTGCACATCAAAGTAAGGAGGAAAAAAAAAAAAAAAGCCTTACATGAACAGAAGCCTGGTATCACCTTAATTCCTAAAATAAGGCCACCAAGTACACCTTTCTGCTATACCACAGTCAAAGCATCCTCATCATAGCAGTACCTCTTTACAGCATCAGCTGCAGGCTAATAAGACATCAACTAATAGGTCAAAAAGGTTTATAAACAGCTACAGTACGAGACAGACAGGGAGACATTAAAGACTAACCTACCAAAATTACAGCCTAAAAGATGGCAGATTCAGAACTAGGCATAGAGCTCTGGGTGTCAGGGAGATTTTGCAAAGAAATCTGAAAAGCAATAAATCTGCAGCAATGAAACAGATGCCTGCTTGTCACTGTGGTCACTTCAGTTCAATCAAATACCTGCATTGCTCAATTTCAACATATTAACAGCTACCCTGAAACCGTAAGAGCTGTTCTTATATGAAATCAAGAGTTTTACATAACTGGAAATATCATATATTGAGAAAGAAATAGCCTATTAGCCTGGACCACTGAACTACAGCTTCACACCACCTGAAATCCCCTGGAAAGAGTGTCCAAGCAGATTGCCTGTATAAAAGGTCAGGAGGTAAAGCTTGATGTTTACTAGATTCACCAACAGCTAAATCAACCATTCAGCTCACTAACCTACTCGGCAGCACCGCCGAGCGCTTCCACAGCTTTTTGGCTGCTCGTGCTCGAGCACAACAGTGACCCGTAGGGCCACGCGGATGCCCTCCCCAGCCTCACCCTAGTACACGGCTCACTTCCCCAGGGCCTCCCGCAAGAGGGGACTCGCGCTCGGGGATCCAGCTGCAGAGAAGAGCTGCCGTAACACAACCGCTTGCCTTCTTAGGCAGTTCACATTTCTCCTGAATAGTAGTGGTGCCTCCTAGTTAGATACCGTCTGAAATCCAAACCTACACCGAGCTGCTAAGAGGACGGAACAAAGCTGCATCCTGGGTAACAACATTCTTACCAGGCTGGAAGTTATGTACTTTTCTGGTAGATGAGAGCCTTGTCTGCTTCCTACGTGTTTGGCAGTACTCTAAGACATTTGTTGGCTATTGGCCTGCCAAGCTGTTTAGGCTTATAAGTTCCTTTGCACTCTCTTTATACTATTAATTTTGTTAAATGTAAACATATCCTCTCTGTATCTTATTCCCATATTCCATATGCACAGAACGAACTCATTTCAGTCCTAGGATGAATGGGAACTCAGTATTTATCACACAGATCCACCATGCTTTGCAAACAAGACTGAAAAAACCCCTCTCGCAATGAAGTTATCCATATGATCTTTCTGATGAGCAAAGCATGAGGAAACAGTTCAAAGCTCTCAGAAAGCCATATGTATACTTTTACAAAAGACATCTGCAATTCACCAGCGAGATTCTAGACCTAGCATAATTCATTTAGCAGTCTGTATATATAGATGCAAATACACTAGGTTCAGACATTTCTTCAATACCTTCAGAAAATTCATTTTGAAGTATAGAAATATTCACACTTTGAATAGTCATCTTGGCATGCAAAGCTTTTTTTCCCTACAAAAATACCGATTCCTGCAAGGAGGCTGAAATAAAGTAAAAATACGTTTTACATTAGTCCTCGAGTATGTAAACAAACACATGCAATTTCTTTACATAAACACTTTTGAACTTCTGGGTGATTAACTGTGACACTTGATTACAAAAAGAGATCTTTAAAAAACATCTTCACTAATCATGCACTAATTTTTAACATACTTGAAAACAAGTCAGCTTTTACTGCGGTTAGACAAGTCGATCCACACTTGAAAGTGCAAGGCGGCTTTCAATTTGTGCCACGGTTATTGTGCATTCGTGTTGCTACAGAAATGGGCCATGGGTGAGGGCAGTGTCCGACTAGCCCATGCGCTCGACAGGTTGAGCAAGAGTGCCTGGGTGCCTCAGTGGAGCCTCTTGCTGAGCTAGCACCATCTCTGTCACAGGAGTGCTTTGTTAATGACGAGATTAGGGGAGGATAAAATAGGTAAAGCTGAACAATTACGGCGCTTGTATCAAAGGTGGTTTACGTTGCTCCAATGAGGAGCATGGGAATACAGAAGAGATGTGCGCTTTGAGGAGCGGTGCACCAGTATCTGTCTAGATATGTTTAAAGATTCAATTGCACAATTCTTAACACGCAAGTTTTTAATTTCAGGCTTTTTAAGACTGGTGAGAGAAGATGCGGCTTTCCTACAGAACAAGAGGATGGGAGAGTCCTACCACACAGCATGATCTGAAGTCTACCTTGCTACATTCATAGCTGTATCCATGTTCCTATTTTCTTTTTAAAACACTCAAACACCTTCAGAAATGAAGACATTTGGACAATGAAGACTCCTTTTAAGAAAACTTAAGGGACTAACATCACCCTGCTTAAAAAAAAATACCAACCCTAAGTTTATTATAAGCATCGTGATATTGCCATGCAGATTTTTAATCATGCTCGTTGCAATTATACAAATCAGTGATCAAATCCACCGAGAAGTCAGTTTTCATATACACCACATTAACACAAACATTAGACATGGATTTGGCACGTTGCCGTCAGTGAAGCCTAGTTCTGGAATCATGTAATATTAAGACTAGGGCTACTTGATACAAGATTAGAAGGCAACAAGCTCAAAAAGGTGGTTATAAAAACATCACAGGAAACAAAATTTATTTTAAATAAAAGCAAAGCAATCCTATTTCAATATTTGGATGGCAGTTGGAAATGCTTTTTTGGCATGCAGCTGCTCTACGAAGCCAATATTGTGTGTAACTGGAAACATTTCAAAAAACCAGAATTGTTACTAAAGTCAAAGACTGTAATTGCAAGCTGTGGGATCTGTGCTTAGATAAAAGAGGGGCAACTGAATAAAACTGTGACAGATATAAACCTACACGCACACTCCATAATACTCTTATCACTTTATTGCCAACTCAGTGGAACTAGAGAGCAAGGGGAGGGGAGTGGGTGGGAAGGAGAAGGAAAATGAAGGAGCGAAGCACACACAGCAGAACAGCAAGAGCTATCAGGTGCTATAAATCAATGTTTCAAACACAAACCTTAGACAGGAGTACATGACTTTGGTACAGAACAACTGAAATAACACAGCTCCAGCTTTTGTTGATGTGTAATCCACTGGAAATGAAAGGCCTGCCTGAGAGACTGTCTACCCCAGGTTTACTAGCTAGCAAAACAGTCTGAGCTTGATAGGTTCAAAATGATCTTGAAAAGCAACTCACCAATCTTACGGTTATATTTAAGAACTTTTAAGGATTTAGCTTTCCAGGCAGAGTTCCAAGAAAAGGTAAACTAGCAAAAAGCTGTCATTTACAGATATTTTAAAAATACTAAAAATGTTTGTATTGGCTCATACCTCTTGTATCTGAGCACTTCACTCATTTTGTACATTTAAAAAAGCCTCCTTGCACAAGAACGTGCTTGAGAAGTATTGTCGGTTTGTGCTGAGAAGTCATTTGCTCATTTAGTTTTGCCAAAAAAAAAATGTATAATGTATTTAGTGCACAATACAAACAAGCAAAATACAAAGAGGAAGAGCTATAGCAGACCACTGGTGAGATTTTCTTCAGTAACCAGAAATATCCTTTGACAATGAACCAGCAGCCAAAGAGCTGTTTCTGTAAAAAAACCACGTAATTTTGGCAAATTGTGATCTGACAGTCTATCTGGGAATTTCTGCCAGAAGTGCCACGACTTCAGTGTGCTATCACTTGCAAAACATGTTTCTTCCCATCATTCTTCAGCCACAAGGTGGGAGGGGGAAAGATGAGCGATAGCTGTGCTGTATCCTTCCAAGCTGGTTCTTCCCACTATACAACTCCTAATCCAAACAATTTAAGCACACAAGTAAAAGCTACTCATTTCTGTAAACATTTCCAGGAGCAGGACCTAAGCACGCACAGCTTACACCAAGCATTTAATGACTAGAGCTAACCTCAAGTTTACCTCCGTTCAAAGAGCATAAGCAGAAAACAGTGCTGGCTAAACTGAAGCTTAAGGCTTAATACAAGGGGGTAAACTGATACTGATATAAGCCACTTGGTCATTACGCACCCATCTTGATCAAGTATTCTTAATGCAATATTGTATTACACAACAGTTTTCCCAGAAACACAAATGATGCTTTATAATTATTAAAAAACCCCAAAAAGTAATGTTTCAGAGAATGTTTTTATACCCCAACAGCAGGGATCTCTTTACTTTAGGATAAGGTAGCAGTAGAAAACAGAAACAAAACCCAGCTTGTCTGTTTGTTTGCTTTAAATGGACTTCACCACTGCACATACAATTAACTCCAGAATGCACAAGACATAGCATCCAAGCAAACAGAGGCTTTAAATTTAAGCGCAACTCTCGGGCTGCTCGGTTAGAAGCCTTGTACAGCAGCCGTTGACAGTGTATTACACAAGATCCATATTACCAAGCGAAGGACTTTCAGGCTAGGATACAAAGGCTGCGGCATTAGAAAGGGTCAAAGCAATCTGCAAAGACATAATATGAACCAAAGCCATTTAAATTACTCTGTAAAATGGAGACGTTCATTAGCATAGAAAAGTTTCACGGGAAAACAATGACAAAGTAAAAGCCATCTGATTTTCATATGCTAATTAATTAAATATGCCAAATGCATTTAATCTCTTATTATAACCATAGGGGGAGACAGACCAAACTCTTGAAGTTCTGAAAAGCCAGGTCATTAGCGTGCCAAGTCGTTCTTCAGATCTCCTCCTTATACACAAATTTACATTCCCAACTTATTATATATGTAAGTAAAACCTGGCTCCCCCCCTCCCACCCCCTCCCTTTCTCCTTCTTTGGAAGACACTTGCTATCTCCTGCTGCTGTATTCTAAATGGCTTATTAAATGTTAGAAAGAACTCGTTTGCTAGGAAAAAAAACAAACCAAAACAAAACAAAAAAAGCACAGAAGCAGTTCTGCCAAAAGCCCGAGTTAAACACCCCAGTCCCCCTAAGATGTAGCATAAGCTAGTTGAAAATTAGATTAATAACATTCTTGCACATATGCATAAAAATCCACACATAGTTTGTCATCTTTCACTTTTAAGTTCAGATGACACTTCTAGCCATTTCTTGCCTTTCCAAACAAGAAAAGGATTCTGATGTTTACGTAAGGTTCCTCTTGCTTAATAAATCTTAAATCGAAACAGATTTTTTTTTTAAACAATTACCTTCTTCAGAGTTATCATACTACAGGATATTAGGAAAAACCAGACTCTCCTGTTGCTTTTACCCACATCTGACTCCAATCTTAATAGTTTAGCTATTAACCCTGTAAGGTCCCCCCACACGCACACCTTGCCCAGTTGATGTTAAAATTTTTATGTGACTGATCCGAGCTTACTCATTACAAAACCTTTTGTTATACAGAAAGAGAGCAGCTCCGTGGACCTTGATTTACAGGACACAATTAACCGTGTTGTTGGCAGAACCGCACCAGCCCTGCTCATCCGGGGCTCTGCAGTGAGAAATGAAAGAATCTGTCTACTGCAGGCAGAGCAAACCGCTCTCCTTCTCCCATTCCTTCCCTTTTCCAAGCCCACTCTGACCTGCTGACATTTGGGGATGAAAACCCGGCCGCTGTCATACACCCGTGCTGTAGAGCAGCCGTACAAGTCACGATAATCCCTCCTCGAAATAATAATAACAACTAGAGCTAAAGAGGGAAAAAAAAAAAAAAAAACCCACCTCCGGCTCGACAATCTCAGGAGGCACTCCGAGTTTGCCATGCAAAACATGCAGTTGGAAGACCTCGGTTACCAGCTCAGGAGAACTGGGGAACTTTGCCAGCAGCAACGCTAGCCATTTCTTTTTGCCACCTTTTAGATTTTAGCACGCAGGGAATATGCATTGTTAACCTCTAAATCCTCCGTACAAACATTTCTCAGAGAGCTTGTAAAATATCCTTCCCCCCCCCCGCTGCGTTTCCTGGCTCTCCAGTTGATGGCATTGAGAAACAGCGGTACCGGCGAGGGCTTTATTTTGCTTTCCTCGCCCCCCCCCCGCCCCGCCGGAGTCCAACGACAGATTCCTCTCCGGAGCTCAGACCCCCAGGAAGGCGACCTGGATCCGGCCCAGCCCGGCCGGACGATGGATAAATGGTGGCCCAATACATTCTGCCGGGGGAAGGGGGCTGCGGCAGCGTCCTCCGCCTATTCCAGAGCTCTCTTTTCCTTAAGGAAAGCTCCCGCATCCCGCACCCTCCTCTTCGCACCGGCCGCCCCTGCCCGCCGCGCTTCCCGCTCTCCCCGTCCGACAACTCCGGGCAGGACGGCGCTGCCGAGTGCCGGCTCCGGGCTCGGGGCGGGGAGGGGAGGACACGGGGACGGGACGGGCTCCTCACGGCCACGTCCCGGCGATGTAAAGCCCTGGCGGGGCTCAGGACCCCCGCCGCGGGAAGGGGCTCCGCCGCCAGCAGTGGCACGGTCCCGCCGGCGGAGGGACGGACAGACGGACGGGCGCCCCGACCCCCACCGGGGCGTCCCGCCGCAGGCTGCTGCTGCTGCTCCCCCCCCCCCCCCCCGGGGCGGCCCGCCGCCGGCGGCGGCGGCGCCGCCAACCCCCCCCCCCCCCCTTCCCCGGCGAGCCGCCACTTACCGAACGGCGGCGACCCGTGTATCCCCGGGCGGGGTGCCGTCACATCGACAAGCGGGGGAAGGCGGGTTAACCCGACTCTTTGCCCCGCCGAGTCAGCGCCGGCGGGAGACCCGCATCGCCGGGGCAGCGCCGCGGAGGGGACGGACGGACGGACCGACCGACCGACCGCAACCTCCTCGTCGTCCTCCTCCTTCACCGGCAGCCGCCGCCGCGAGTGACCGAGCCCCTCGCCCGCTGCCCGCCCTAATGGGGCTCCGCCGCTCCGCGCCCGGGACGGCGACATGCGCGTTCCGCCGCGCCCAGTGGCTACCGCCCGCACCGCCCGCCAATCGCCGTCGGGCCGGGGCGGGCG
>JAVJGG010000005.1:32526294-32617602 GCA_035590195.1 Aviceda cuculoides
GGGGCGGGGCGGGGCGGGGCGGGGCGGGGCGGGGCGGGGCGGGGGAGGTGCGCTGCCCTTTGAAGCTGCCGGTTTTCACAGAATTTGTGACCCCCCCCCTCCCGATTTGGGAAGGCCGGGGACGGGCTGACCGCCCCGTCCGTGCCGTTTCCCCGCGGTCAGACGGAGCTCTGAGGCCGATCGGCGGCTCTCGCCGAGGGAAAGTGAATTAAAAAAACTTGCCCCGCTCATCCCCGCGGAGGGAGGCGAGGGAACCCGCTCCCGGCTGTCTTTGGCGGATGGTCGGTGGGTTGCGCATCCCCACCGATCGCCCCCGGGGCACTCGCCATCCCCTCGCCCTCCCCGAAAGGTTTGGCAGGGGAGGGCACTGCCCAAAACGAAGCAGCCCTGGTGTGAAGGTAAAGAAGGCGGCAGAACGAACGGGGTAGGCGTTAAAGGGACACGGGAGGGAGCCAGGTAGATCTTTAAATCCCGTCCCTTCTATTCTTAGCGGCACTTTTGGTATCAGCGTAAGCCATCGGAGTTTGCAGCCCCGGTTTCAATTGCTCGCACCTCAGGCCCTTTAGGCAACGTGGATCGGGCTCCTGGTTCTCTAGTGGTCTCGCAGTGTTTAAATCCTCTATGAAAAAAAAATCAAGGAGAAGGATGAGTAACAATGGAGACGCTTAACTTCGTGCTCTATTTTTTTCTATAGATGCAAATTGGAAGGTGAGGTCATTTTACCAGAGTGACTTCTAAGCGATCACAAACTCCCCCCCACTTGGTGAAACAAAGGTGTTTGGAGCCGTGAAAGCTTAATATAAAGCTGAAATTTGGTCTGCTGTCTGGCAGCGTCTCTCTCGATTCCCTAAACAAGGAATTATTTGAGGTTAGGAAATGGCAATTTGCCCTTCATGTTTTGAAGCACATTGGGTTTTCCCGTGTTAGCAGAGTAAGTTTCTTGTCTGGAATACAATGTGGTCAAAATCATCTTTCTGTATCTGAAAAAATGTATCTCACAGGAAACAGCTTCAGACTACAACCCTAGGCTACAACTTTATTACCAGCAAGGGTGTTAAACCTACTTATCACCTTAAAAGTTTCAGCTGCAATCCTAACCCTGGGTGCTCTGCTCTGCTCTTTCCTTGCAGCCTGGATGTGGTATCGCCATCGCGTTGCTGAACGCTTCCTTTTACATCTTAACCAAGTCTGAAAATAAACACTTCCAGATTGCATCTGCATGGAATTTTTTGGAGAGAAAGCAAAAAGCCACTGGTACAGACAGGTGAAACTTCAGAAGAGGCAGCCTCTACCACTCTTGCCATCAGAACGAATTTGGATTTCTCCTGTAATTTAAGAAAAAAACATGAAGGATGAAGTAGAATTGTGAAAAAAATGAACACACTCTAAAGGGAACACAAAGAAAAGGATGGCAAAGATGGCAAAAGGGCTGCTTGTAGCCAACTGCTGCTATGGATCTGTTTGTCCCTTGTCCTGCGTTCTTCCCTGCCACCTCCTCAAGCATTTCTGTAGCGCTTATCTCTAAGATCTAAATACGTTTAGACTGTGCTGGCAGCATTGCATGATTTCCGTCATTTACTTCTTCCCACTTCAGGTTCCAAAGGCATAGGAAATAAGATTTCTTGGCTTTTAAATAACCTTGTCAAAGGTGTTTACAGTCGTGTATTAGCAGATCTGAATCTGGAATGAAAGAATTTATGGCCAATGCACTCTTTCAAGTTGTATATCTGTTTATCTGATCCTCACTTACAAATGCCTCTAATTAAGCTATAAACTCTTAGTTTCTACTTAACCATACGGGTAGCAGGGAAGTTTGCTACAGTAATGTAATTTACCCGTTCTACAGCCATGTCTGCAATGCCAATCCAGCATAACTGCTTTAATAGTGTTACAACCTGCTCTCTTTTTCACAGCGTGGACAGAAATAAAGCATGTCCCCGTTACCAAGTGTAGTCCTGATGAAACAGCACAGTCAGTTTTCTCTTTGGACCCACGGGACTTTGTCTGTGTCGGGGAGAAAATACTCCCATAACCCTGCAAACAGTAGGAAACAAGATAAAAAAATAAAATCTGCAAATGCAAGTCCTGGGGAAGGGGCTATAATAGTCTCCATCAAATTTTTTGCACTTTCCGTGGGAGCTACTTGGCTCTCCTGTGACTTTGTTGCATTCTACCCTCACGTACCATTTGCAGTTCTCAGTTGCATGCACTTTTCATCCAACTTGAAGTCTGGGTAATGTGAGGATGCGATCCACTCTGCCACTGGAGTGGGTTGAGAGATGGTATAAGGAAAACTGGCACATAAAAAGGGCCCAGAGTTACAATATCTATTCGTATATCTTAAACTTTTATTAAATGCTTAAAAAATATTTATGCAAGAAAAACCACATAAACTATGGATAAGCAAGTTTAAAAGGGGCTTGAGTCCCAGCTTTGTTGCCTTAACATAGTAAAAACCCCAGCTTCCTTGGGACTGTTACCTATTGTACGAAAAATGTATTCTAAAGTATGTTCTGTATTTAGGATTTTTCTCTAGAAAGTAGTGCTGACAGTTATCATGAATTTCCTGTAAGAAATGCAATTTTTAGCCTGTGTTGCAGGAGCTTAAAATTTAAAAATGTGAACTATGAAAATTTTTGTGTGATTTTGAAGTAAGGGGAAAAGCATCTGTACAGATTCACACAGGTGCCCTGGAAGGAAATGCCTACAGCAATCCACCAGACCTTCTTTTCCAATCCAGGCTCTTCCAGTGAACACTTTAAACATTTCTTATCATCTTTAAAGTATCCCATGTTTTCATATTGAAGCCTTACATACAGAGTTGCGACCGCAGCTGCAGGTAGGTGAACAAAACCAGCTCCTTAGCTAGGTAGCAAAAATATAACCTAGCGCTGATGTAGCTTTGAGGGTGGCCCAACTTTTGGAAGAGCTGGCTGGAGCAGATGGTTCCCGGAGGTCCCTTCCAACCCTGATCCTATGATCTAGAGCTGTTGGATTCAGCCAATACAGAAGATACAGGTCAGACCGTGCTGCCAAATTACTACAGCAGTTTAAGTCTTGGGGAATAGAAAAAGGCCATGCCTGGAGATGGAGAGCTTGAGTGAAGCGCAACGGTCTTTATACCGACATTAGGCCACCCCACAGGTGCCTGCCTGATGGTTTTACCGTGTATTTAAAACAAAAATTTGTGTTAGATTAGGGGCAAGATTTTGATTATTTGCAAGGTCAGGTTGTACTGTTTTGTTTTGGTTTAGCTTTCCTCTGTGGTGTGAAGCATAGGCCAGCTTTACTGGGGGATTTGAGGGGAGGAGCAATGCTTTGATTTCTGCTGCTTGCTTTCTACAACACTGGACATTGGGTTTATAGTTTCTCCTTTTATTTCTTAGTCTTTCTTTGGGAAGGGAGCCCACAGTGGGTGCAATGGCCATCCTTTTCCTATTTGTACTTCTAAGTAGCAGTAGGAGTGCCTCAGTTTCCCTGTTTGCACGCAGAGAATAAAACTGTCCTACACCACATGGGTCTTGTAAGGCTTAGTTAATCTTTGTACAGCACTTGAGCTTTTTGAACAAAAAGCTGTATAGAAGCGCATCAATGATTAATATCAACAAGAGCACCTTGTTCTAGTTCTGCATTGGGTGTTGCTGTGCCACTTCAACTGGAATCAAATCACGTGGGCCAGCAGAAGCGATTAGGCGTAAATTTTCAAATGATGGTTCTTATAAACCCAACTCTTTTCTTTGGCTTGTATCCAGCGAGATGTTCTTTATCAGTTGTACAGGTTTGGCTTAAAAACCCAATTCTTAATAACGAGTTTCCAAAATGTTGTTGGTCAAGAGGGTCGCTTTCTCCATTACCTTAGCAGGTGTACCGCTTTCCTCCTCTGCATCCTCAGGAGTCTCAACAACCTACATCAGGCCTACTCCGAGCGCTGGGTGCTCTTTGCAGGGCAGTTGGAAACCTGGTCACCGGTCATTCAAATTAGGCATAGACTGAGGAGTACTACGACTCCATCTTAGTGTTCAGGTTTGATTTCTTTTCCTACATAAACCTGGGTGTAGCATGCATGGAGGGAGGGAATTGCATCCTGATGCGGAGTCAGGACAAAGCTGGACATGTTTGCGTTTGGGAGAGAGGATGGCTTCTCAGGCTTTCCAGTTCAAGTATTGTTCCAGGTGACGGGGTTTCCTTTTCTGATTTATTTTTGCAATAGTCCTTTGTTTTTGTGTAAGAGCTCTTCTGCTGATTTTGGCCTATTCTGTTTGTCTCGGCCTTATCCTATAGCTCCATAACTTTTTCAGCTACGTGGTTCTACCTAATCTCTGTTTAAAAGTCAGCTGAGTCCTTGCACGGCCAGCTGAAAAAAGTTTCTTTGATTTAATTCCCAGGCACCTTCCCTAGCTGTTTAACTCTCTCTGTCCTCTCTACCTGGGCTAAAATACTATCCTTATATGAAGGCTTCACCCCCTGCCTTTGATCACAGACTTCTCCATTGGTTCTTCTAGCGTGGTTATCTCCTGTGGACTGGGATAAAATGGGCGACTGAGCTGAGATGAAAAGAACAACATTTAGTTTACAGTACATGTAAGTAATCCCAGTCCCATTTCTGAGATCCACTGCTGTGCCTTGTGCTCCTTCCCACCGGAGCTGGAGTCAGTCCTGGTAGCTGCAGTGAGCTTTGGAGCAGCTCTTGGAAAACATCCCAACATTTCTGTAGCTATTCCAGTCGCAGTTGACTGTAGTCTGCCTTCTGAGAGGTCTCACATGAATCTGGTTGTAGTCAAGAAATAACGGCAAAACTCCCCACGTTTCTCTAGTTCCAGATGAATACTCGGAAACCCGGTGGTCCTTTGCGTATCCATTTCCCGGTCCCACCAGGCATTAGCCCCCTACCTGTGTGCCTGGGAGGCTACCACGGATTTTTCACAGCCATTTCCCCAAGAGTGTGGTGGCCATTTCATTGCCTGGAGGTGTTTCTGTTTGAACAGGAGACATTGAGACTGAACAACCTTCTGTTGTCCCTACTTCGAGGGATGAAACAGCTTTGAGAGCATATGTCTGATCCCACATCCACCGAGACACTTGATGATTAGCCGTTTCATAAGATCAACCCAGATTTATAAGTACTACACAAAAAAAAAAACTTGATAGAAGGCAATAAATATTATTTTGGGTAAATGCCCATGATGATTTTAAGGATCTTTTGTTCTTATTAAATTAAATTTAATTAAAAATTACACTTTGAGAAGTCAAGGCGTTAGAAGTTAAGGATAATACACCATACTGTTTGTCCTTTTCCATCTCTATAATGGCACAAGTGTAAATCACAACCTTAACTTGATTAGCTTTTGTTTCACTGTGTTACAGTTTTAACATTATTTAAACAGAGTTCGTTATTTAACTCTGCAGAAGATCTTAATCTTTTACTTATATGTAAATTGCAAAGTACAATCGCTAAACAAATTGATTGAATACCATTGATTATTCATCAAATAATTGTGACAAATCATGTAATCAATTATTCATCATCCTCAGAGAAGAATAGATGACATGAAGAATAAGCTGTAATTAAGATAAACCAGTATTGGATTCTGTACCGATAATTTCTTTTGAAATTACAATTCTTGCAATTAAATCAAATTGAAATTAAAATGCAAGTAGCCTGATTGAGGCACTGAGTAATGATTGTACAAAAGTGTAATCTGCTAGAGACTATTCATGTATGGGGACACAGTCGACATTTGCTGCCTGAAATATTTTCTATTTTTCCCCATGCATTACTTCTATCTAATGCAAGGATGCTGTTATGATTATAGATTCTAGTCTCTTCCATTATTATGTGACCGATGCACCAGTTACAAAAAGTAAAACACCTTCTTAAAAACAAATTAAACATTTAATGCCCGTGCTAGATTTTATCTTTAGCCTAATTTGTGTTTTTTCATATTAAGTGCCACACAGAATCTAGATTCAAAATGAACGTGGATAAATTCACATTGCTGTAAGAATTTGATTTTGGAAATCTTACAGAGTTTTGACTTCATTCATTGATTTATTATTTCCGTGAATACAGGACCTGACCTGCTGGACATTTAAATCAATGGTAAAATCTCCTTTTGTCTTCAGTCATGTAACATACCTGGAAAAAGTATCTCCAGGAGACAATAAAACATCAGCATTAGTCTTCATCAAAACCACTCTTGATGAAATAATTTCTCAGTCAGTTGGACTCAGGTAAAAGTGAAGTCTGATTTTGACAGCAGTCCCCAACAAGCGTGAAGGCTATCTTGAAATAGCCAGCATTTTTTGACTATCAATCAAGCTAAAAATGAAAGGAATGAAATGGTCTTCCACCTGAAAAAGTAAACTGGAAGGTCACTAATGTAGCAAATTGTGTTTCTTTTTCAAATTCAAAAAATATTTCAGAAGGACTGATAAAGTTAGGGGATTTTTTGATACCAGGGATGAACTGCTGTCTAAAAGTAATCGTTAGTCAAGCTACATAGCTGAATGCAGTTACTAGTTGCATATAATAACCTCACATGACATTGTTTTGATGCTGATAGGATGAGTGCGGTAATACACAGAATACAAATATTTAGGTGGATTTGAAAATCATGTACTGGGAATAGGCTTTCGGTTATGATTAGGCCTATGATTTCAATATGAGTTCTCTCAGTTTTTTAGGTCTTTTTTTGCCTCTGTGACATGCATTGTATCAATCAGTTCAGAAGCCATAAAGGCAAAGTTTGCAAGTAACATAAGTGCACATGGAAAAATGTATTCCATTGCCTAAATAGCCATTATTTTGAAAAATGAAAAGGGGGAACAGAATTAAATCAGATTTAAAGAGCATTTTAGCTAGACCTCTAAAATGAGGCAGAAATGGTAATGTCATCAGAAGTATTTCTTTTCTCTCTCTTTTCTGCTAGGCAATATACGTTTTATTGGGTTTTTATATTAAGTATCAAGGAATGAATGATTTTCAACATTTGTTGAAAGTAATTTTGGAAAATAAATGTGAAAAAACCCAGACCCAAAATAAAGTAAAAAATACTCAGATTTATATTATTGAAAGCATACAATAAATTTGCTTTCTGTGTTTTAAAATGCATATCATGTTTTCAGTATTTGACGTTCATTATTCAAATTATTTGTGTTCCCATGTATTAAGCTGCATGGTGTTGTTTCTATGTTCTTATTGGGTAAAGGCACTATGCTGCTAGTGTGTGCACAGAGAAATTTAAGATTCTGCTTCCTTTAACAGTTTGCAATGACTTTGAAATGCATTTTCAGAAAACATTTGATTTGTAAAACTTGGTAACATGGGAGTTCACGGAAACATAAAAGCCGCGAGTAAATAAATCAAAGGATGTTTTCTGGAGATGGTAAAGAGCCAGAAATCCAACAGAAGGAAAAGGGGATAATGAGTGGGCAGCATTTCTGAAAATCAGAAATGTTTACAGAATTTGAATGCTTGTTCTTTTTTCCCCCAGTATTTGCCAGATTCAGATAACAAGTATCTTCACTGAAGACGCAACCCAAACAGTTGATCTATTTTTCAGGTTTCTTCTCTTCCGTGGAGTGTCACAACACAATTTGCTATAGCCCTGACAGCTCCCTTTAGCACTAAGTCTGTCTCTAGGTCTAGTTAGAGGGGAGCATTGCCAAATTTTTATACTTCTTCATTCTCCATCCTGTAAGGTTCATTGTATATTAATTGCCTCTGTGAAGTGTCAACAATTAAGTAAGCCAAGGTACTGGATGTAAAAAGGCATCCTTGTTCCTTTGGAGGTGTCATTTTCTCAGGCACTGCCTGCCTTATCTGTCAAGGTTGACACGTGAAAATATGTCAAGTCGCCTGATTTGTCAGCTAAATATGCCTTATATTTCTTTGCTTGCATTTTATGTAGTCAAACCTGATATAATGGAAACTCCAGAAAGTCAAAACACTGGAGTCAGCAAAGCAGGATTTGGCAAACTCACACTGAATTATTTCGCCAGTTTAAGCTAACTGGGAAGAAAATTTCTCAGGACCGACTGCATTCTTCAGATCGTTTTGAGATTCTCTGTAATACAATAAGATTTCGTTCTGTACGTTGTTTAATGGCATCAAAGGAAAGCACTGGAGCCAATGCACTTAAAACTGGGTGCAAAAATTACAGAATCGCAACCTTTTGTAAAACCTTCAGCACATTTCCTTCATACTTAGATAACTATTTTCTTGTGAATGCGTTAGCTGGGATCCTTTTCATTCTTCTCATTGTGCTAATCATCCGAGAAATTTTCTCACCCACAAAGATATCTTACAAAGTCCCTATTCTTTCATCCAGTGACAAAACTGTATCTTGAAATGTAATCAGTGGGAAATTTGTCAGGGTTAGTCAGTATTTGTCAAATCAATGTTAAACCATGGCAATATCTCACTGACCCCTCGCTCATGATTTATCAAACGTAGCCAACACACACACAAAATGAAAACGGATTTTAGAAGTGGGAAAAGAGGGATGAAATGGCATTCATTAAGTGAAAGGATTTTGTTTTCTTATCTATGTGGTTTCGAAGTTAAAACTTGGTCAAAGACATTGCAGACAATACTAACACAGTGAGGAGAGCACTCTCTTTAGAAAATTAGTATCTGCATTGGTACTTCCTAAAAGGCGGTCTTGGCTTGGAAAATCGAGGGGGTGCATGCCAGTTGGAAGAGGTTCAGACCCAGATCCACACGGCTAACAGTGGAGAGCGTGATTCCCACCTTTCGTATGCCAGCCTGGTCACCAGAACGCTAACCTGAGGCTTGGCTACCTTGCTTCTCTTCCATCCACGGCTTAAGGGCTAAAATTCATATCTCCTACCTTGCAAGGGAACGACCTGAAAACCCTGCTGGAGAGGCTGGGTGTTGGGCAGGAGAGTGACCATTCATTTGACCAGGGAGGGTGTAAGAGGGAGGGGGATCGAGGAGGAATAAGGAAATATAGGTACAAGAAAACACAACTGGAGACCAGGGATTATGTGCCTTCCCAGCGCTGTTTCTTATTTTACTCATGATCGGTTAATTCCTGCTGTATGAGCATCCTGAAGTTGGATACAGCTTTGACTGGGGCAGTGAAGAGTTTTGCTCTCCCTTATTCCCTTTTTACTCTACTCAGGGAAATTACTTCATCCTAGGCCTGCCGCTTAGCCAAGTGCTTTAAACAAGAAGGTGTTAAGTAAATAATGGATAATCACTGCAGGACATCTTTAAAATAATGAAGAGCGAGGCACTGCAAGCCAAAGGGATAACTTAAGCATCTAAATCCAAATGAGGTTTCAGGTTGTCATTCATTAAATTGCTTAGACAGGTATCCTGGAAGTGATTAGAGGAGAGGTGGGATCTCAGTTTTACCTCGTTCTACGACGTTTGCTGTTAGGGTCCCTGCCCTGACATACCATCCCCAAACCACCGGCTCGCTCAGCACCTCCGCTGCTGCGTGTGTCACTCTCAGGAGGTGCCCACCAGGACCTCGTGTAACAGATTCCATTCCGGCAAGAGAGCATCCAAAAATGAGGGGTGCAGCGCTGTGTTCAGAACTGTTTTGATCAATCTGACTCCTATGAGCAAAAACTTTGAGCTTTCCGAAGTCTGATTTACTGTCCACAGAAATGAAACTTTGAGCTTTCCGAAGTCTGATTTTCTGTCCACAGAAATGGAAGAGAAACATGCTCCTTTGTTTTTGTTTCACAAACAAAAGTGCAATACGAGGTGCAAGGTAATATGTGAGCATGTACTACATGTATATGAAGTAGTGGGTGTGTTTGGTGCATGAGTTTGGACTTGGCAATCATGGAACAACCGGTTTCTCCCTCCTTGATTCACAAAAAAATGAAGGGGACAAACTGCCCTCAGATACTCACCCATGACTCCTGCTGGGGTCAGTGAGAATTGGCTATGGTACTCTGCAAGCAGAATTTTGCCTGGAAAACAGAATCTGGTAGAAAATACGCTACTCTCTTTACTGCTAGAAATTTGCTGGCCTTGCTTTCTTTACCTGCCCCCCTCTCCAGTTCAACTGGAAAAAGTTGACCTTGTGCACAGGTACTTTTGAGAAGCTGAGTTACTACCAGTGTGCAAAATGAGCCATCTTCGGTGCAGGAGGCTTGCAGAAGGTGTGGTGGAGGGTGAGAAGAGAGTGTGTCAGTAAATACATTCAAGGAGGGGGAGAAGAAACAGTTGAGAGAAATCTTGAAACAATCATCAAAATCAATCCCATTGTGGGATATTGTTGGAGGTGTTGCACTTCACTCGATTCCTTTGACTGATTCCCAGTTACACACTGATGTGGTGGAGAGCTCTGCTCTCTGTGACTCTGCCCCTGGATCTCTGAGATGCATGTGAATCTTCATGCCCCACATGCAAGATCCAAGTCACAGAGAAGTCCTCTAATAGGACTTCCAAAAGACGTAAAAAACTTAAGTACAATTTCTTTGACAAGCACAGTAATAATGAAAGATATAAGGCTGCTAATCCAGTCCCCAGGACCAAGTGATTGAAGAAAATACATAAAGAATAACCTCCAAGCTAAAAAGGGTAACCAGAGCCTACTGAGCTTCTCACCATCATCCTGTCTTGTCCTATTGCTGCTCCATTCAGCAATAGCAAACTTCTTAACTGTTACTCCTATTTCACAGACAACCTCCATTTTCCTTCCCTGCCATTTTTCAGGCAGCTGTTTGTAGATTGCTAGGTTTCCTAACTCTCCTGAGTGTTTCATCCTGATTTCATGTGGGACTTCTATATTCTTTGCTCTGAATCTCATGGGGACCTCCACTGCCTGGATGTTTTTTGTAATTTCCCAGATACTAAAGTACAGGACACACCATTGCAATCTGGGATGCAGCAACACTCTTCCCCAGCTATTCCCTCTTCAGCCTTACTCAGTAGGCTGGACCTAGTTTTAAAGATACTGTCACGTGGAAGTACTCATCGTGCTTCATAACATTGACTAGGTAGAATTTATACTCATAAACAGGTAACCATTCTTCCTCTTTCTTACCAAGAGGTATCAGAAACCCAATAGATTACCACAAAATAGACATAGAGGAGCTGGGTGCATTGGAAAATGTGACAAATGTTAAGTTCAAACCCAAAGCGCACATTCATCCTGAATTTCCTGAATTTCGCTGAATTTCCATGTGAGTACATGATCTTTCATAGGAACCTCTGGGTTCGTCTTAACTCATAACACCTATGTCATCCTGTACAGTTTTCGTTCAAGGAATTTGGTCTATGCTCTATGCCTAAATGCAGGGGTGAAAAATGCATTGTTTTCATTTAGATTTCCTCATTTTCTCACTGGTGCTGGGGTAACTCCAGCAGCTGGTTCTAACTGGATAGTATATATTTATATTAAGAACTACAATAAACTGTCTCAGAAACCGAGGCCAAACTTCAAGCTTGCCTCTCGTGTGAATGCGTGATTAGCCCATTTTACTACTTGAGTACGGAACTGTGAGTGTAACTGATAGCTGCCTGTTTAAGCACAGCTTGGTCACTAAAAGTAATGAGAAACAGTGATAAAGTGGATATTTTATGAAGGGGAGTGCCAGGGAATTCCTAGCTGAAGAGATAAAAGAAGTCACTGGAAAGCAGCTCTAGACACAACACATCTGCTGCTAGGGCCATTGAGTACGACCAGCCTGACTGGGGCTGCCTGGGAGAGGTGGGAAGAAATAATTCCGCCCTATTTTAAGACTCCTTGGTAGGAAGAGCGTGTCCAACAGCCACTGAGGTCCCAGTGGGGTAAGAGGCCGAGTCCTTGCACGCTGCCTCTGCCATGTCCCCAGCAGCCACGGGGAACCCAGCACTGGGGGCAGCCCACAGGACTCCTTCCTTCTCACGCACCAGCTGGCGACCTTTTCTGTAGGAACGTGGAAGAGGGAGAACCCCATATTAAACCCCACAGGAGAGAAGAAGAAGAGGGGATCGGGAAAAGACCCGGCAGTTCAGAAGGGCTGTGGGCCTTGCTGCCCCATCGCTGCTCTTCTCATCTCGCTGTCTCAGAAGAAGGCATCTGCCAGAGCCTCCATCCCTCCCCAGGACAAGGAGGAGGGGAGGGGGATGAACCCTCTCCGGACCGACCCTGTCGGACGTGGAGCCTGCGGTGCTGCAGAAGGAGCGGGGGTGATGCTAGGTCAAGAAACAGATGTGAGGCTGGAGGGTCAACTCTTCTAGAGTTGGAGAAGGTGTGCTCGCTTGCGCGGTCTGGGCTGAGCTGCTTGAGAAGTTAAATTGTAGGTGTGGGGATGAACATCACCGAATTGAGGTGAAACTGGGGGAGAAACCACTGCGAGCTGACCACAGGTGGGGCTCCCAAGTGGAGGTCTTGTAAAGAACTTCCAGAAGTGCTTCTCCGTAGTCTTTGTATTTTGGATCTGGCAGCACTGTAAATATCGTATGGATATCTGGCAAGGGAAGATATGATCTAAGAATATGATCTAAACTTTCTAATGAAAAACAAAAGAGCCAGAAGAAAGCATCCAAGGATTTGGGAGCTCATCACGTACTGGTCTGGGGTACGAGTCATGACTTTTAAGCGCTTGAGGTTGACAGGAGTAGGCAAATATTGATTCAAAGCTCCAGGGTGTAATGTGACAGGGAAACACTCCTTTGAGATCACTAATATATATCCTGGGGAAAGGAGCACATGCTATAGCTTTTGGAGAGTAAGCGAGAACGTCCACTAATTGTGCTTTCCTTCAGGTTCCTGTAGGAATAGGGGGTTTTGTTTTCTTTTTCCCCAGCCAGTTTCTGTAGGCAGGCCAGGCTTTTTAAATTCTCTGTACAATCATAATGCAGCTGTAGTTCTGGGAGATATCACCGTACACACTTTTCCCCCTGGTATTTCAGTTAGACTGGAAACTTTATTTTCTTGCATTGAAAAAAAAAATATTAAAGTCCTTGCACATAATATGTATCACACACAGTCTTTGAAATCACAAGGTTTGGGAGAGGAAGCTTAGCTGGAAGATATTCAGCTGAGATGAGGAATAATGTCTACAATAAATTTCATTCTCAATTTTTCTCAATTTCTCCCTCTTTTCCAACACACAGCTTTGATAAGAAAGGATAGGACGTATAATTACCCATTTTCTCTTCCTGTTCTTGCATTTATACTTATAAAAGCCATATATTTTGGAAAGCCTACAATGTGGGAAAACAATAAAACATTATGTCTGTTTAGCCAGAAAAAGTCGATATTAAAAATCTCTGAATGCTCGGACGAATTCTCAGCCTGATCTAAAACAGAACAGAGTGGTTGGGGGCGCGGGGGGGGGAGCACCAGAGTTTCATAAATTCTAGGTACAGCTTTGACAGAAACTGTAGCGTAGGGGCCAGATCATGTGCTTCGCATCACAGAGTCAGCAGTTTCTGGCCGTGGTGTGGGCATATCTGTTCCTGCAGAGAAAAGGGTGCGCCTGGGATCCCTTTCTGGGGAGCCGATCCCCTGCCTGCTGTTCCCACCTCTTGCGGCCGAACTGAACCTGGAAGAACATTCTCGCGATTAAAAATGACGCTGTTAAAAATCCAGGAGTATTCCCCTTCTGGTGTTTGCCCAGCTCTAGCTGTTATGGGCTGATGTCAGGCGAAGCCTGCCGGGTGTGTGGTCTGCGACGGCGGCCAAGGCTCTGGCCTGACTCCGGTCCCAGTTACGCCGGCGTACGCCGAGCGGGACGGAATCGGCTAGCGGAGCCGCGGTAAAGCCGCACCAGACGGATCCGCGCCAGAGATTTAAATAGCGGGAGGTTAGCGCAAGGTGGGGAAAGGGCTCGCCCCCGCCGGCGGTACGACCAGGAGTGGGTCGTAGCTCCCTGGGCAGAGCTGCCCTCGGCTCCCGCGGCGTGGGACACAGCCGTCTTTGTCGGTGGGTGACGGTGCTGCAGTTACAAGAGCATCCTCTGTTAAAAGAAGTAATTTCCTCTCTCTGTTTTGGCTCCCGGGGCTCTTAAGAGTTAATGTGCTGGAATTAGGTCAGTTCAAAAAGGACTTGATTGATGAGGGACTTGCACCTTTATGACCCAAAACCAAACCGGGATTTGGTCTTTGGTCGAACGCTACATTTGTTATGGAAGATTTTTAGTTCTCACGTTCGAGCTAACTCTATGCTCCTCAGCTACTACGCGGCAGTTCTAAAGCACGGTAGTGTGTCAGAGAGTTTACGGTCTCAAGCAACCTGAAAATGAGAGCTATATGCTGCAGTAAAATATTGACATGAAGTGTTCTTTTTTTTTTTTTTTTTTTAATACAGGTTCCAGGTCTTTTGTGTCTAATGTCTGAATAAGATATACGATACTAGGAGATGCAAAGTATAAACTCTAGCAGATTCGTATTAGTTAGAAAGTATGCAAAAAAAGGCAGTACAGAATGTCCATTGAGTACAATGGAAAATCCTCACAATAAATCAATTCCCAGATTTCTGCCTTACTGCTGTTAAGAACAAGTGGTTTAAAAGACCAAACTCCCCAAAACCCAGTTGGGAAAAAGCCTATTAAAGTAGGGTGGGGAGAACTGAAATCAATCTCCTCAATTAATCCTCTGTTTGGACTCCTTTTAAAGCTTTAGCACATGTTATTTTTCTTTAAAGGGGGGATTTAGTACTTGGGCAAATGTTCCCACATATCAGCAAATGTAAAGTCACTTCTTTACTTTTTCCGTAGCCTTTCCTGATTAATGAGGAAAAATATTTTTATTTTGAATAAAGGTCTATTACTTCCTGATAATTTTCATGCTTGAACCTGATCTCTGGTAAACTAATATAAATCAGGAGCAACTTGGTTGAAACCAGTGAAGTAAGATTAGCATGGGAGCAGAGCTGTACCCATAACAGTCTTGCAATAGATCTCTCTCCTCTCTTAAATTTCTGCAAAAGTATGCAAGCCAACAGCATGAATCAAGTATAATTAAGAGCAGAATTTAGCCCAAAAGGTTGCATGTAAGATGACACGCATTGCTGTGGCAGCAGACTGATGTCACAAACACAGAGAAGTCTTTACTTTCTTACTGCACCAATGAGAAAATCCAAGAGTTGTGAAAAAGAAAGCAATTATTCAGGAGTAAACATTGAAATCAGTGATGGAACAGTGTGGAGAATACACAGTATTACTGAGCAAGTAAATTGCAGTTTATATTACTGGTGCTTTTTGAACCTTTGCTCCAGTATGAATCTCCTTCTTCAAGAAAAGTAACATGAAAGACAAAGCTGCAGCAAAGAAAATACATTAACTTTTGCAATGGTTTCATGTGTTTTCTTGCAATTTAAATGTAATGTTTATCTAATAAATAGTATTTCAGTGTTAAACAGTAACTCTCTGTCCCATTTTGAAAGTCAGAGCGTCCTTCAGGAGTTGCTACGATGCCTCTGAAAGCAGTTTTGCTCTAATGAAAAGACATACTATGTCACTGGAACAGGGTCCCGAGGAAGGCTGCCCACCACTTTCAGCCTCTGGGTAATCTGGCCTCGAACACAACCCTGTGTCAATCTTTCTCACTTGCTCGCTTTCTTCCTGCACTGGAGTAAACTGAGGAGTACCTTGGAAAGAAAGTTTATCAAGACAATACCACAGTCCAAAGTCAAGCCATTAGTTACTGCATGAATAGTTTTCAAAAAAATAGATGTTTTTCTACTGCTTTTTCCGTGGGGCAAAAAATAGAAATGATTTTTCACACTTTCAGGTCCTGCCTACTGAAGTACAGTGCAATATTCATTTTTTTACTTCATTAGGGCTACTCACTTGCTTAAAACTATGTGTGTGCTTAAGCATGCTGTTGAATTAATGCCGTAAGTGGTACCACCCCCCTTCCCCCCCACACCACACAAAACAAGCCTAAAGAAAAATGAAATGACTATTCTGCAACTGTGAGGTTTAAAAACAAGCTCCTCTTCTAATTCTTAAACAGAGGAAATTAAATTCATACTTTCCAGTACGGTTAATCCTGAACTGTTTGACATATTTGAACATTAGCCATTTGCACCGGGGTATAAACTGAGTGTGGCTTTCAGAAATGCTCTATTCCTGTAGACTGTTGATCCAAATTGACTGTCAAAAGTTATCTGAAGAATTTCAGCAGCTGACCTGTTTTATCATGGCCACCAGCTGCTAAAAGCTGTAGATGGTGATGAGAGCTTAGGTGAGAGAAAAGAATATGAAGAGAAGTTAAAAGACAGGAGGGCAGAGAAGCTTTGTGAGCTCTTCAGGTCTTTGGCCCTCCTTTCTTGCTCATTAAAGAGAAATTGTGGCTGAGTGATACCTACTGAGTTGGGCCCTTGGGGTGGAGCCATTCAGAGAGAGCAGGGGAATGGTAAGCTACGATATTTATTTCAAGCAAATAAAATAAAGGGTTATACGTTTCATGCCTTGTGTTAAACTGTTCATAATCCAGAAACAATAAGGATAATGCTGATTAAACCAAGGTGACTCAAATTGGATTTTGTCTCACAGGACTTTAGTATGGATAACCATGTTTAAGGTAGCCAACAACCTCCCTACGCAACTACTGGAGGGAAGGAAACATTAGAGTAAGAGTTATCTGGCCATCATTAGCTGAGATGCCTATTTCTTTCTGTTAATGGCAAAGGGAACTAACTCAGATACAGTCAGATATGTTTCATTAGGTGAGCCCTGTTCTCTTCGTTTCTAACTGTGGATTAGGCAAGAGGAGAATAAAGGAGTTAACTTTTCTAGATTCCTCAGTGGATTTCGATTTGAGGTTCCCAAGTCCCTGTAGTTAGCAAGACTTGTATAAAAGGTCACCTTCACTGCTCACAACGTGATTTTTATTACTAGAAAAAGGTAATCACTTAGGGCAACAACAGAATACCGAAAAATATCCAGCTGTTCCCTTCTTCCATTGCCTCACTCTTTTCCCAAGCTGCATTTTTTATTGTCTTGAACAGGACAAAAAAGAGCATGAGAATGAATTAAGACAATGAACAAGCACTTTGCTGAGCAAGTGGGAGATGTGGCTGAATGTTAACATATATTTTCTGTCACCACTGTTTCTCTTACTCCTTCTTGTCCACTCCAAGCAAGGGGGATGCAATTGGCTTATCATGGCAATCTTGAAATAAGTCTCCTGATTTATACGATTGCAGCACGGCTCTTTTGTGTCATAAAATTCCTGTAGAAATGTTGACAAAATGGGTAAATACTGGCAGCAGTGATGGCGTACTTGTTTCTATTATATACAATCAAAAAGTCCTAGAGATAATGGTGGCCTGAGCTTTTTTTTTTTCATGTTGCACAGAGGAGGGGACGGAGCATGGGAATGGGACAGAGGAATTCCTGAGATCTGAACTCCGTTTGGATGCTGAGTCTGTGGCCTCAGGCTAGTCTGGCCTTTCAGTACTTCAGCGACTGACACCCTATAAATACACAAATAATAGATAGGAACAACTTAGGTCTGGATTTCATCCTGGCCTCAGAAGGCATGAACCCAGGAGCTGCAGACAGTAGTCTCCTAACAACTTGCCTTTCGGCCTGTGAGCCACAGTACTGAGTGCTGCAGTCACTTTCCATCTTATTCCTAAAATACCTATGCGGCAAGGCTTAGAAGTGGTACATCATCCCTCTGCCCAACTTTCCTCATCAATAGAATGGGGCTAATAATAGAAATATTTTTCTTTTACCTGTGCTTATTTACAAGACTGTCAAGACAAATCAATGACAGAATAAGCAATAAGCCACTATCTTTCCAAAAGTTCTCTGAAATCTGAAGCGCCAGTTTGCCAGTGTGCCAGTGACCAACAAAAACACCACGTGCCAGATAATGAACATCTTCTGTTGGTGAACAAATGTTCACAGAAGGGGTTACACTGAAGTCAGCAGAGGTTCACACAACTTTTGGCCATTGGGAGTAAGGGGACCACAGTCTGGTCCTGTATTGCTACTGATGTTAAAGCAACATTAGTGGTGGAAGGTGTCTAATCAGTACTAAAGAACTGTGAGACTTTGAAAAAAGAGAAGAACTGTTTAATGACAGATAAAATTGTGAAAGAAATGAAGGAGAGATGTAGGAAAAGAGTGATTACTTAAGATATCTGACAAACCACTGCAAGAGGTTTTGCTATAATTATATAGCAGGTTTAATAATACATAAACTCTGATGATCTGTTGGAATTAATTGATGTAAAGCATCGATGTGGATTTTTTCCCTCCCTCTCTTGTTGGTCTTTGTGATTCAGAAGAATGAAAGGAACCTGATTACTAATTGGGAAGAGTTCAATAGGTTACATTTTCTGAGAGAGCTGTGCTTCCACAAACTTGTTGTGGCCAGATCCTCTCATCCCAGCTCAGACAAAATTCCCAACAAAACGTGCTTCAGGATTAGGTCTTGCCTTTGTTACCTGCCTCTGCCTTTGGGGTCACTTAAGGTTGCCTGTAGCCCCAAGTGAACAAATTACTTTTAAATAAGAAGTTTCTTTGAAGCCGCAGTGCGAAAGGGGATATATAGCGGATTACAACACACTACACATAACGTAAAATCACCCAGCACATACTAAAAGAGCTGACTGTAAGCTGCAAAGCTCAGCCCGAGACTCAGAGTTCACCCAGTCTGGGTAACGTCAGCGCCGAGAGGACTGACTCGGCGTTGCGTTGCCCGCGGAGCATCGCGTGGGAGGCTCAGCCCGGGGCAAGATCAGGAACCGCTAAACTCGCCTCCTCCCACCATCAGCATATCCACTGGTACGGGATGGCATCTCTGGATCTTCTGGTGTGGGTCTCTGGGGCAGCGGCAACAGGGCTGCACGCTCCGGCTGGGTCTCGGCCTCTTCCGCGGGAGCCGATGTCTTCTCGTCACCCACGCCGCACACGTACTGATTCAGCCCCACGCTCCCTTGCTCCGCAGGAGAAAAACAAGCAACGAATGATAAAATCGTTCTCTCCGAACTCCTCTCAAGCGTATGCCTGTATCTGTTTTGTGGTAGGTGTTAGAGAGCAAGCCCTGGTGGTGTTTGCAGACCCATGTCCATAGTGCTTCTTGCTAGCACAAATCTGCCCTTAAGCCGAGAGTTGCATGAGAAGGTCGCTGTGACTCCTTTATCTCGTATAGCAACATAAAGCCATCACACTGTGGTCTTAGGTCCAGCCCAGGTTGCTTTTAAGGACCACTTCTAGTCAAACAGATCTCTGGGGCTTATAGATATAAGTAGTTTACTTCTGTAAGAAGCAGAGGCCAGAGGCCGAGGAGCTCTGATGCCTTGGGAAGTGAAGGCAGGACATTTGTTTGCCGAAAGGAGAGCTGCTGGTTCGCTGTGTTTGATTTGCGGTCTCCTGCTGAGGCAATAAATGTTCAGAACTGCTGGCATCATTATGTGCTGCTGCTTGAAGTCTTCGCTGTACCAGGAGCCATGCGATGCATCTTAAAAGGTTAACAAAAAAGAGCTTTGCTTCCAGCCAGGACAAGGATAAATAGTAGAAACAATTAAAATCTGCTAACCTGCTCTTGAGTTTTCCAGAAACCGGTGAGGTAAAATGCAGTGGCAAAATAAATGCCAGCTGCTAGCTCTGGGTGTGAGCGAGAGCTGAGTGTGAGCCCAGGCAACGGTGCTGCTCTGCGGTGAGCGCGGTGGTCCCACTTCATCCAAATCCGGGCAGAAGAGCTTTGTGATGCTCCTGCATCCCTGACTGAGCAACACTGCAGCCGCTTCTCCAGGGGAAGCTTATCCCTCTCTTCACAGGACAGTGACTGCCGTTAAGCGAATTTTGCCCTGCACCGTTCAGGAAATGTGTGGATACTAGTCACCCAAATATTGTCCGATATGTGCTGAAGCAGAGGTTGTAGTCTGTAAGGTATGCTGCTCCAAGCCTTTGAAATCCCATCAGCAAAACGTTCACCCTGCAGCTGTGTCTTCATGTAGTTCGAGGGGAAAAGGGCTGGTTGTACAAATTGGCTTTATAGGAAAAGCCACGCAACCTGAGTAATCCATATTGTTCATGATTCGTCTTCAGGTGTGAATGGTACCAGCTAGAGAGCAAACTTTGGGTTCATACATACTCTTCATGGATGTGGTCCTACCGAACGTGGGAATGATAGGGGCTGTTGTAAGAAAAAGCTCATGTCGTACTTGCTGCAGTGCCTTGAAGTTCACCACGAGTCTGCCACGGTCTTTGTGCAATAGCCCGAGTCATTGTAACAGAAGCAGATTTGGGGATAGACTCGCGCCGCACGGCCGAGCCCTCTTTTGACTTCCCAAGGTTGCTAGAATGAGTAATACGTCAGATAACTTGCTCATCACTTGTGCCTAGTGTTGTAGTACTGTTTCCCCTCTGTCTTATGTGTAGAGGAACTGCTATGCTTAGCATAAAGAAGGAAACGCAGTTATAGCACTCATGACTAACATTAGAAAATCATTCTTGAGGCTTTCGCTCACTGAAAATTAAAAAAAAAAAAAAACCTCAGGCCCTTGAGACAAACACTTTGATGTAGCTTGGAAAATAACAGAAAAGCTGCTCTGAGTGCTGGGCAACCCACCAAGAGTTCATAAGTTAATAAGACTCAAGAAAGCATTACTGTAAGCAGCATTTCAGTTTTGGGCCTTAAATTAAGCATACATTTTCCATAATGAAGAGAAATGCATGCCTGGGATTTAAAGAAAATGTGAAGAAGGTTATGGGAATAGAGCATAGTAGGAAAAATTTCCCTATTATGCCTCGTGCTTCTCTGCACACTAACACCACCAAAACCATCAACAATAAAATCCAAGATGCAGAATTTGTCTCTCAGCAGCAACGGAAGGTGTTCGGTCTGGGATTGTGATTTATGGCTATTCTAGTGACTAAAATGGACCATGGCACTCTGAGGGCAAACAACACGGCACAGCTCAAGCCGCAGTGTTTTTCCTCTCCAAACAGGGTGGTTCCCCCCCTCTTGCCAATTAGGAAGAATCCTTCGTAAAGGACTCTCACCCAAATGAGAAGAGTGTGAGCTGGGATGGACAGAGATCACAGGGAGCTTGCTAACGGCTAAACAGAACGGACAACCATGTGCAGGTATTTCAGCCTGGTCCTGTTGAAGTTACTAGCATGATCCAATAAAAACTGAGACCGTATGATGGGTCTCCTACAGTCACATCTGAGCGATTTGCTGATGTGTCCCATGGAAAGTCTTTGCATGATATCCTCAAAAAGATTTCCTGAGGAAGAGTGGGAGTTCACTGACTCCATCTTCTTTTTTTTTTTATTTCAGGAGTTTGGATGACTCCGTTGTTGTACTACAGAAGTCACACTGCTCAGTGTGGACAGTCTCATAACATCCTGTGTGATAAGGGAAACTACTTTATGAATAGGGAATCAGATGCAGAGCGGGAATTTGTGGTTAGATCATCAGAGAAGAATATCTGGAGCATCCTTCCTTGAAATTGGATCACTTTTCTGCTGCATTGGTTCATCCTTTTTAGTTCTAGAAAAGACAACAATCTATTAACTCCATGGAAAACTCACCAACCTTTCTAAAGGTCTGTAGAGCATACTTCAGTATGTTCCTGGTGATTTAATCTCTGGCTCAGCCAGACAAGCTTGTCCTGTATTTTCAACTACTTTAACAAGACAATCATATTTGAAATGAAATATTTTTAATTGAATTGCCACTGAATCAATAAATATTTCAGAATAATAAATTGTGAGCATTCTTCTCAATAAGTCAGTAGGTAATCATATCAAACTGTGGAGATAAAAGGAATGTTAGTGGCACAAACTAGGGACCTATGTCTGAGCCGTGTGGGCACAATGTAATGCTGGGACTGAAAGTAGGTTTAGGTCCAGCCTCAAACCAGCATAACGTATTCTAGAGATCCAGTTGCTCTTTCAAAATCAAGAGTTTTGAGCAAATTGGTCTGTCTGAGAAAATGCTTGTGAATACATATGTTGCTGTGTGCTGTTTAAAAGTTTGTGTCTTACCCCTAAAAGATGGCAGTGAATGATCCCAAGGTGTGCAAATAATTTCTAGATCTACATAGTCAGTTTTGGGATAGAACACTGCTACGTTCTTACAAGCTATTTCATGACTTTTTAATTAATTTATCTTCTCAGCTACTTAATCAAATGTTATTTCCAGCCATGAAACTGGATAGGGGCTGGTGGAGGTTCACATTTGTTTGACAGATCCCACTTTTGTGGCTTTCTAGATGACAAATTAGTCTGACTTTTGCAGTGTTCTGGCGGCTGTAGTGATCCAAATATACTTTCCTGAACTCACAGCACCTTGTTTTCCTTAATGCTCTTTTTTGTTTGAGTCTTTGAAGACATCTGTACATAATCTTTTCTACAGGTGTTCAGCTGTGGTCTCATCTGTAGAGAGACCTAAGGAGGATTTGTGTTGAGCGGGTCTGCATCTTATCCATTCACAATATGATAGAGAATGGCTTTAAGAAATTCACTGACTGATATCTACACCTGATATTTGGACTAATGTAAATGAGCTTTCAAAGGCATAAGCAATTCTTTAGGATTCCCATGCTCAGGATGTTATGCTGGCTTTTCATATCACCAGGGACATCACTAACATGAAAACTAAAAATTATTCATGTTATGCAGCCACTCAAAAGGAGTGGCGTGATAAACAAGGGTGTGATACACATTCGCTTTTGTTCGATATTGGCCAATGTTTTGTCTTGCATCCCAGCCTTCTGACGCGTACAGCTATTCATAGACTATGTCAGAACTGCCTCCTTCATTAAATTAATCCTGATGTTTGTATCTGGCAAAGCTGGAAACCTCTTCCAAATGGTATTGCATCATGTATCTTTGAGATATTTTTCTTCACAGTGTTTCAATATTATTTGTATAGTTCAGTACCTGAACTGTAGATGCAAGTAGAAGCTTGGTCTCCAAGTGTGTCTTAGTGTCTGCTGTCTGCAACCCCAAAATGTGAGTAGTGCAAAGAGGGTTCTATAGGGAATTTGTGATGGAGGTTCATGATTAATTTTATATTTTTTATATGAATAAGTCTTGGTTATCAAAGATATTAAGTATGATTTATAATACTTCTAAAACTAAGAATCCCGCTTGGTTTAAAGCCTTCAGAGATGAAACATGGCTGACTATTACTTCGAATAGTGTGAGCTTTTTAGGTAAAGATTTTGTTATCAAACATTTTCCAGTATTTGATTCCAGTAAAGGAATTGTTTGTAAAGGAACCAAGATTTTAAAGCTCATCTGAAAATCTATGTGGGTGTGCTCACTAGAAAAAGAAATTCCCCTGAAAGTATGGATATATGAAATCTGTTTCTTAGATGTATTTATTTATGTTGATTCAAGATTTGCTAGGAATGGAAATGAAATCTTTAAAAAATGGTAACTAAATCGAAAGCTACCAACATTTTGTCAGACACACACATTTCTGCTGATCACACAATAATAATGACGCATTTAAAGTATTTTAATCAATGGACTTACCCCTTGGGACCAAGGAAACGTTTGGCCTGTGGTCTATTGTGTACCAAGGACAAACAGACTAAAATGGTTGTCTTGGTCTGATTAAGCCTGTTTCACAATAAGAGTGTGAAATCTATGACTCAGCTACTGGTTCTTTGAACAAAAAAGTAGAGAAAAAATACTTAAACAAAGTGCTCAGCTGTTGTTATGGTGACACATTAAACTATCCAGTCATTCTGGTTTGGATCCAGAAGCAATTAAAGATGTAAGGAAGGTGTTCTCCCATTTTGGAGCACTTCAAATCAAACTTTCTGTGAGCTGTAGCTGAGAAATACCTTTACAATGAGGATGAGAACTGTCACAATAAAATATAATACAAAATCTACATTGAAGTCACTCATAAGCTAGGAAATACCAAAATTAAGATGTTTGTGCAAACTCAGCTCACTTCCTTTGCTGTGCCTTTTATATGTTTTTCTTTACATGATCACACACCTCATTTAGCAGACACGCAGCAAGCACCGAATGAGCAGTTGAAGTGCTCCAAGGAAAGGTCTCTCTTCCAGGACAGCAGGAATAGTGCAGGGTGGTACCAGGCAGTGCCTAAACAGTATCGATGGAGCGATCTCCCTCACACTCTTTTGGGGCAGTTTCTCTCTAGCAGAGCTGCTAAGTGCATAGGGGCTCCGGTGGCATCTCTGTGACCACAGGCATGTGTATGTGCGGATACATAAATCCACATTTTTACTTAAGATTTTTCAGTGTAAGGTGTCTGAAATATAAAGGCGATGTTGCAGACTGATGTTTTTATAAGATGATACTGGGGGTATCAGTTGTATGCCTACATGTGAGCATGTACTACTTTAATTAAAAATTAAACCTCTCCCAGTAAGCAGCAGTTCCTGAAGTAAACTGTCCCCAGAACCGCACCCGGCTTTTGCTTAGGGAGCACCACTTTTTTCACTTGAAAAGTTAACCAACATATGAGCAGCATGGATAACCGTGGGTCTAAGTGATTTGAGGAATCCTCTGCAATGCCATCAGACCGATGCTTATTTCTGACAGTCAGTCTGAATGGCTGCCCCTGGTGAGTTGGGCATTTCTCCTTTGACTGAAAAAATCTGTTTTCCTAGAAAACTGACTTTTACACAACTGGATCCACCTCTATAAATGTGGTTGTCAAGAAAAATGGCAAAATAACTGAGGAATATTCACACCAGAAGCTGTAAGCTGCTCAAGAGCAGCAGGAATCTTATAAGCTGCTCTGTATTTGTGCTGTGCAATGAACCTTGGGACCACATTACTGGCTGATCCCAAAGTGTTACTTTATTAAACGTCACCACTATGAAATTGTCGTAGCAATAAGACGGTAGCGACTCTGGAGGTAGTGGCAGTGGAGTAGCTGCTGCCATTATCTGTGCTGTAACCCCTGTGTGGATGAGCAGGGGATTTAAACACTTTCATATGGCGTCCTGATGGTAAAAGCATTTCCCTTTTGCAGCATGTACGTGAGTTAAAACGTTTTTAAATATAAAGTGGAATGCAAGAGGAATCCTTGCAGCTCCCAAGTACAGTGCAGTCTACATGGGGAGAAAATGTATTAGGACTCGAGATCCTGGCGGAGTCAGTTCTGCTAACGCAAACCATGTATGGCTTTGGTTTTGCAATTCTGGGAGCAGCTATACTTTAGATCCTAGAAAATACTGGGCATAATTTCTGTCTAAAACAGAATATGGGGGGGCAAAAAGGTGTTGGTTGCGTGGTATGTCTGAAAGTTGGGCAGCTATCGAAGAAAGAAGATTGAAGAAGCAGACAGCCCTGCTAGTCATCCTAAAGAAGCAACCTCGTCCTTGGCTTGGATGGATCCAGGAAGGGCTCAAAATTTGTGTTGTGGTCTGATAACATTCCAGCCCAAACACGTGTCATTTCCTCGGTTAGCCTCCTCAACTCCTCTCTTTCAGGGTCGTATTAAAGCACCTGAGAATGCGTGCCCACGGTTTGGCTGAGCAGGAGTCAGCGCTCTCCTCTCTGAGTACAGGACAGGAGAGGAAGATGAAGACCAAACGAAGAACCCACCTGCCTGCAGCTCTCTGAGACCGAAGGAAAGGGACAGGGCGTAGAAAGGGTCGCGGTCAGGCGAAAGGACTCAGCCTAAGATCCAGCGTCTGGCAGAAAGCCCAAGTTTCAGATTTGTGAGAAACTGTCTGGGGGAGAGAAACATCTTTACACGAGATGTGAAACAGGAGGGCCTGAGGGAGGCTTGGAGAGAAGCCCAAGAATGAGCACAGCCTGCTGCAGTCATGGGCTCCGGTCGGGGCCTCCCTTCTTCCACTCGCGTGAAACTATTTCTATTGTCATTAAGCCTTAAAAAGCTGTTGTGTATCTGGATGTGCACGTGTGTGTGTGCATGGGTTTGCAAAAGTGACATGTTTAACTTCAGATCTGACAATGTGCCTTTGGCAGATTCAATGTAAAAATTAACTTGCTCTGTGCCTTTTTTTTTTTAAAGAATAAAACAAAACCAGATTGAGCTTTTACACTTAAAGCCCTAAGAAAATCATAAAAGTGAATTATGGGGTGAGAATTAATCTTTAAAGGAAAGCTTTACACTGGAGTAAACTTGGAACATTTATACATAAAATATTACATATAACACTTATGTGTATAAAATCTGCTGAACTGGCCAATTTCTGACTATTATATAAACTTTATGCATTTGAGAAAGCAGACTTTCCTTCACAAAAAATAATTTGTTCTAGCTTCTATTATAAAATAATAATCCCTCGGTATCAACACTTGACGCTATCATCACAAGCTGTCTCCTCTGTGTGCTGTTTGGTTGAATAATTCGTCCTTTGTAGATTGAGCATGAAGTGCATTGGTCTAGCAAGCTAAAAGCACGATGCAAACCAGGAGAAGAAAAAAAGATAAGGCTCTGACAGGAGCATGTACTCCAGACAAAGGACACACACCATTGTGGGGTGCAGAACTCGTGTCTAAACCACTCCACGTTCAAGGTTGGCTTGGAGAGGGAGTCTGGGCCTGGGCAGATAGTGAGTCCCCAAATTTAATCTTCCTCATGTAAGACAGAGCCCAGGTTTTACGGCCACCCTTTGAGGTACCTCCAAGAAGGGGCTGGGAGAGGGTCCCCAGGGGAGGCAGCACACAGCAGCACGGAGCTGGGCACCCGGGAAACGTCGGGAATCCTCCATCAGGAGAGAGCCGCCTGCGCTCCCGCTCTTCCCCGCGCTTGGCTGCTTGGGCTGCTGAGCACGCACTGGGCAGCCTGGGGCTGGCACCCCCAAGGGATAGAATCATAGAATCATTTAGGTTGGAAAGGACCTACAAGATGTCCCGAGGGAGGACTGTGAGTGGCAGCCATACTTCTCCAGCATCTCCAGCACGGTCCAACTTCTCCAGCATGGTCCAACAGGTGAGTACCACCTCCTGGAGCAGCGAGACCTCCTTGGAGATGGTGGGTTGGCTTTCCAGAGTAACTGGACTCATACAAAGCACCGGACACACGTGAAGAGAGCGGACCTAGATGGATGAAGGTCCTCCACTGTGTGCAGTGCTGTCCTTACGAGGAAGGAGTGATAGAGAACGAAAGAAAACGCAGCGGATATCAGTGCTGTCAATTCGCGTCTGGATGTGCTCAGATAGCATAACGACGAGGTCTTACAAAAGGCAGTGCATTGCAGAATAGCCTGCAAAAGCTAATAGGCATAAATAGGCATTTCTTAGCCTATGCGTACAAAAAACTGGCTATTTTTGCAGGTTGTCTAGTATTGGGCTACTCCACAGCAATTCACGCGAGATCTCTTTCTGCAAATCCACTGTTTGAAAGCTACGACTTGTTCTTGCAGGAATTATTACAAAACGATATAAAAAGTAGATGAAGGACAGAGACTGTTCACAGAATTGTAAGCTGTAGAACTGTTAATTTTTTCTTACACAAAACTAGAGCAGAAACTAAGCATTTCAGTGCCCTCAGAGAAATCCAGCATATATGATCTTCTCTAATTGCCTGCCAAGGAAAAGCTGTGGTTATGAAGCAATCACTGATCTGATCCCATAGCAGCTTTTCCTAAGTCGAAATACTCTGTTTTCTTTTCACTTCACAAGTGTTGCATCGTTTTAAAGAATTTCAGAATGTCCTTTTCACAATGAAGCAAGCATCAACACTGGATCAACAGAATCAAGGTTTATATCCTGGAATGATAGGAAGAAAATAGATGAAACATTCAATTGAATTGCAGATGTTATGTCTAGAACAGCAAAATACTCTGAGAGTAATTGAGTAGGTTACCATCTACACTAAGCAGAGATTTTTGAAACAGAATACATATGGAGAATGCAAATGTGGAGAATGCAAACATCTGTGTTGAATGTTAGTTTCCAGTGGTATCAAGGAATACACGTGTTTTTCTTAGATTTTAGAACTTAGTGGTATCAGTGGAAATAAAATACAATGTCTGATTATATTGCTGAAGTCAGCAGAGGAAGAATGCAGAAGAATCTTATTCTTCTTCCTGAGAGACATCTATAATAAATCATTAGTGGTATATTAAAAAGTAGATTATAGCCGTGGGACTAAGTGTTTTCCTATTCACCAAAGGAATAAAAAAGGAGGATATTGAATTATGAACAATATCAATCGGCATTTCAAAGTATGAAAACATCAAAATGATCTGTATGTTGTTCAGTCCCTTAAACTTCAGAGCATTTTAAACAACATTTGGTGGATAGAAAAAGAGAAAAGAATTTTTTAGGGAATATTTGTAGTATTGAAACTATAAATTATGCTTTCTAGTTTTCTAAAACAAGCAGTTATTCTGAACATTGAGACGTGATGATTGTGTGGAGTTGGTAGTACATCATCGAATTTTAACTTCTCAGGTAGGAAGAAATGTAGAATTGCAGATGTTATATTAAACCATTCATCTTACCATTCATTTACATTTCAGCTTGCAGCACAGAGGTCTGAATAACTAAGAAGATTTTAATTAAATCAAAGGACAAAGCATGACAATTTAATGACCTGATATGAAACCTCATATGTTTCCATTGGCCCCAGGAGTCTTCTTGAAGAGAAAAAAGTAAGAATCAGATTTTCTGATCTGTGTGGGCTTGGACAGCCTGTTCCCAGGAGCAATGACTAGGAATTGGGATTTATTTCCTATTGGTGCTTGAACCCCACCCAAATTGCATCAATTCTGGATTAAATAGATACTGCAATTATATTAATTAGGCAAACATGCCAAGTTAATTATGAAAGTTATCTTCTTTGTTTGACTGCAGTAGAGCCTTGTTTGGGCCCAGCCACGTTTTCTGGCTTGAGATAAAATCAATGTGGCAAGTCTTGGTCCTTTCTGGTTTTGAAAAGAAAACACATGATTATTCATCCCCTCTTTTCTGTTCACAGCGAAACCATCTCTGTGGTTTAATTCTAGCTCAGGCTGATAACACACCAATCCTCTTGACACACTAAGAAGGAAATGGCGTTTGGATCACCGCTATGGCTTGGCAGGAGCTATTGATGCGATGCCTGCACTTTGTCAGATGGCTCGGGAAATTCCACAGCCGATACTCAAAGCTCTAGTTCAGGCAGGGATTTCCAATCCCTGATAAGTGTGAAGTTCACAAGAAGTTAGCCACCCTACGTTTTCTGCATCTGGTGGCTGTGTCAAGGCTTGCATGACGTATGCTGGTGGCCAGAGCTCCACTTAACGCCGGACATCGTTACGACATGGGACGGCGAACGATTTGACTACCTACCTTCCTCTTATTGAAATGGAAGCTGAGGCCCCTTTCTAAAGGTGGTGTAGTAGCTGAACCTGATGTAGAAAGTACAAACCAAATACTAGAATATCTGGTTATGTAAGTATTGAAATGACTAATCAGGTAATATGAATATGATTCAGAAATCATTCCATAAAATTAATTTGCTCTTCAAAAAGACAGGTTTAGAAAACACAGGTAGTTGGGAAATGCTTTATTTAGTTAAGAAAAAGGAATAACGAGTGGAGGCCTTGAAAAGTTTCACTATATTTGAAATATACCTGGAACTAGTACAATTGAGGGCAATGATCAATTGTCTTCTAAAGTTTGGCTTAAACTAATCAGCTGAGGTTTCATCAAGAGAATGTAGGTTAGGTAGTAGGAAAACATTTTCAATGATCAGCATACCCTGATAGTACAGGAACAGCTATCTGGGGAAGTTTTAGGCTCTTTTCTATTAGAAAACTTTAAGAACATGTTACACAAAATTTTCTCAGATGTGTTCTGTTTGTTAATAACTCTTCAACACAGGAGAAAGTTGGATTCAGACCTTATTTTTCTATGACTTGAGGATTCTAAAGGAAATGGCCAATATTATCCAGGAGATTATATTAGATGGACATAAACATCCTTTCTACTATATGAATTTATTTATATTTTATGAATTTATCTCATACATAAAGACAGGAGTTCAGATCCAATGATGTTGATTTGAAGAACATTGCATTACCCTATTATTTTATTGGCTCATTCAGACTCCCAGAATGAATCATTTTCTTAGCTTAAATAAGCCAATCACATCTGGAGCTGGTCAGAATATTTTCAGTGAAATGAAATATGTCACTTCATCAAAGCCAAAATGTTGTATCAACATATCAGCTTTGACAAATATTTCTTGAGAAAGTTTTTGCCTGGAGTTCCCTTGTCACTTACGGCCAGAGGAGAAAGAACTTGAGCTGAAAATATCAGGTTTTCTATCCAGACACAGACATTTCATAACAATTTCCATTTGCAAAAATGTTTGAGGGGTTTATTTTCATTCCTCTGAATAGTGAAAACAAATTCTGAAACCTCGAAATTTACAGCAAAATGGAATCCTTGTCCTCCGAAAAGCTTTAATCACATCTGAGCATACAAAATGCTGATTCAGTAGGTCATATTTAGAGGATTTAGGTATACCAGAAGGCAGAAAATCAGGAAACCATAAGAAATGTAGCCATAGCTTGATATTCGTCTTCTTTTTCCTTGAAATAGTATTCATTTACCAAACAGCATGTAAACGTCATTGAATTTGACGCTTGCCATAAAGATAGCTCTACAAAACATGCATGATAGCACATTCTATATCTTTCACACCAAAGATTAGTGAAGTGCGTAGCAAAGTCCTTCCTAAACGATGTAGGATACAGATTGGGCTCTACGTGATTAAAGGAACATTAGAAATCTATTTTCTTTAGCTCGTTTAAAATCTGTGGGCGCTTCAGTTATTCAGTCATGGTTAAAACACTTTGGCTGCTCTGAGGGAAAAAAACCCAAACCTGCTTGTACCAGCTGGAAGGGGAGGTCCCAGTGCACCGGTGAAGCTCGTTAGCTGCTCGATTGCATCCTGGAAGAAATGGGTCCTGCACATGACTGTGCAGGAAAGGGGAAGGTGGAGCTGGGGCAGGTGCTGCCCTTACCTTCCCCGGCTGGCATTTTACAGCCGTATTGCTGTAACCCATTTGTAGCCATTAGAAAATGACCTTGCAGAATATGTATTTTAAGTAGTTATTGTTAAACAGGGCAACACCTGTGGCTGGAACGCAGATAGTGACATTTTCAAAATGAAGGAGACAAAAAGAGATTCTGAAGTTCTACTGCATGAAACTAAGCCTGTAAAAAGAAGTGGGTTAAAAAAGCATTTCTGAACGCTTTCCGCACTGCATCTTGAGAAAGATCATTTCCTTCAAACGCGAAGGAGCCACGTGTCAGTGGGGGAGGCTGAAGTCTGTCTTCCAGTTCTCACACAAAATTTTCATAGCGGTATCCACGGGCACGTGTGCACAGCAGCGTACGTGCGCTCCCCACGTGTACAGACCAGTGCGACCAGTGGTAGGAAGGCCTTCAGAGAGGAAGGGAGACCCACCTTGGGGAGGAGGAACCTTACCAGAATAGCAGGACCACTGTGCCTGCCCCTTCGTCTTCTCCACGGGTGGGTTATGCCAGAAACTGCTGAGGGGCAGCAGAACCCGGCACGTGAGAAAAGGCTGTTGGGGGGGAAAAAAATGTTCAGGAGATATTGATTTCAGGAAAGGGAGCGCTAATGCTGCACGGAGCCAGATGTGTGACCACATATATACGCATGTGAGATTGTTCCCGTTATTCTCTAGGAGCGGGGTAATACGGCGTATCAGTAGAGCTCATATTGCAATGCAGGCGGTAATTTTTCTGTAGGGAATTGGTTTAATCAGTTTACAGAAACATTAAAGCATAAAGTGCAGTTTTTCAGTAACCATCTTATAATGAAGAATATTACTGGATGAATTCTCTGCAAAGAAGGAAAAAATCCACGGCTCTTATTTTTGTCCCCTTGCAGTTCACCTTTAACTCGGAAGGTCCAGAATTTTTTTCTTAAGCTGTTTTTACAGCAGAAGTTCAGATTTTAAGGAGCCTGGAAGACTCCATTTTATCTGCAGAGCTAATGGCACTACGCTGCGATAAGACTTGAAAGTGAAAGCTGAACAACAGAAAGGAGGAGAGATTAAGGATTTTATTTCAGTTGGTACACGGATTAGTTTCAATGGATTTACGGCTGTTGTTTACAATTACGGAGCCAACTTCGCTGATGCCTGTGTCTCTGATTGAGTGGTACCTATTGCCAAACCACATCACTGAGAGCTCTGGTAAGGCTTCAGAAGCCTTAATAGAGAGAGTGCACGCCGTTGGCAGCCTCAGCCTAAAAGCCAGAGATAAACTGAGACTAGAAGACGATGTACGGCTTCACCTTCTGGCTCTCCAGAAACTGACAACTTTATACTGCGTTTTTGGCCTATCTTCTTAATATGTGGAAATAAAATCACAGCTGTTATTTTTGTCTGAGACTTGTAGATCTACTGCTGAGCGGGAGAGTAATTCTTATTTCTTACACATGCCTCTGCATTTGTTCTGATTGCTTCTTTTTAAACTAAGTTGCTAAAAATACATTTATTTTCTGATTCAGAAGCAACAGTGAACAATGTTCATGAAACGCTCCTAAAGAGGAAAAAAGATAAAAATCTTCATGCAGCTGGCAGGATATACAAGATAAAGTGCTTTTTGAAAGGAATAATTAGGGAAAAGATCCTCTTTGCTAGAATAATTGAATAAAACCTTTAATACAGATGATAGCCAAAGACTCAGTGAAAAAGGAAAGCCGAATTTTAAATATTAAGGACAACATCTATCTTTGCCTAGATCTGGACATTATTGGCGCTCTCCATAAATCATCCTCTTTTTAATTTAATATGAGCATCTGTAAGGTCCAGAGATAAATTAATTGCTGCCAGATTTAAATAATACGCTTGGTTTCAGGCATTTCCTGGGGATTAATGACAGGTTAGGGGGAGCTGAGGGCCTAAAGTTCAGCCAGAAACCATTAACCTCAGGTTATCATTAACCTCAGGAAACACCCTACGTCTCAGCTGTGTCTGCTTCTACAAAATGGAAATGAAAAGCGTAATGCCATGTATTTCTTTTCAGGATTGATGCCATTCCGGGTGGTAAGTACAGAGAATTTTAACAGCTGACATTCTACTTGGTGAGATGGCAAGACTCAAACGCGTGCACCCACTGGGCTTATCACGGCTCCTCCAAAAGGAAGAGTTTAATGCCAGTGATATATTGTATGGATGCTTTTTGTTTGATAAAACCGCAGAAGCCCGTGGAAACTGAGGCGTGCGTTAGCACGGGGTGGGTTGACACTCGGAGGTCAACGTTGGGCTTGCACGTGCACCTTCCCCGGGCGTGCAGAGCACATCTTCTGGTCCTTTCATTGCTCCTTTCAGCTGTTGTGTAGCAGCATTTGGGTACAGGGAAGCGTGCCTCATGTTTCTTAAATTAAGCAGAAGAAAATTGTGTCTGGAGGAAAATTTCAGATTTCCCAGCTCGACTTATTAAGAACCAAATTTTGACCTACTTTAAAATTGCAGAGACCTCTGGAGACGTGGTATCTGGATACAGAAAATAAGAACAATATTTATAGGAAAGAGTTTATGCATTTTTCAACCTGAAGCTTTCCAAGCATTTTACGAGCATTTATTAATTAACACCCACAACATTCCTGTGAGATAGTGTGTTAGCCCTGCTCTGTGCTAGTAATGACATCAGAGATGACACCAGAGGAAATCTGGGGAGGGAGGAAGAAGATGGCACCACAGAGGGACAGGGCTCTGAGAATTCCCACTTCTCCCTTGCCTCTGCTGTGGATGCGGGGCATATTCCAGGCTCTGGCTACACAGACAGGGAAAACCAGGAGCTGAGACTAGTGCTGTATATAAGGGCTTGGAAAAGTATCACTATGAGGTACCTTTCTTATGAAAAAGAAGGGAGCAAGTTAATTTAAGCTAATTTCAAAGCACAGCCAGTGTGTGTCGGAGAGAGGGAACAAGTAGCTGGTGAGACTATGGTGGTTTTCAAGCACCGGTCCGATGAGAACTTGGGCTATGGACAGGTTCTGGTGGGCTGTAGCAGCTACTCATGTGTGCAGCTGGGTTTGGATGTGTCTTTCTAAGCACCAAATTCCCTTACTTAATGTTAACCATGTACAAATTGGTGTCTAGCTCGAGCTAGGCATTTAGGCTTCCTCCATAGTCAACACAGAGTCTTCTATGGCTTTAAAATAAGTGTCTAAAATACTTCCTCCCTTTGGAATTGCCCAGTTTTTCCCACCGATTTTAGTGTGGGATTCTAAAAGACCATTTTTTAAACAGCTGAAGTTTGTTGGGGTGACTACGAGAGCAGGAGAAGGCCTGGATATTGCCAGTGAGGGGACAGCAAAATGTCCTGCTGGCTGTTAACTGCATGAGGACTGTTGGTTTGGGGACTGGACAAATAACCTATATTTACACACAAGCACACATACACCAGTTTGCCTTAGGCAGCAAGAAGGCTGCAAGCTCATGTTGGCTTCATGGAGGGAGATGATGGATGAGTGCAGAGAGATACATTGGGAACAACACTTGCAACACAGATTAATCTTACTGAAACTTGGTATGCTGACAGGGCTGCTCTTTGTTTTCTGGTCTGTTCAACTGGGTTTAGTTCAATGTTCATTTTTTATGATAGCCCTTACATGCACAAATCTATAGTATTGTATATAGCTAGACAGTTTTGTCTGCTTTTCATTATAATGCAACTTCTCTGTACATTACTAAAATATGTTTTAATATATAAATCTTATCTAGTTTATGTTTTTGTAGCCTACATGTTACTTTTTCTTTTTGCTCTTTGTGTTCAGATCTTCTTATTACCATATTTTAAATGCTTCTCCTGCCAGGCTTCTTTAATTATGCTGAGGGCAAAGCCCACTCCTTTAAACCTGTGACAATTCTGCAGATAACTGTAGAGCACTTTTTCATGGATTTCAGTTGCTAAAAAGAAATGGCACAGCTGTCTTTTAAAGCACATTAGGTCAAAACTGTGGCCAAACTGCAGCAGTATGACTGGAAAAAAGGGCTCCCTGGAAGCTGGTAACAGAAGAATTTTCTAAAGAAAGAAACCTCCAAATATAGAGCACAGAACATCTTTCCAGAAGCTGGCAGAAAACAAAGGATTAAACTTAACTAAATCTCTCTCCTGCTTTTAGTCCACAGTTGGCTGCAAAGAAACAGTATTAGGCCAGCTGTACAATGCAACTTAATTCCACACAAAACGTAATACCAGTGGGCTATGGAGAGTCAGAGTCTGACTTTCATGTGGGCCGGTGGGACAAGATATCTCCAGTTTTCTAGGGCTTGTGATTCATAGGCCCTATACTTTTGATTTTAGTAAATCTTGCTGTATCTGGGCTTTACTGAATTGAAGGACAAAATACTCACACCGCTTTCTGCTTGCACACAGGGAAGGAATGTGAAATATCCCCATTCTATCAAATACCCTCTCCTCCCCCTGGCCTTCAGTGCTATTGGCATTGCTCACTTTTGCAGTTCATCCTGTTTTTCCCAATACTCATGCAAGTCTCACAGAGGCAGGCGTTACTAATCCGAGACGGATGTCTTCTACTGCAGTTCCCGGAGTGAGTAATGCCACGCTGGTCTCTGTGAAGGTGGTGAGGCTTCTCCCCAGGTTTTGGAGGCCAGACAAAAACTCTGCTGTGTAAGCAAGATGGGGAGAGTAAGCAATGAGGCACAAGAGCCCCTGAAGGCAGGGATGGTTAGCTTTCTAATGCTCTTTAGTCACTTTTTTTTTTCCCAGCCCCACTTTTGGAGGTAGAGCAGCAGCCGTGCAGTGATACCATCCCTCAGGTGGAGTTGCCAACCCAGTCTGGTCCTACACTTCTTCCTCTTAATTCCTCCTGGTACAAAAGAGTGCCCTGATCAGCTTGACCATCCAAAAACCCACACTCTCATGGACCAGGTCGAACAGCCTTTGGGCTGGCAGAGGGTCACACCTGCGTGATGGTGTGGCGCGGAAAGAGTCGGAGGTCCTGCATTCCCAGAGCTACTGGGAAATAAATCCCTTTTTGAGCAAATGGAGAGCAGAGCTACCTCTGAAGTAATACTTTCTATAGAAAATGGAAACCCATAAATTGAAGAGACACGCTTCCAAATCCAGCATCAGATCTCTAAATCAGAAAGTGGTCAAAATATCGCAGTTATTTTTTGGAGATGATGCTTTGGGACTAATTTTATAATTTCTTTCATCTTTTAATCCCTTTTGCCTAGAATGTGCAATTTATGTCTATATTGTATACATGCCTATATATTACATACATGCAATATGCATTCACTCTGAAGTGGCACTCTCCAAATCATTCTCAAATCCTATGACAGCAATGTCATACAGACAGCTAAATTAGTGTATTAGAGAATTTGAAAGATACTGATTCTCAAAAAGGGAAGATACATTGTCACTCATTCCTACCCAGGTCAAACAAGTTATATAAACCACTAGATGTAGTTTACAAAATGAACCAGATGTAAGTAGTCTAATATTCCAGGTTCATGCATCCTTATTTCAATTGTCTAGAACTAAAAGCAAAAGGATACTCGATATCATTAAAAATAAACGGAGGTTATAATTGCTTAAAAGATTATAGCATAAAATTTGCATGACTGATGTGCTGCAAAATACAAGAGGGATTTGCTATACAGAATTTAATGTTGCTTTGCTTGTAGATGCAGCTTGCATTCAGGCATATCAAGAAGTAAGATCATTTAATGGTTTATTCATTCTATTTAACAGAATATATCCATGGCCCATCATCCACATATTCACCTGCTGTCAGCTGCTATTGAGCTCTGTAATGAACAGCTGTGGAAAGGGCAAAAAACGTACAACAACCTCTGGCTATTTGCATTTAAGATATTTAGTTCTGTGTGAGAAGAATGACATGTAATCAGCTAGGCACACGGGTAAAAATAGCAGACTCCAATTCTGCCTACCATTTTTCTCTTCCCGTAGAGGTGTTTACAAAATTCATGAATTATTTGCATTTTGACTTTCAGAACAACATGCAATTTCGATAGGGCAAAGGGTTAGATCCTGTCAGGCTTGCTCCCGAGGGGTAAGCGGAGGAGGAAAGCACTTCTCGGCGCGCACCACGGGAACAGGGTCTGAGCTGTGCTGCCAGTAGAGAAAGTCTCATTACCAGGTCAGTGACGGAGAGCGGTGCGACACCTTGATGAAGAAGCAGGTTTAGACACCAGAGCCGTCACCGCTGGAGTTGTACTGCGTCCGTAATGGTCTCTCTGGAAGGAGGTGGGACACCTATTAAAATCGGCAGGAGGTGTTGCGCAGTGACTCTGAACGCCTGAAATGGGATTGCAGCTCCCTTCCCTCTGCGGTGCGTTCAGGTTGCTGAAGCAGTCCTCCTCGAAAATCAGGGACTCGGCCCTGTGAAGGCCCTGGGTGACTTCCGAGGGGCTGAAAGTGCTTCCTGAAAGCAGGAAAACAGGAGACGGCGAGCGGCAGGATCCCCCGCCTGTGAGTCCTGCTGCTGGAAGCTGAACAATGACTAAGTCTGTTCTCAGACAAAATTCTCGTAGAAGTTGCCAGGCATCCGTCGATTGGGAAAATATGAGGGCTCATTTGATATCAATAGCAGTGTTATCTGCTATTATCCACTACGGGTTAGAAAATTGTATTTTAAAGGTTATTTACTAGAAACAACAGGAACATTTAGCTCTCCAGTCATAGTCAGTAAAATCTGGCCAAAGGAAATACATCCAAGCTTTTCCAAATAATAAACAAAGATACTTTAGTTGTGTGCCTTTCAAGTTTCCTCTCAGCTTGAGGGTAGTGTGTAATAGATGGAAATAATAAAAAAGATACTGAGAAAGTGGTGTTCCATGAACCAATTTGCAGGAGACCATGTGACTTCGATGGTCGGAAAAATAATAAGATTACAGTGGAAGCCTGTAAATATTAGGTGTAGCTTCTAAAGTCCTTTTTAACCAGTCAAAATGATGACTAAATCATTCCGAGAATCTGGAATAAAACCATGAGATATTATAAAGCATTTATGGCTTTACTAAGTAGGAGAAGAACCAGTCTGATCTGAGAGTTAAAAGCACCATAAAAAAAAGTGGAATAGCCACCTTTCTGCAGTCACTTACACCAAAATGGCTTCATTTTCAAACCCAAAATTTTTAGACAAATTTGCAGTATACAGTGAAAATCAAGAACATTATCAATTTGGAAAACAGTTAAAATAATCCTCTGGTTAGTTGCAAAACCAGGTAACTGTGAGCATTTCAGTAAAGAGACTTCTGCAAGCACGTGCAGAACTGCATGAACTGGAAAGGCCATTTTCAGAATGAATTGTCCCACTCTTACCAGCCCGTGACCTTGCAGACGGAAAAGGCAAAAAGCTTTTTGACATAGCATCACACCAGCGGTGTCTCTTTTCCGCTGTGGTGTGATGCTGAGTGGAACTGACTCATCCTGAGCATCGCTCAGCACCAGTGGTGCTGAGGAAAGAGTCTCAAGAGGGAAGGGGACTGAAAAGACACCGTCTTACTCAAGATGTGATTTCTTTCCCTTGGAGGCTCCGTGCACAGCGCGGGAGTCCTGCATTTGGCCCCTGCCTCCCCTTCCCACGCGCTGAGGATGGCACCCTGCTCTCTGCTGAGGGACGTGGCCCCAAACTAAAGTCTTAGCATCTGGGCGTCTTCCTCCTGGCACGTCAGCTGAAGATCAGACGTGTCCTTCACCACGTGAGAGGACAAGGCACTGCCTGGTATGTTAGAAAAACAGGGGAGGATAATCAGGTGGAAGAGCTGAGGAATAGTTGATTGATTCTTCTGCAGTTGACAGAGCCTGAGAATAGCTCGGCTCGTCTGGATAAGAGAAGAAAAGCACAGGCTAGGTGTTAACCATCTTATGCGCTGGAAATAACTGCAATGAAATGAAAAGATCTTTTTTAGTGTGAGTAAGGTAACATGAGAGGATCTGGGTATAGAAGTGACTTACTCAGAAGCCCCTTCAGACCAAACAATTTAAACTTCAGATATACCATGAGATTAGTGTCAAAATATTTCTGTCTACAAAGATGGAAATGTAAAAGAGAAATGGCAAAAAGCTTCTATAAACAGCTTGATATCCAAGCTAAAAAAAAAGTGCCTGCTAGCTTTATTCCCAAACACAACTGAAACCCAGATCAGAGCTGGGATTTCGGGGTTTTTGCACTGCTCTTCTCCTGTCCCCAGCACAACCCTCAGGACCCAGGCCCATATTCACAGTCCTGGGCTCAGAGATGGAAGAGCCTGAATAGTGTCCAGTGACTTGAGAGCCTTTTTCCTTTTGCAAACTAAACCAGCAACAACCTGGCCTCAGATTTGTCTCTCAGGCTGAGAAACCCACAAAAGCGAAGAAAGGAACTTACATGGAAACTGGGACCATATTCCAGCCCCCATAGCTTCTTTGGATGCTTTTCCTTTTATGAGCGCAAAGGTCAGGAAATCAGCCTGGATTCCAGCTGCTGCTCAAAATGTCCATGCTCCCATGGCTTCGGCTCAGACAATTAATGCCGCTTAAATGTCCCCGTCTGAGGGTGGAATTGGTTTCTTGTCTGGGTTAGGAACCAGACATGAGCTGTATGCCTCAGCTCCATCAAAGCCATTCTCCTCTCCATTGCCCTTATGTGCAGCGCCTATAGAATTATCAATCAACTGCTAATGGAAAAATAGTCATGCAGGCTGGCTTGCTCCGTGCGCGGTACTCCCCTTGCATACCCCGTCACACCCGCCTTTTGTTTAAACATTTGTAGACTGAAACATCCTGTCGAGCCCCGTTCTGTGGGAGAACATATTTGTGAGACAAAGCAATGCTGTGGTCTACCAGGAGGTCTATGACTCTCTCAGTGAATTATTCACTACTTTGCTGTGGTCTACATGCCAGGTCACCCGTGTTCACAGCAGAGAATGAAGCATTATTCATTATCAAACCTTTGGTTTTCTCTTCTAGGAGGTTCTTCCCCCCACCCCCATTGCCCTTTCAGGTTTTAACAAGACATTGCATTCTTTCAGACTTCCCCTGGGCAGCAGTTTTTTGCACTTGCAGAGGTACGACAATAATAGGTAGAAAGCCAGAGCAGTTGTAAATTGTAGCAGTTAATGTCAAATTGATGGGGCAGCGATCAAATGAAGTTCATAACCACAGAACGCAACCTGGGGGTGGAATGCTGTTTCAAAGATTGCTAATGACAGGGTTATAAAATCATAAAATAGAAGGCTTTTTCCAATGTGAAAGTTTGAAAGAATTTATTTGGCTGACCGAAGGTATTAGCAGTGTTAGGGTCAGACTTTTACAAGGCATTTAGCGCAATTGCTAATCAATGAGGGGACTGACCGGTCCATTTTGAAAAGGCACTGAAGGAACACCACCTGCATCGTGTTTCTACTCTTGGACACGCCGAGTGCACCTTTAATCATCTTTAGGTCCTCTAGTATGGTGCTGTTTAATTAGAAACTGCTGACACAAAAGGGGAGCAACACTTGACTAAAAAGAGCAGTTCTGGGGATTTCAGATCTGCCTTTTAACCACCAGCATTCAAGAAACCAAAGCAGTGGGCAACGTCACAACGTTAGCACAAGGGAAAACGTTTATAGCTCATCAAAGCTGGACAGTACACAGCTGTACCCCAGCTGGGCTTTCCAACTGCAGTGCTACGAATGTCTCAGAGAGGAAAAAAGAGGTTAGATCCATGAAAATATCGTAAGACAAATAGGCACGGAAAATATTGAAGTCATCCTACTGCAGTTTACATAGGGAAGTGAGGAATGAACAATGCAAATGAGGCTTATGTTTTTATAGATGGATCTTTCTGCATTTTCAGATTCATTTGTTTGTCTGTTTGTTTATTTTTGTGGCTTTTGCTTCAGTTATTGAGAATAATCTGTCATATGATTTATCATGCTCTCCTTACTCGTTTGTGCTTATCTTAGTCAGGAAAGAGCAAAGCCAGAAAAAGTGCTTAGCTTGGAACTGGACTTTTTTCCCCTCATGGCAGAACACGGAAAAGAGGAAAAATCCACTTGCAAAAGCTACAAGGTGACCAGGTTTTCGTCAGAGAGGGATTAACATCCTCAGATTGACACAAAGCCTCTAGCAGCTAGACAAACTTCTTGGCTTCCCTAGCACAGATACCATTCATATGTATGGTCATATATTGGTCATTCAGATATATGAAACACCTGAGTCTCTAGAAGTCCACACCTCACGGAAACGGGGCTCGTCTCTTTGCACAGTCACTGTGTTTGGAAAAGATGCAGGCGCAAAGCAATTTCTGGCATTGTTCATTAAAATCAGCTGTCCGATTTCTGACGTGATGGAGGACCGTGCCAAACAGTAATTTTTCTTTCACTTCCAGTCCTCCTGCCCTATTGCTTACTCTTCACAGCGGGGCTTCTGAAGCTGGAAGACACCCAGAAGCTGGTTAGGTGCTGTTTCGCTGTGCAGCCCTCTGATTACTTCTTTCCCTGCTCCCAAAGGCTTGGCAGCATCAAATTGCATCTTTTGCAGTTTGTGGCCCTTTGAGTTGGATGACAATCATTTCACAAAACGCGCCCTTCCGAAATGTACCTTCCAGTGTTGAGATTCAGGTCTTTGAAGGTTTTGAGGTCTTTAAAGCCTGTTAGGCAACTTCAGATGCTGCAGACATACCCTTGTGGGCTTTGCATTGCCTAAGGAGCACCCATGATAGCCGTCAGCTCCACAAGGCTCTTTTGCAAACTCCACCAGATGCTTATTGGTTTAAGTTAGGTCTTCATATAAGGGAAGAAAAACCACAGCCCCACTTTTCTCCATTAGTACATAGTATTAGACATCAGGCGTCTGTGTTGAGAGCATAATACAGATGTTCTGCTGTGTGGGTCTACTTGGCTGATACATAGCTGGCAACCATTTACATTGCCTATTAAGAAATAGATCATCGTGAGTCAGCAAATAACCCAGGGCTGGGTGACATCAGGTAGTGCTAAATTAGTTGTTGGTCAGCTAGTCATTCTGGTATCACGCAATTTTGTACTGCGAATGCCCTGTGGAAATGGACTTGGGAGAACAAGCAGGTCGAGAGACGCAGATATGTAACCTGGTTGTGATTTGGGGGAATAGAAGACAGCTGATTCCTTCAGTGCAAAACCTGGAGAATATTCTCCTTCTGGTAAGTAATTTATACTTTGGCAAAGAATGCTCGGGATCTACAGCATCAATGACAACAGCAAGCTGCCTGTTGCATCTTTCCATAACATCTGCTACTGCATCCATCAGCTGGTGATGTTTTCACAAAAGTGAGCTGTGAAATGGATTAAAATGTTGATGTAAGAAGTAGCATTATGCCTGTAATTGATATTCCATTGTTAATATTGCATTGAGATGAATGAGTGCAGGTCACATATCAAAGCTGTTGTTTTCACAGTGTTTGCAACATCGGAGAACTGATATTGGCTACCTGACATTTTCCTTTACTGTTAATTATGCTAATGATTTTAATACACTCAGAAAGAAAGCTTAGATTTCTGGAGCAGGAATATGTGGCTGATTTAGAAAGAATAACAATTATGTTGAAACATATGAAGTGATGATGTGGCATTACAAGTGACTGTGCTAGAAATCCTGAGGCGCAAGGCAATTTCAAATGGAATATGCAGCCCCTGGTTTCTTGCGAAGATATTGGATATTATATCTCCAATTTTTCTATGTTTGTTTTTCAAACAAGGTCCTCAAGTTACACTGTCTGGAGCTGACCTGTTGTTTCATAAATGCTGGTCTTTGTGAGTAACCTGGTAAGAATTTTATCAGGTCATCCATCTCACGCTTTGTGAACACAGAAATCTGGAGTCTTGCAATCTATGAGTGAAACCCATTTCCTAGAGAACATCCTGCTTATTCCTGTCCAGTGACAGGACCAGAGTCAGTGGGCACAACTGGAAACACTTTTTCACGATGAGGGTGACCGAGCACTGGCACAGGGAGGCTGTGGAGTCTCCATCCTCGGAGATACCCAAGAGCCGCCTGGACACGGTCCTGGGCAACCAGCCCAGGGTGGCCCTGCCTGAGCAGGGGGGTTGGCCCAGATGACCTCCAGAGGTGCCTTCCAGCCCCAACCATACCATGATTGTGGGATTCTGTCTTTTCCTTCAGGTTGGTTTTCAAGACCCCTTACTACCACAATGTCCATACCAAACTGCTAGCTGATGGGAAGTGCCCACTAGTATTATTAGGATCTCTTGCTTCTCTTCTTAAAAGAGCACAGGCCCAAGTCGCACTAAGCCAAGCTGTCCCATCATATGACCTTCCTTCTCGCTGCTTCTGCCTTTCAAGCCCTCTTTGTTTGCTTGCACCAACTTGTCACATTTTATTTTGAGATCCTAAAATATTCTGGGCAGGCCGTATTTCTCAGATAGTGTTTGAACAGCAGGTAGAACTGGGCGTCCCTAGTATGACAAGCTACTGCCAGAAGAGATGGTGCTGTTACTAAATGCCACCCTGCTGGGCATATTCTTGAAACCAAACATCTTCTCTAATGAAATGTAGTTCTTCAGCATTTTCTCTTTTCCCTTAAAAAAACAAAAAAATGATTAAAAATTAATTAACCTAGTCTTTTTGTAAAGGCATGTGACTCAGCTGCACTAAATTAGGGTCAGGTTTGTGCCTTCATGCCTCTTAGCCGCGTTACATCGGGAATCACAGGGACAAACACCGTTTTTTTCAAGGCTTAGAGGCTATAGGAGCAGTCATGGAGTTTAGCATGAGTAATGAAAGTAAAGCTGTGTTAAAAAGTTCCCTCATGTTATTACTTGGCAGTTCATTAAGATATACCTTGTTTACCTGCTGCAGCCTGCACACCAGATTTAGCTCTCTGCAGGAATCTGAAGGCATTTAACGTGAAGAAGCTGTGAAATGCAATGGAAAACAAAACACTTCTGCTTTGTGCTTTTATGAAAAGCAAGGTACTTAAACAGTGACTGAGAGCCTGCTCATCCCCTCCAGTTTTTTCCCCATGGCAGATACAAGTGTGGAACAGAAAAGCAGAAAAACAGATTGGATGATCTTTACTTACTGGCAGGCTGGGAAACACGGTACATTTCCTATTCAGATCTTTGGCCTTTCTGTGAGATGGTATAATCTCCTTTGGCTTGTTAACCACTGCTGAAGCAGGCCAGAATTCATCTGCATTCTTGTGCTGCTCAGTGACCCTCCAGTGATGTCAGGTAAGAACACAATTTTAATTAAAAATCTCAATTTTCAAGCACATTTCACATTTAATACATGGCAAGAAATTCTGACCAGCTACATTATTTTGCTAAATAGTATAATAACTAAATAATAGCTGTCTTCTTAATCACCTTTGAAGCAAAAAGCCACAGATTCACTCCTGAAAAATGTGACTTCACAGAACAATGAATACGTGAACGGCTGATCTGCTGTACGCGCCAGGAGTTCCCCATTTAGAGGAAATGTCAAGTGTGTGAGAACAGGAAAAAATCCTGTGTTTAAAGATTTTAAAAGCCCGTGATGGCAGTGTGATATAGTATACGCCAAACTGCTGTGTAGTATACAATAAATTGCTGCTTAAGGTGTTCCCACGTTATTTGTTTTACTTGTTCCATTTTTTTAGGTCTTTATGAGCCCATCACAATAGGCACCCATGAGACATTAGTGACTTTATCATTAGTCCAAGGTCCTCAAGATCTAGGAAAGCATTACCCACCCTGTTACATCAAGGGGCATGAGGTGTCAGGGCCCAGATCTCCAGCTGGTATAACTGGTCCAACAGAAGCAGAGAAACCTCTCACAGAGCTACAAGAATTTGCATCCGCACATCCAGGGATTGCCTCAGGCTGCGCAGAAATCCCGTGGCCCAGCTGGGAACTGAATTCACACCTCTGAATTGCAGGCTCAGGTTCAGCCTCCTCACCTGCCCACAGTGCCTGTAAATACTGTTAAATATTTATTTTGTCCATTCACAGGCCATCGTGCTCTCAGTAAGGATGGTCGGCTGCACACGTCAGCTCCAGCTGGCCCTTCAGGAGCAGGCACAGTGAATGAGGACGTTTCTTGCTCAACAACCATTCTTCCACTTTTTTTGACTGTGTTGTGGTTGACTGCTCCCCCATCCAAGGCTTTTCAACATTTTCAATGAATCAAGAAAAAAGCAGTTCTGGGCTGCTTGCAACATTTAATTCACCTTGAATAACTTGGTTTCACTTTGGGACATCGTAAAAAAACCCCAAGGGCCAGATTCACAAGAGGAATGAGGTAATCATGAGAAGCTGGTATTAAAGTTGTTCCTCCTTCCTGTGCCCTAGATCCCAGTGCTGGAGATTCACTCATATGTGGGAAACCTTGTGTCTGATTGCCTCTTTGTCTGGTCCACGGCAGGAATTTTAACCCCAGGCTGTCCCAGTCAGAGAATATCACAAGTGTTAAGCTGCGGTGTGTGCTGAGGCAAGGGTCTCATGACTCTTCTGTTATGGCTGGACCACTTAACAGTGAAAACTTAAATACTTGTTGGATAAAAAATAATATACATTTCTCTAAGATGGTGATTATATCATTTGACAAGGGGAACTTCAGATTTTTAGTGGCTGCTTCAGTGAACGTTTGTTTATGAATATGAGTGGAAGGATGTCAACAAGAGAGAATAAATGAGCCACATCATTACCCATCGCCCAGACCCCAGCACCAAGGAGCTCTCATGGGAAGCAGTGCACTTAGTTATATTTCTGACCTGATGTTTGTCCTAACTACTGGACAATACAGCCTTGGTGTGAGAGTGGGGAAAGGGACCACTGGCTCCACTCTGAAGTTTATACTCTAGGAATTCTAATCAGAATTTGCAAATCATAGAATGGTTTGGGCTGGAAGGGACCTTAAAGACCATCTAGTTCCAACCCCCCTGCCGTGGGCAGGGACACCTTCCACTAGACCAGATTGCTCCAAGCCCCATCCAACCTGGCCTTGAACACTGCCAGGGATGGGGCAGCCACAGCCTCTCTGGGCAACCCCTTCCAGTGCCTCACCGCCCTCAGAGTGAAGAATTTCCTCCTAATATCTAATCTAAGTCTACTCTCTTTCAGTTTAAAGCCATTACTCTTTGTCCTATCACTACATGCCCTGATGAAAAAATCCCTTCCCATCTTTCCTGCAGGCCCCCTTTAGGTACTGGAAGGCTGCTAATAAGGTGTCCCTGGAGCCTTCTCTTCTCTGGGCTGAACAACCCCAACTCCCTCAGCCTGTCTTCACAGGAGAGGTGCTCCAGCCCTCTGATCATCTTCATGGCCCTCCTTTGGACTTGCTCCAACAGGTCCATGTCCTTCTTGTGTTGGGGGCCCCAGAGCTGGATGCAGCACTGCAGGTGGGGGCTCATGATAGTGGAGTAGAGGGACAGAATCACCTCCCTCGACCTGCTGGCCACGCTTATTTTCATGCAGTCCAGGATACAGTTGGCTTTCTCAGCTGCAAACGCACATTGCCGGGTCAGGTCGAGCTTCTCATCTACCGACAGCCCCAAGTCCTTCTCCTCAGGGCTGCTCTCAATCCACTCATCTCCCAGCCTGTATTTGTGCTTGGGATTGCCCCAACCCATCTGCAGTTTTGGAGCAGACTAACTATTCAGCAACAAAACTCATCATCCACCTCTAGTTATACAATTGTTTTTAAAGTAGGAGGTTGAGAGAAAGCAGTAATGTCCACCAGAATGTAACACCCTGAACTATCTCTCTCCCAGTGTTCAGTTAGGCAAAAAAAATTAAGAAAACATCACCCAAACTTGCAAGATAAGGATGGATGACTGTGAAGGTAATTGTCAAATGTTGAAGGCTACATTTTCCATTTCTTCCCCCTCACCTGCCCTTCCCTGCCAGGGGACTCAGAAAAATGAGGTTTCTAGATTATAATCTCCAGAGAATTCCTTATAAACCCCTTGGATAGGTTTCAGTTTTTAACATTGTACTGAACCAACTGTTATTCTTCTGAACAAAGAAGCAAAAAAAAATCAAAAGCTTTCAACTAGGTCATGCTAGTATTATCATGAGTGAGTGTGAGTGGTATCGTTTCACACATACTGCATCTCTCAATTAAGGAAAATGCCAGACTTCTGTTAGCAAGACAGCTGGTGGTACTCAGTGACTAAATATAGTACTGTCATCACCTAGGAGCACAGCCAGGACGTTTTAATGGTTGGGACAACTGATATTTTGGTTTAGCCAAAACAATTTTTAATCACATGCTATTATTTTAAATAACCAGTGTAAGAAATCAGTGAATGAATGTATTTTAAATATATTTTACCGATTTTATTTATTAAGTTGATTTTCAACTAATATGCAACTGATTTTTAAAGAAATTACACATATTGTGTACATTTGGGATAGAAAAAACAGCTAAGTAAATACAGCTGGCATTCAGCTGATTCTCTGATTGTCTGTGCATTAGATAGACTAAACTCCTTTAGACAGTCTTTTTGTTGTGTGTACAGTCCCTTGATCGGTGGGGCTTGGGTCCTCTGGGGAGTGATTATTAGGGATAGCTCCATTGCTCGGGAGAGGCAAAGCCACGAGTAAATATATGTAGTGCATCTTAAGTGGAGGCTCATCCAGTTCACCCCATACTTGATGAAAATGCTTTAATCTGCAGTTACAGCTGGATTAGGTCCTAAATTCTGGCAGTTCACAGTGAATTTACCTTCCTGAAAAAGTCTTCCAGGCAGAGGGAAAAAGATTTCTCGGTTCTCACCTCCCCCTGAGTGTCCCAGGCATTGTGCACTTTTGTGTTAGCACTCTTTGTACATGCTGTGGACCAAGCCAAAAAAAAGATACACAATTAGGTATTCCTAAGGATGAATGGAAACAGCTTTCCGCACATAATGCTGTTGTAACTTTAAGGTCCATAAGCCTGAGCCTGCCAGGTTTACAAACACGGGCTGTGCTCATGTGTAGCTGGGGCGCAGAAATGAAGTGTCTGTTTCTTCCCTCTTTCCAAAAAAGATTGGGTTTAGGTCTGGTTCAGCTATGACTGAGTAGGTATTTCAAAATATTTATTAACAGTTTTATTGCTTTATTTCAGCTGCCAGTTCTAAACAATAGGGGCCAGGAACACCAGGTTTGTTTGTACTTATATTAAGCCATGGCTGTCTGCAGACATGCATGCAGAGGTATCCTCTGCGGCCAGCGGATGAGTCGTTAGTCCTGCTACGTGTTGAATGTGAGCTGAAAAATGATAATGCTAGATAGCTTTCTCAAAATGAACTACCAGTGTGAAAACCTGACTGTTTACCTCTGTGCTAACATTAGCGACAGGTTTTTTCAGCATCTCTCTTTCATTTTACCTTCCTTAGCCAGAGCAATGAAGAGCGTTTTAACATTAAGAATGAGTTGAAATCTTTTCGCGTGAGTGATTAAAAAAAAGAGATAGAAGCTAGAGAGAGAGAACAGCTTTAATACATCGCAGAGTACTCCTAAGGGCAAGATATTTACCCGTGCAGCCAAGGTAACGCGGGCAGCAGCAGTGCAAATTTCCCTCTTGGTCCCTTGACCAGTTTTCCCTCCATCCCCCCTGCAGCCTTGGCCCTCGCAGGACTGTTTTGGCTCGGCCCCACACCTGGGTGAAGGCTAACTCCGGCGGGGCCACCAGCAGGCATGCCAGAGCCGATCGCTTGTTCCAGTCACTCCTTACTTCAGATGTTAACTTAGGAGCTGGCGCGTATCTCGCCCCAGACCACGGTAAACAGAGAGGTGTGCCTACGCTTTGTTCTGCCGCTCACCATCTCGTTTGCATCCAGCCGAGAGGGCTCAGCTGAACAGGGAATAAGCCCGTATTTTCCTGAAGGCGACGAGAGCACTTTGCGCTTCTGCTGGTAGCTGTCAGCACAGCCTCCCTTCCGCAGGGCCTGGGGGGGAACCAAAACTGTGTCGAGCTTTGTAAGGGAAACAAAGTTCTTCATTGCTCTCTACCAAGGGTGTTTCTCTGCTCCGTTACTGGAAAAATAACAAGAATCTGGAGGAAACTGCGTTTTCTGCTGCTCCAGTGCTGGCTTGAGGGGAGTGCGGGACTGTGGGTGCGGCTGCCGACATCTGGGGAGCACCCCTGCCTGCTTGCCGGAGAGAACCAAAGGCCTCGGCGGCTGCTGCTCTTCTCCTCTCTTGCCACTGCAGCTGAAGAAGATCCTGGAAGATTGAGTATCAGTGGTAGACAAGTCTTGCTTTTGGATTATTCTCTTGCTTGAATAGTTTTCGGACAGACACCTATAGCAAGGACAATGAACGTATCCTTCTGTTGAAAAGCATTATTTTTCCCCGCTCATTCATTCTTTGTTCACTGGACAGGTTTTTAGCTATTATTGCTTTAATAGCTCCAAGTTTGTCACAAAAATACACTACTGTTTGCAAATGATGTAATAATTACTATCATAACCAATAAATCTATCCTCTGTGTGATGCTGCTAGGCTTATCACTCCCGTTCAAACCTTACTGGAACTGGTAACTTCAAAGCTTTAGTCGGTAAATTATGATAGCCTTTTCTCTTTTAATAGAATTTTTTTCATTACTTCCATGCTAAATTTGTTATTTTAAATAACTTTTTTTTGAACACAACAGAGAGGTGTAACTGGGAAGCATTAATTTGTGCTTGAAAGGTGTATTTAAATTTTTTCTTTAAAACGAACACAGACTGTGACCTAGTTTTTATAAACAGAGAAAGCAATAAATGCCAGATCTGAAAAAGTGGATTTAGCTAGATAGTATTCTAACTTTTTAATTATTTTTTTGAATGTAAGAGATGATTTCACCAATTTACATACTGCTAGAGGCTAAGGGGAAAAAAGCATTCATCCTGAGCTGAGTTCAGAGAGTCTGCTTTGCCAAAAATAGAGCCAAACACATTATTACACAGGCCTTCTCAAAGTCTCGGCAGCATCAGGAATACACCTGAAAGAAGAGGAGCTGGTCCGGTTTGTCAGTCTGGCAAGTACTGATGGCAAAAAATCCGTCACCTACCAACCAATCCGTACCGGCACAGTCAGTCCTACAGCTGGGAGGGGTCTGCACAGCTTTTCCACTCCGGGGGCCCGAGCCCCTGTTAGTGCCCGAGCCCGTGTTGGCTCTGCTAGGGAGAAAGGCAGACATGGGAATGAGGAGGTGAAATATACCGCAAAGATGATTTTTCTACATAGTCTTAAATTTGCTCAGCATAAAATTTTACAAGCATATCCTGGACCACCCAAAAGCTGTAGTGATTAATCCAGAGATCTCCCTTGTCCTTTACATGATTACTTTTAAATGTTCATTCACTGCGATATACTTTAGATGGTTAAACATAGCCACATGGAGGGTGTTTGTAAAATACATGTGTAATATCTAAAGTATACATGCAATCTAAACGCTTGCTTCTCTTGTTACAGTAGAGCTCCAGACATAAACTCCTTTTTTCAGGAATTCAATGGTTAGATGGAGAAACCTTTCCAAAGTTGAAAACCAAGAATGATTAATTTAAAAACCTGAAACACAAGTGCAGACTTGTTTTTAATTTACTAGACTGAAAAACGCTTAGTTTAGTGGGTACACAAGCAGGCCTATCTTTACAAGTGACTTTTGGTCAGATAATTGGTTAACTCTTGTAGCAATGGCCTTTTGAATACCAGAGAAAGCACCCCATCAAATGGATGTAATTTGTTTTATGGGGAGGGGGGAAAGCTTTGGTGCATTTTCCAAGAAAAATTCCAAGGCTTAAGCGAATATGTTCACCTAGCAGTTACACTGACGTGAATCGATACATAAACCCCTACGTGTAAGACAGCTACGAGTACTAAAAGTAACAACTCCGAGCTATTGAGACGCCTAAGCGTGTCTTTACATAAAAGCCTTAAAGGGCTGCACAGGGAGTCATTATAGTGTATTATGTCAGGACCTCACTTACCCGACACGTAGAAGTCGACACCGACGCCGTCGGCCGTGATGTAAAACGCTCGGAGGCTGGTTTCGCAGGGCAGGCATTTCCGAAGAGCTCAGCCCCCCCCTCCCCGTTCCCACGCAGGCAGCTAAATGAAGTGATGAAACTTGAAATGCTCTCAGCTTTCGTGGGAGCTGGTAGATGCCGGGTGGGTTTAAATCGTAGGCGCTGAAGTCCTTTGAAAAATCCAGCTTTCCCCGGCGTAGCCGCGCTGTCTGCTTTGAGGTTCCCGGAGGGGTGACGGGGGGGGGCGCGTCAGGCACCGGCGACCTGCGGAGGAGGGGGTTCTTCTGAGCCCCCGCGGGGATGTCTAAAGCGGGCTGAAGGAACACCCCTGCTCCATCCGTAATGTCCACGCCACGGCACAGAGTTAGGGAGCTAATTAAAAAAAAGAGGAAGCTAAGGATTACCTGCTCGGGAAATGTCCTCTCTCAGACCGTAGGATAACACTGTATTTACTGTGTGAACACGGTATCTGCCGCAGCAGACTCTTATCCTGAATGGCTTCAAACATCCCGTTCCAGTACACATGAAAGCCAGCATAACTCACAGAATGCCTTTCGTACCCTAGTAATTTTATTTTAAAAAGACGCAAACAAAACAATGTGTTAGATTACATCCCGGGACTGTTGTTCAGATGTTCTAACGCTATTGCTTCAGCAGTAAAAGGCACATTAAACTCCCGAGGCCGGACCGAGCCTAGCTATTTTCGGCACCTCTGGCAGGCTGGAGCGGAGCCCAGGCACCTGGCTGCTGGGGAGCCCTTCGGGAAGCCCGTCCCCCACCGCGGCCGGCTGGCCCCTCGCTCCGGACCCGCAGCTCCCCGTGGGGGCACGGATATCCCCGTCACCGCAGGATGTTGGCAGCGTGGGAGGGGGAGACCACAGAAGGAAAAACCATCAAGGGCTGTCGGACCCAAAGACACTAAGAATTACGCCGCCGTGAGGCGCTTTCCGAAGACGAGGGTATAGCTTCGCCCCTCCACCCCCAGCTGACCCCCTCAGTGGTCAGCAGAGTCTCCTGGTCAGCAATCAGTTCGAATGTTAGTTAATTAACCCCATATTTCCTCCTGGTCGAGTGCTTCACCTATTCAGTTGTTTTCCCATCCTGAGTCGTGGTGACGAATCTTCTTCCCCTGCTGGGCACAGGGAGGGACCTACTGTCTAGAGTAAACTCCAAATTTTAGATCCCATCTGGACAGAAATATCTATGCACAGTCTTGACTTAATTGCATACGCTGCAGAGGAAACATCTCTATGCCTGGCATTTCTGTTGGCCACATCTAGGTAGTTCTGCGCACTGTATGGGAACATTAAATTGCTCTTTGTACCGATGTGTAATGAAGCCCCAGTGACATTGCACTTAATACATCCTTAATTTTGGGACTTTCTAGCATCTGTATGCTGTACTTTGCAACTTCAACGGTCTTTTTCTACAATTTCAGGGGCACATGTAATAGAGTGATACTGTGTCTGACTGATTTGAGTAATAGATGTGTGATCTGATGCATCTTTCTCCTGTCTAATAGGAGATAAAGTCGAGATAATTTTTCAGTATGGTACATTAGGATATTATTTCATGACAGCCCATCGCAGAGATTATTCTACATTCTTTGCAAAAAGCCATGGAAAAGTTTGACCCCCTGCAAATTACACAGAGAGAAATGGATCTTCTCTAGGTAAAACAAAAAGAAACACAGGAATTATGACTTGGAAGAAGAATAATTAAAGAAGATAAGGTATCTTATTCCTTCTCAGGCTCTTTCATCTTAACTGACATTCTAAGAAATGGGCAAGCTGAAATCTATGATTTATTACCTTAGAAGTTTTAGGACTTGCCTTTTTTTTTCTTAAGCTTTGTGAGATTTTAAACTTCCATGAGATTCTGCCTTAAGTCCTTTGAGAATTAATAAGTGAAATGTTCCAGTTGCAGACAGAGACACATTTTTCACGCTTCCCTCCCTCCCAGTGACTTGTTTTCCGCGTTCAGCCTCCTCAGAATGAAAAGGGGAAAAAATTGCAGCCAGCAATGTCAGTTCGTGTTATTATTCTAGATATAGAAATGCCTTAGCCAGCATTTATACGAAGCTTGGTAGAGTGTAATAAAAAAAGACTGAATCTCTTATGACTTTCCTTATTTTACTTGTTATTTTCCCAAGTTCAGACAAAAGGGTGAGATTCATCTGACTTATGCTGAACTACATAAAACTTAAGTTTCTCACTAAGCTATTTGCCTAAGTTGTCCCCGCAGTCCCATCTCCCCATAGTTGAAGATAAATATCTCCAGGTGGTGATTTATCCCCTTCTGGGACTACTGGGGTGACTCGCACTGTGGAAAGTCCACCTCCGCACTGGGTGCAAATGACCATCTAGCTGACCATCTAACTGGTGCCTACATTTTGGATGGCTAAAGATTGGTCTGATTTGTCCTCCTCTAAGTTCAGCTTTTCATTTAGGAAATCTGGGGGGGTGGGGGGCAGGGTACCTGAGAAGACTGCAGCCTTGGTCACAAAAGCATCCCCTGCCTTACCAGACTTCCAAGGAGGTGGCCACCATGGTGTTGCCTGCCTCACGCCGTTGTTTTTCCGGGTCATGGTGGCTACCATTGTGTTTCCTGTATTTTTATATATATATATATATATATATATATACACACACATACATGATTCTATATTTTAGATCCAGTCAAATACAGAAAACAAACAAACAAGAAAATCCAGGAACAAATGGTGAATGAAAAAAATTCGTGAAAGGATTGAGCTGGTCACTGCTCTATGATTCACTAAGTCAGCCTCTATACAAATGAGTTGAAATTAGTTTCCCGGTATGAATAAATCCCCAAAGTCTCATGAATTTTAGTATGAATGATTCCGAATGCCTTAAAATTCAGATGGGAAGTGAATTAATCATCCTTCCTTATTTTCTTGTTGACAAAGTCTTCCTTTTCATTCAATCAAGGCGAGGACTACACAGTGGGTTACTAGCTGTGCTCAGTGAATGTTGAGTAGCACCCATCAGCTGAAAGTTTGTCACGGAAAATATTTGGTGGATCTTTGAGTACACAGAATGCATTAGAATGAAATCAGAATTTATTTGCAAGTGATTCACTGACTGCAGAAATGTTTGCATTTATAATGAGTAGTTTAACAGTCTCCACACACATTCATGGTTTATATGGGGCACATCTGTCATTTAATTAAAAAAAGGAAATATGAATTAAGTATAGAGATTTGATCAAGCCATGTGTATTTTAGTAAGGTATTAGTACAGACAACAGCCCTCTGTACATTGTTCTAGTATGTAACTTACCTGAGGAATGTGGTCAAACTGATGTTATGACTACTTCTAATATGACCAGATTCTGCAGTCCTCACAAATGCACAGTGTATATTAAAGACTGAGAAAACTTCATGCATGTTTTTATTGGTATGAGAAGGGGTAAGAACAGACCCATACAGGTGCTTTTGTGTTCCTGTATCTTAATGAATATATATACATATTTATCTTTTTTGTATTATATAGTATATCGCAGTCCTAGTATAATATATGTATTATTTTATGATAATATATCTTCCCTGACTGCACAGCATTTTTCTTCTCTGCTTGCATCTGCACTGAATGACACACTTGCTTGAAGAGAAATCTGGAGTTTGCGTAGTCTGAATGCATCTTGAGGAGATTTTATTCTACCTACATGGTAATCTGAAATGAAATGTGGACAAAAGTCTTTCCTAAACAAAGCTAGGTAGGAAAGAGTGGAAGAAATGGCTCCGTTCTCTTCCTCTCTTTTATAATGTTTATTCACCACCTGGAAGCTGTGAAGTGTTGTGACTACGCATTTTTTTTACGTGACACCTTCAGTTCAGTTCTTTTTCTACAGGTACTATAACGATGTTATTGATACTGATGTTATCTATAAATTTGTATAAACCAAACCTTGCTCTGGTAATGCAGGACTCTCCTACCTGGTCACCCAGTTCCTGCTGGCCACCCCTTGTCTACGCACCCACCTACGAACGCCAGCGTGTGCAAGTGCCGTCCGTACCCGGGACGGCATTTCTAGGACAGGGCTGACCTTGGGATAGTCTGGGAAGGCACAGTCGGGATCCAGAGCACAACTGAGCTGCTGTGAGAGGAGCATTAGTTCTGTGGTTAGTCTGTAATTACATGGCTGGTTTGTGATGGAAATTGCCGGTTACACCGAAGGGTTCTGCAGCCGCTTGGGACCGCCTTCATGGGGTTAACGTAAAGTTCAGGTTCTTTATTTCTGTGTAGTAACCAGCCTCCTAAAGTCGCTTTGCCAGGGTGGGTTATTCGAAGGACGTTGCATGTCCACAGCACATGCATGTTGCGTATAATCGAACAATGAACATGCTGGGGGGGGTTATACGGAGGGCCAAAATCCCCGTTGGCCTGGCTCCATGGGCTCATTAGTGTTACACCAGCAGGGGAGCTGACCCCAGCCCTCGCTCAGCGATTTGGCAGGCCACCTCGCCATGAGGACATTCCAGCGCTTCCAGGGACGTGAATTTGGAACAAAGAGTTATTTCAGCAAGACGAGGTTGACAATTGTTTGGTTTTTAAGGAATTACCACATAATGTTAAAATAGTATCTTGCCTTAATGCGAAATCTTGATGCGGTGGTATCTTATGATCTATTAATCTGGGAAAAAATGTAAACCAAAAGATAATAAATGTAAACAGTGACTAAACCGCAAGCATTCCTGGGAGTAAATGACAATATAATTAAACTTGAACTCCACAATGCAGATTCTTTCAGTGCATAATTGAAATTGTGTAAGATGCTTTGGCAATATGTTTAACATTAACTTAAAGCAAGTAATTTTAGGCACAGGGGTCTGATCTTTCTCTTATTGACACCAGTTGTGCAGCTCCCGCAGGCTGTGTCTGTGCTATGGGTTCTCGGTGACGTGCCTCACGGACCCGCTCCCGGAGAGTCCCCCTCTGTGTCCCGGCTCCATGCTGGAAGGAGATGGGGCTGCACACCATGCCTTGCCGGAGCTGGGGTCCCTTCAAAGGAAACCGGAGCATGCAGGGGGCATTGGGACCTGCTGGGAAAGCCAGGGAGAAGGAACACCGGCGTGCTGCCCAGCATTCCTTCCCACAGCTGGCATGCCCTCCTGGGCAGGTGAGAGTGGCCATACCGTGTTCAGCCAGAGGTCCATCTAACCCTCTTGTCTGTCTCTGATATCAGCTGAAAATGTATGCTTGGGAAGAGTATAAAAAAAGGAGTAAGCATGTAGTATTGCTCCCCCAGAATATCCTCCTATAGGTCCGCAGCCTTCAGGTTTGGGACTTTGGATCTACTTTCATCTGATGTACCAGTGTTCCTTCCCGCTGGGCAGCGTGCATGCCTGGGAACTGGGACTCTGGTGGTTTTTGCTAGAGTGACCCCAAGCTTTTGCTTGAAGTCTTCAGCTAATGAACAGAAATTCCCGAATTTAAGGAGACTGGATGACACTTTAAAGCTTCCTTCGCCTTGCTCCCCGCAGAGAGCTTTCTAGACATCTTGGCCAAGGGAAACGCTTTTAAAGCCCACACTTCATAGGCACGTGTTGCCACCTCGAGGGCACCAGCATCGCAGGAGCTGCGGTCCCACACCATTCTCAGGCCAGTGGAGGTCAGGCAGGAGGCTCATCCCGCGGGCACCGCTGCGCACCTGAGACCCAGTTGGGAAGGTGTCTCTGGCTGATTTGTCTGCCTTGCCCCAGCCCCAGATGACAGCCTGAGCCTCTCTGAGGTACGTGGGGTGGTCTTGGGACAAGCGAGGGCACTCCTGGCAAACCTGTGCCTGCTGTGACTACACTGCAGGTAGGCGTGCGCTCAGCTCCCTAGTTAAGAGTGAAATAAAATAGAATAGAATAGACATTGATGGAAAGTGAGGAAAGATAGGGAAAAAGAAGACAGGTCCTCAGTGAAGAGCTCTAGGGATTGACTGCCTTGACCTCAGCATCTAAGAACCATCAACAGCCACAGCCAGCACTGCCAAGTAAACAGCATCAGTCCCATAGTATTGCATGATTAAATAAACATAAATGATAAATAAATATACTAATAGAAGTAACTATATACATTAAAAACAACAACTGCTTGTAGCTCCTTGCCGTGCTCTAGAATGAGGCTTGTTGGGAAAGCTGTGAATTTGGGGTTTAGTGGGGGTGACAGGGTTGCCAGGCTGTGGTTCCCAGAGCATGTGGCAATAGCCTCTGGGGAGCTGGCTGGTCACATGCTAACGGCTCCTCTTCGTTGTTTCCAGCCCCTAAATTACAGCCACAAAGAACCGAGAGTTATATTAAGTGCATTCTTAGCATAGTGGTTCCTCAGGCTCTTCCCATAGTGAGGAGAGACACAATTTCTACAAGGGCTTTGTGACTGAGAGTAGCGTCCAGGAGATCTCAGCCCAGGAGGCAAGCTGGGCATAAAGTCGTGGACCAAACTGTAAAAAAATTCTGGAAATTTGCTTAATGCTGATAGTAGTTCACATTACTGACACTTAGGCAATAGTGGTTTCCCAGAAGTAGGAGCTGGTGGATTTGTGAAGATGGTTCTTTCTGAATCCATCTAAAAAAACATTTTTCCAAGATAAACAAAGGATGTACAAATATTTTTATTGAGATTCTCCTCCTTTCTGCACAAACCTGATTTAAACTGCTGCTAGACTCATTATACCACATGCACAGGAACAGATCACAGATTAAAATAAACAAGCAAGCAAAAGTGAATATATGTATACTTCTTCCTACCACCTCTCCCCTCAAGGATGGTTTTATGGCTGTTCAAATGCACACAGTTGGGCTTTGGGAGGACATTTAAGTTGGAGTTCAAAATCCTGGATTTGCCCACAAGTGGTTTAAACCTTTTGATAGTTGATACTCAATGTTAATGTGACCAGTCGGCATGCATAGCAAACAGCTGGCAGCGAGTGCCAGCTAGCTGGACTTGTTTCACTTCCTTGCTGTAGTCACTGGCTTGAGAAATACCTTATTTTTTGGAAATTATCTTACTTTTTAAAAGAAGAACAATTGACAGAGTCAGCCAGGGGACAAGAATAAACCAACTTTTTCTGTTAATGTTTTCCAAAATGGAAATGAAATTAAGGCAAAACTCTCTTTAAAGTTTATATGATTCGGTTAAAAAAAAAATCAGAGCATATATCTTCATGGCACAGATTTAAATCAAGTTACCAATGCCATCGATGACAGAGGCACAGTTTTGGAGTTCTAATTAAACCCAAGGTAAACAACTTGTAAAAATTCCTTATGCAATTCACACACTCCTGATTTTCAGCCACAGATAACCAGTGATCCCTGCACCTCCGACCCCACGTGATGCGGTCCATCATCCAAACAGGTTAAAATTACACTGGTACAATGCAGAGAGATGAGCGGTGAATTCCCAGGAAAACTTTATTTTGGAAAACACCATAACACTTAAGAGTCACATTTCTCAATGCGGGAGGCCGAGGAGTTGCCACTCGTGCAGCTGTGCCGCCCTTAGCGCTGCAGAGTGGCTTGTTCTATATTTAACTCGGAAAGGAGAGGAGAGGGAATGTGGCTGCCGCGTATGAAATACTGACTGCACCAGGCAAGGTAATTAGGATACTTCATGAGGAGGCAGCAAGAAGTTTAAAGCTGAGAAGAGGCTGCGCTTTTTCACGTGAGAGGGAATGAATTTGTGGACACAGCTGCACCACGCTGTTAGCGCTCAGATGTTAAAAGGACAGAAATGGGACTAGAAGAATTTAATAGTGGGGAAATTTGTAGAGAGGCTTAAAATGCTAGTCTTTCAGAGAAAATAGGTCTTGGCGAAACAGAAAATGTTCTTGCACTTTTCTCCCTCAGTTTTTTGCTGTTTTCCCCCTTCAGAGACTGGATCCCAGATTAGCAGGGTTGCTAGTCGGTGCCAGGGTGGCGTGTCTTGTATTCCCATGGTGATGTCTGCTAAAATTCAGAGTAAGTTTATGCCATTTAACCGAAACAAATGCATGGGAAAAAAGGTAAAAAATGGTGCATCATTTTGACTGAATACTTACACATACTATGAGACTGAAAAAACACATACCAACCACATTGCTCCAGCCACAGTTTCAGCCGCAAACGGTTTTATCTTTCCATTTTTAGGAAAGGTCAAGAGAAGTTTAGGTCACCTTTTCATGTGCCTAGGAGACAGCTTTTCTTCTCGTACTTCCCAGCCACAACATTTGTCTGGGTGCCCCAGCAGAGGGGCTGCTGATGGGAAGCTCTCCCTGCCAGTCCATCACGTCTGAGCTGTGCTTTGCCCCGGAGCCCACGTTTGTAACCCGGGCACGCTGCAAAATTTTCCCTAGGCTTAGTTGGGGCAGGGGGGGTGGGGGGGGAGAAGGAGGATTCAGGAGGATGGGGCGCTTGTAACCCAGGTTTGGGGAGAGACTGGTTTGCCTACAGGGGCACCGATGATGGATGGAAGTGGGCTGTACCCGATGCTTTTTTGTTTTGGGGAGTTCATAAAGAACTATCCAGAGCTTGGGATAAACTTCTCCGTTAAATGGTCTCAAAATGAATCTAGATAAATAAAATAGTATTTCTATCTTGCAAAGTCAGTACCAGAATACTGCAAAGCAAACATCATTTCACACTCCTGCTGCAGGTTTTTGGGCTTTGTAAGCACGTTTTCTCCGTTTGGAGCAATGTCCCTCTGTGCTGCTGCTTTATAAAAGAGGCATAAAGATGGGAAGCATCCCACCCCAGTCAAGTCGTCGCAATGGGGGAAACTCTGACAGCGACTGTTCAAAAGAAAAGGACTGAACAGTTGAGCTGATCTCTTCCATTTGTATTAGTTTTAGGTACCAGTTGCTATGGCAGTAGAGGAAACTATTTCAAATTGTGTCCTTTTTAAATCTGCAGAATTCTTTTGTGTTTCAGCAACACAGAAAGCGTTTACAGTTAGTGCCAGGCATATATTGGACATATTTTGTTTTGTGGCTGAGCAGTGTCCAGCTTAAGCTTTGTTTTAGATTGGCTGGAGATTTCACTGGATATTTCATTTCTAAGTTATTTTTGCCTTTAAAAGGGTATCCTTTAAAAAGGCCAAATTTTAAAATATAAAGATAAAATATATTTTTAAAATACAACGCATTTTAGCCATTTCCATTTTTACTCATTCAAAATATCCATGGAATAAGATCTGCCTTTATAAAAGCTGCCAAAAATCTGAACTTTTTCAGTGGCTGTTTTGGCTACTAAAAGAACTGAAGAAATTAATTCAGCCATCTGCATTTTTAAACACAGGTTACTTCTTCAGTCCTTGCTAAAATGCTGTTCCCACAGAGTTCATTCTAAGTTGTTGTAAAGATATTCTCACCTTTGGGGATTTGCAGGAAGCAGTCCAACATGTCTGTTTTTAATGATCTTTTTGTTAGTAGTATCTTATAGTCATTCACCCTTTGCTGCCTCCCACTTCGCACAATGCTTATTAGACTCTCACTGAGACATGGTCTCTTAGAAACGACATACAGAAAATAAGGAAGGAGGGCCAGCAACAGAGAGCGGTGATGAGGATGCTGAAAAAGGAGTCAGCAAGATAGGAAACAAGGGGACTCGGAGGTCAGCGGGGCGGGAAGTGGAGGGAGGAACTGGGCGGCAGAAGCAGCTGATAGATTCATTGACCTGCATTTTCTTGGGGTAACGCTTCCTCCGTTGATATCAACGGCCGAGGCTGCGCCGCCTCGCAGCCGAAACCTCCAGTCTCTGTACCTGACAAACGCTGCCTGGTGACTCTGTGCTTACATTCCTTCTGCACGTCTTAAACAGGTGAAAATCCTGCTTACTCTGTAATAGGGATGTAAAAACATCCGGGCACTGGCCAGCTGAGGTTTAATTTTCCTTCTCTAGGGTATAATAATTTCACAAAGATTATGAATCTTTCTGACAGAAGGGAAATGGTGAAGGTATATCCATGGGCTACCTCACTGCAAATATTAAAGGCTTTCCATATTTTAGAGAAATTAGGTTTATTTTAAAACCAGACTTGAAAGACTGTGTTTTATTAGAAAACTAACAATGAACAAAGGATTGAATAAATAAAACAAAGGAATGTTTTAGAACTTATTAAGGGATTAATTTGCTAAAACTGGTCATCTGGTAGTGAGTAGAAAATGAAAAGTAAGTTTCCAATTTTGCAACATAAACACAGTTTGTGCACATTTCATGCACATAGACAGTGCATGAAATAGGTGCTAATCAACATTTACTTGGGAACGTAACTGCTGAATTAATTTTTCAGAAACCGCTTGGACTGGATCTCATTAAGTAGCCTTCCTCTCTGTTTCACTGTGGGATACACAAACCGTAACACGTTCTCACAGCTGCTCAAAAGGAGAGTTTATAGGTTTGTGCAGTATTTGTTAACCACGTGCAAAGATCAGCGGTAAAACAATATGTGTTAAACTAAACTAGTGAAAGAGCATAACCCTGATCAAACTACATTGTCCCATGTTCATCACCCAAAGCACATAAAGAATCCATTAAAAAAAGAGCAATACATAAACCTTAGAGCAACTGATGCCATGTTTGCAAATGTAGTCTTCATATTGGTTTCCCTCAATACCCTTGACAAAGCTGTATTTAAGAGCATGCCCAGCCTGGGATGGGCACTCTAGGACCTGATACTGTGCTAGATGGACCTTCCTTCTGCCTCAAACTCTGATACTCTGATAGTGGCCTTTTGCATAATTAATTACCTTTCACTGGCCTTCCTAGGCCATTTACACATCCCTCTGATTCTGGCAGGAGAGGGTTTGAGGACCCCCTTGTCCGTCTGCATGCTGCGCCTGGTCCCTGCTTCCCCAGTGCCTTCCACCAGTGACCACTGTTTTCCTTCAGGGGAGACGTCCCCATGCTCTCTCTGCCTCCAGCTCTGATATCAAGCGATGTATAAATGTATAAAGAATGACCCAAACCTGTAATCCTGTGAAAATGTTCCCACATTAATTTGGAAAAATTTATTTTTGCATAAAAGCATGTTGATTGGCATTTCTTTTATTACCTTTAAAAAATTGTTATTAATAGAAACCAACAGTAGCTGTTCCACTGCCTTTGATAGTGGACTGCTGGGAGCATAATTGCTCAGGATGTCTGCTTACACTTCTAATGTATTGTCACAAAGTCAGCTTTCTTCTAATCCTCTGCAATGACTAGGTCTTCCAAAACTTACTAGAAATGATGACTAATATGAAAGAGATCCTTGTCTGGCTCTTTTAAAATTAATACATGGGAATTATCTGATTTTGTTGATATTAAATCTTCATCTGGAATCTGCTGCTTAGCATCCACTTTAGAAATGGTTATAATTGGTATGCAAAATATTTTATCATGTATATAAATCTGCCTTTTTCCCAACCACAAGGCCAGAAATATTTATTAAGTACTTCTGCCCTCTTGTACTAAAACTATTGTTAGGATTTCTTTTATTTTAGTTATACTTAAATTTTGTTTTGTCCTTAATCTTTTTTTACTGCAGATTTTATCTTGTGTCCTGTTTCCTGCCTTATTCACTTCCCACTGTACTGTGATATTTGATGCTGTCAACTTTCTTGCTTTTCCATTTGTTTTAATAATTTTGTGAATTTCTTTATTACATTTTCCTTCTAAGTTATTATTATTTTTTTTTAAACAAAGCAGAACATTGTCTCTGTCTCTCTCAACTGCAGATTTTTGGCACCCGAGAGAGTGTACTTAAGTTCCCAATTAACATGAGTATTTTTTATCTCTAAAAGAAAATGTGGGCTTGATGACAGAAGTACTGTTTAAGTACTGTTTAAGATTCATAGCCATGTGATCGGGCTAGAGAACCAAAAAGGCACTCTCTGGCCTTGTAAGCAGTAGGAAAGTTCAGGAGTACTGCGCTTGGATCATGAATATAGAGCTGGATATTTGTTTCCTGAGCTTGCATTGATAACATTCCTCTGCAGCTGTTCTAGTAGAGAAGGCTGAGCCCTGTCCAGAAACTTGCACGCCTGCGCTGCTTTGAAGTGTAGCTTGTCGGTAACGGCTTTCTGTTAAGTGTTTCAGACAAAAAACCTCTTCCGTAGGCCTGTGCAAGATGCATGAGTGCGTTTTGTCCTTTGTTTTATTCCTTTTTCTTTTGCAAGTAAGTGTTTATAATATTCTTACGCTAAACCCAGCATTTGTTACCTTTCAAAAAGGAACACCATTGATCTTGGGAGGCTGGGTGACTACTGCGCAGTTTTTCTCAGCTATGCCCCGGTAATACATAGCTGAAGAGAAGGTCATGATGTCAAAGAAAACTGGCAGTTCCCAAGTCCGGAACAAAAGGAAGAAGTCATGTCTCGGTATCCTGCAAGGTTAATTCATAGGTCTTCATGGCATGGAACGCTGCGGACAATAACGTCATAGACTTGTTCAAGAAAGGACCTGATGGATTCATGGGATAAAAGTCCGTTGAGGAATATTAGATAAAAAAGACACCATCTCAGATTCACAGAGATGCTGAACACTGGGGACATCCAGAGAAAACATGGCTTTCTGCTTGCCCCATGCCTACGCTGTTTCCTGGGCATCCACTGCTGGGCACTTTTGGAGACTCTTGCTGGGGTAGATGATGGACTTTTGGTCTGACCCACACGGCTGCCCTCTGCAATTGATCCTGTTTGAGTCAACGGAAATAGAAGAACAATTTGGACTGGCAGCAAGGTTTGACCTGCATGTTTTTTTGTGGAAGTATTTATAATTCTGATAAACCAAGACTGAAATTAAAGACTAAAGGAAACACGATAACTCTTCCCCTGGTTCTTCTTATTGTGGTTTCATTCCTTTGTTTCTTGATGTGGATTCCAGAAAATTAATTGAGCATTAAGACCTAAAGAGCAGTACTTTTGGGGCTGATTATTGCACGCCTCAACTGCTGTAATAAGGTATGAGTTAATGACTTTAACCAGCTGAAAAGTGCAACAATTTCCCTGTAAATTCAGTGCCTGGAGTTACTTATTGCCTGATCACCTAGTCTGTAGCTCAAGAAAAAGAAGGAATTGAAAAAGCAGAAACTTACTGCTATTGCATTTAAGGAGTGTTAAATAAAAATAAGTTTAAAAATAAATCCAGATTCTTGCACTTCCTGGACATTATTGTCCTGTGCATGACATACCTGGCAGTGAGTCCGCACATTGCACTCACGTCTGAAGTTTGGAAGCTGTTTCATAACTAAAGAGAAACCTGTGACCAATCTGTAAAGGCAGTCAGGCCTGAATCTGGCAGCATCGCACGTTGTAATATTGGTGTTAGATCAGGCTTGGCTGGTACAGGGGTTGCTATCGAGTTGAATTTTGAGCTCAGTCCTGCTTAGCTCTGTGTGTGCTACTCGTAGGTCAGTTAGTGCTATCAGTAACTTTCCTTCTCAGCTCCGTTTGCAGGAAATGAGTAAAAATCCTGTCTGCTGTGAGCGGTTTTCAATACAAGACAGAAAAAAGAGTAAGCTGAAATTCAGTGCCCCTTGTGTTCCTGGCACCCTGCCTCCCTTACACAGTAGGGCTCCACGGTTTTTCTCATATAGACAGCTGCATTTGTAAAATGTTGAGTGACTGGCCAGTGAAAATTCCAAGGCTGGACAGGATCGTCCCAGCAATGTGAGGGACTGAAAGGCTTATTTTTGGATTTCAACCTCTTCAAGACAAAGGCCGTCCTTTCATCTGTATTTTTGCAATGCTTGGAGCAATGGTCTCTGCTCCTCACTGGAAACTGTGCCTGCTGTAATACTGTCTGTGTTTATTAATAGCAATAGCAACAAAAGGCGGAAGCTAATGGAGACAAAGGATGGTGAGTTGCAGTAATTTATGTTCTTTTCCCAGCTTTGTCACATACTTGCTATGTGACCTTCAAGAAGTTATTTAATCTCTCTCTTTTTCAAAGTTCCTCCGGAGACGGAGGATAACAGCGCTTAGCAAGGGTGTCGGGAGGCTTAACTCGGAAGCGCTCATGAAGCCCGCCGGTCTCCGTGGAGGGGACCTGTTCTGTACGTGGCACAGCGGCACAGGATCTACAGGGAACGCGAGCAGGTCATCAAAACAAGAAGTCTCAACCTTGAAAAATGTCAGACTGACCCTTTCTGCAGTCTCCGTGTAGTCTGGAGACAGACAAGGTAAACCGAGGGAATTCCTGCCCGAAGCAATGCCACAACAGGAAACATTCCCTTTAAGCAAGCGAAGGGAAAACGGCCCCCAAACTTGTGGCCGAGTGGAAGAGCGAGCCTGCCCCAAGTACACGGGCGATTGCAACCTTCAGGACCCAAAAATCTCCTCTCCTTTACAGTGGAGGGGTCTCTCTGCTGTCGGCGCAGCTCTCTCGGCCTTCGGTGAAGGCTTGAACGAGGGCAAGTCAGTTGGCCTTGACTCGATGGCCATGAAGGCAGCAGCTCTTCTCAGCGGCAGCGGGGCCAGGGCGGGCGGCTGGCGAGCTCCTGGAAACTGGGGTGGCTGCCAGGCCCCGTTATCTCCCAAGGCACGCCTGTGAAGGGAGCTGCCTGGGGACGTGATTTACGGCGTGAGGCTGAATCCCATCCCTCGTCCGGCGAGCGGCGTGGCGGTGGCGAGAAACACCACCTCCTCCAGGAAGGGATGGCTGGAGCCGGGGTCCTGACGGCGCGGGATTAAACCGCTAACAGGCTTGGATGTGGGACAAGCAAAACCTCCTTCTTCCCGTAACAAATCTGCAGCTCCGAGGATCTTATTTTGAAGTACCGCCCTTCCTTTCTGCGGGTTGATCCTTGCTGCAAAGCCCGGCCGTGCCGTGCCACCCGGACCTGCGCTGCGTTTCCTGGCATGCAGAGCTGCTACGCCTTTCCCCATGAACTCCTAAATCATGTCACCGCTGTAAATTTTCTTTTATTGCTTTTTAAAAATTTTATTACAGAAGCCTGATCCCTTCAATCAGAGGCCTTTGCTTGGAGATACCGCGCTGCAAACCCTCAGGGAGTCACAGTTCCTCCTCCGAAGAGCTCAGACTCAAAAGTCCGTGTTTCATCTATGGATAGCCCTTCCTGAGCACACGGAGCGAAGAGCTGCCAGAAATGGACAGGAAATGTGTGCCCAGATAAGTGAAAAAATTGTCACTTGATCAAGAGAACAGATTTTGTGAGTGCATTTTACACCATTCGGATGGTTCGTCTGCCTCCTCAGATTAGTATTAACAAGGAGACATTTAGATAGATGCCATTGAACCACTATTTCAACTAGCTCGTACCTAAATGCAAACTCTAATGCTCGGGAGCATTTTGTGGGTTTATGACCTTCCTTGTCAAATTTTAGGTTTTCAGATCAATGCCCGAGTTACACCTATTCAGAGATCCAGGGCAATGCCAATATATTTAGCATGTGAAATAGGTCAGGAAAGACACAAGAGAAACACCAGCAGCAACAGTTAGCCACTGGCATATAGTAAAAAACTTTCTGCATTTTGTTTAGCTTTTTCATAGTGTCCTGTGTCAAAACCATCGCTGAATGGTCTTGGCTTGGCTTAATGTGACAAAACAGTTTCAGCATTTTATAACATTTGGCATGGTTTTCAGAGAAGTAAAATGCATGTCACAGAAGGCATTTTCAGCTGGGGCATATCACTGCTGGATGCACTGGCATTTCATTTCACTGACATGCATGCTATGTGCTGTTGAAATGCTACAAATTTCACTGGGGTTTTTTTTTGGAACCTAATCCCTTGGTGACAGTAAACATGGCATATGAGAGAATCCAGATCAGAAGTTATTTGTGCATCACTTTACGTCACCCCAAACTTACTGGATATGCTTTGCAAACTGCAGGAAGAGAGAAAGTCACTATTTTAAAAGTCTACTGCTAGTTGCTGCATTTTTCAGTAATGACAAACATGGGTGAAATTTCAGTTTCGTGATTCTGGGTAATGAATGTATTTAATCACTATAGTTGTAGGAATAAATACCAGACTAAGAATGTGATTGACCAGAAAAGAGAATCAAGAGAAGTGCGCTGATTTATTATCTGCTGGAGTAACATTTCAGCTATTTGAGGAAAAGATGGTCCAAATGAAATGAACAAATAAAGTCTGCAACTTTTATATGAACAAGATGGCTAGCTCAAGAAACCCACTCTCAATCCTGGATCAGCTCTGTTATATTTTCTTGCTTTTATATTTGTCACATTTCTCTCAAAAATTATTTAATAAAGTTGCATTAAAGGGTTCTGTTTGCCTTTAGTAAAAAGTAAATAAAATAAATTAGAAGTTCGAGAGAGAGTGAAAGCTGTGTGCACACTTAAAGGTGTCTAAGTGGCTGGACTACACAGCTAGAAGCTTTTCCCACAGAGGACTACCTGACCTGAAACTGAAAAAAGCAGAAAAGTTCCAGCCTTATTGAATCTTCTCACGGAAGACTGCTTAAACCCTAAAAACTTTCTGCCTCCAGTATGCAACCATCCTTACTGACTAGAGAATGAAGAGACCGTAAATACGAGAACTGAGTAAAAGTTCATACAAGTAGTTTTTTAAAAATGAAAGAAAAAAGAAATTCTCATTCAGTCTTACTTACGCAAACCAGAATTTCAAAATTACTGTGTGAACTTCAAAATGAGTGCCCTTTCCTTTTTCCCAAAAGCCCTGTTTGGGCTCCTCCAGCGATGGTGTAGAAGAGATGTTTTCCCTGACCAGCAAACAGTTTTCCTGTCTCTTTGGAAAAGAATGAAGCTCCTTTGCTCAGGGACCAGACGTTTCCAGCTGACATCAAGGTCTGGAATACCTTCAAACCCCTGACTGCTTTGTTGAATCTAAGTACATTCTTCTGGATCTTCTTTTGGCAGGTTTAATCATTACCTGGCTGAGTTCCAGGATTAAGTATGTGGGGTTATAGAAATCATTTGATACCTTGAACCTGGGGAGTTTCATTACCTGACTATCACTGCGGTAGGAAACACTGCACAAGTTCTAAAATTTAATTTCATGCTCCATTCGTTTTTGTGTCACTGCTTGTTCTGTGACACCCAGACCCGCAGGTCTGTCCTCCCTTCCCTTCACAAAAACATGTGAAAAGACAGCAATGCCTGGGTAGACATTTTAATCCCAACTTTCCAGCATCTGCTGAAAAACTCAGAATTAATTGTAGCATGTGGGTGCTCGCCCATCTCAATTCTCAAGCGATGAGTAGGTAGCAGAAGATGGCAGAGCGCTCTCCCAGGGAGTGAAAGATGTCCAAACGAACAACAGCAAGGCTTGCCCACCCCCATCCACAGCACAGCAGATTGCAACAAATGTAGGCATGTTTATACTGATCAATACACACTTAATTATTGAACCCTCTTGCCTGATGTTGGCCAATCAGATTAGAGAACTTATTAAAAAAAAAATCTCGTCAAAAGGTAAGTTTCTTTCTGGATGGATGGATTGCCCCTAAAACAAGCAGTAATTTGGACAAAGGGACATACATCATCTTTAATTGACGAAGGCTGGTCCCTGAACACGATTAATCGAAGCTTAGTGCCAACTAATGAATCTGCAGTGCAACACCATTGTAGCAATTTGGCTTGGTGTTAGTGCTTCTAAACTACCACTTAATTGTTTCAGTTCATATAATTTGGATTTATGAATAAACATGTATTTTCCCTGGGGCTTTTCTAACCCTTTTTTGCTGTGGTGAACAAAGTAAAACTTCTTTTCAATTTTGGTACTTCCGCAGTGTTTTGACTGAAGCACTGCTGGTTTGCTAAATTCTAATAAGAATTTCTCAGGGTAACATCACTGTCACTACAAGGACTCTGTTTGCTGAAATCTGTGATTAAAAGTGCAAATGGAAAATATGACTCAATGTGCCGTTTTTCTTAAACTCCCTGCTGCTTGCACAAGTTCATAATTTAAATCCTGTTAGCTTTGTTTGAAAATATTTCTGTCTATATAGTATAGAACAGCATACAGAAATACAGTATACAACAGCATACAATATTCCTTGCCAGTGAAATATCTTTATCACAGTTTTTAATTAACTTCAATTATTTAACATTAGTATTTTAAATGAAACTCAGTTTACCTAATAGTTGTCTGTTTATTCTTTTGCCACTTTTCCAGGACTTTTTTCTATCCCTCTTTGCAAATTCAGTGTCTGAAAAATAAATCATAATTCCAAAATGGTAAGACTAATTTTAAAGACATAAGCTGTCATGGACTGAGTATGCAAATATCCTTTCTTTGCCCTAAATTGCACAGTGACAGGAGAAGGTACACACTAACCAGCTAAGCTTGCAAGTCTCAACCTGTGCATTTTAGGTTTTTTTCTAGATTTTGCAGATTTTGCTATAAAAAGTAAACAAAGCATTGATTTTGAAAATCTTGTTGTGTAGGCAAAAGCTGGTGATGATTTGGGTCATGTTACTTCCAAGAACATCCAAACCATGCACTCGATGTTTTATAAACATCAGGAGAGCCATCTGCAACCTTTGGTCCAGGTTGAGAACTCGAAAGCCAAAGGGAGTCTCCTCATAAGCAGCAAGTGAGAAACTGAGCTTCGATGAACTGGGCTTTTAAGTCGATCACTTAACATTATGAATAGAGTCTGGCAAAAGAAAAAAAGGTGTGTAAATTTTTTGTACACATACCACTGAACAGAGCTAAATGATGTTTGGCACATCCCTGCTTAGTTTGAAAGCTGAAACTTGGCTTGTGTGTTAGAAAAGCACAAAAAATATGGATGAGTTCATCAATTCATTTTTCGGATGACAGATGTTGGAGATAACCTGTATGTATTAGTCATATTCCTTTATTGAAATGGTATGGATTTGGAATAAAAATATTTGGCAATAAGTAGAGCCATATGAATAAAAACCCTACACATTATTTGATATATTTTTGAGTAAGACTGTGGATTTGAAACCTGTGTTTTTTGCTGGGAAGACACGGTGAGAAGGGAAGTACAGGGGCAGGAAAAGGTGGTTTTACATAGGCTTGAAGACCATTCTGAGGGTCATTAAAGCAGATGTTCGCTCCTGACAGGGTAAGATATCCTAAAAGTAGTGACTGGTTTCAATTACAAATGCATACTGTGATTCAGTTAAAATTAGACCACAAGAAATGGCAGCTGCTTGAAGTAGGATAGCCAACTGCGCTCTAGCCCATCTGCCAACCTCCACTGTTTTCTTTCAGGGATAAAACAAAATATACGTGAGATAAGAGAAGTTATTTGAGATAAGGAATGACACAGTTCCTTTCCTAATCAGTCATGGCCAACACCACTTCACCGTGGCTGTCACGGTGTGTAATATATCCCTCTTTCCATCACACCCCCAAGTCATAGGTGTGGGGCCTCTCTTGCCAGGAGAGATGCGGTTGGCCCCCTGGGGACCAGCACTGTAAGGTATTTATTCGCTGTCCTGAATACGGCCGGTGAGACAGCTGCAGATGTTTTATAATTGTGTTATCTAATATGGGTAAAAAAAGAGCATCATCTGGACACTCGCCCATCCCAAGAGGTTGTTTTTTTTTTAGTTTATCTTTTGTGTGGGGGTTTGTTTGGGGCTTTTTTGATTGCTTGTTTTCAATTCTTTTTGGTTTGTTGTTTTTTTGGGGGGAGGGTTGGTGGTTTGGTGTTTTGTTTTTTTTTTTTGAATGTGTGGAAGATATCCTAGTCACTTTATTTATAATAATTATCTTCTGAAATGGTTTGTCCTACAAAGACTCCTTAGTCTTACTCTGAGGCATGGATGACTATATATTTCAGGAATTACACTGAAAAAATACGTGCTGTATGTCAAAGGAAAACTGGTTTTGTGTTTAACGTTGCAAGGACAGCGTTTGCACAGGAGACACCATTAGTGTGATTTACCAAGGGTGTGCAAACCCTGCACTCACAGAGAATGCATTGCCCAGCCTGTTCAGGAGCTGCACTGAATCAGCCCTTGCCTTTGCTTCTTTAAGCAGATGTTGTTTATGGGTATACGACTGTAGAAAGGGTCACTACCTTTGCAATGCGTATTTGGTTTTTGAGCTCAGAGTGAGGGGAAAGGCAGTTCTGCTGCTGCTTGGGATGGGCCCACTTCAACCAGCTTCAGAGATTTTCCGAATTGTTGCCAAGGAAGCTCAGAAAGTAATCAGGCTTCCTAATGACCACGTTAAAAAACAAAACAAAACAAAACAAAAAAACCTCAAACCTTCCCACAAGACAAAGTGCTCTGAAAGGATTTGGGAAGAGGATTTGTGTTACAGCTGGATACCAGAGAACAGTGCTGAAAGGGAAACAGAAAACAGGAGCAACATCAGCATGGGAAGGGCTCAAATTAAAAAGTAGAGAAAAGACTGTGAGAAACATATATATATATATATATATGCATAATTTAAAAGTGAGAAAGCGGAGGAGTCAGCAACATATGGAAAACTGTATTTTCCATAAATTATTGTGTCTTGGTGATACTTATTCCAAGAATATCATTAAACATTATGCATTAAAGTACACTTTCATGTGTACACAGGTGTGAGTATGGTGTGTACAAGAGAAAGCAGGACGATGTTGCTAGAAATGGCATCTGAACATTTGGAGAAGCTGCTGTTCTGCGTCTGCGTTCCCCAGTTGGACTTGTGCATGAGTCCTGGGTGATCCTTCAGGTTTTCTGATATCCCTGTAACTATACCGATGGCCACGGCGGCAAGCGCTTCCCCCGGAGCGCGCAGCTAGCACCCTTCCACCCTCCCCACTGAAAAGAAGGGGCTAGCGCTCACAGCTCATCAGCAAAAAGGGCCCGACCCCCAAAACGCTGGAGAACAAACCTCCAGCAGCTGTACAAACAAGGAGCTGACAACCAGTTTCTATAATGGGTGCTGAACTTGGTCGACCTGACCACACAAGCAGGACTACCGAGTTCAGCGCTGGCAGTAAGGGTAGAGGGAGCTACTGCTGTCACCCTGGCAAATGTGGCTGAAAATGCCGACTACTTGGATTTATAGATACAATTCAAATGTGCTTTTTAGACTCCTTCTTGGTTAGCCTCAAATATGAAGAATCAAAGAAACATTTTCAACCACCCTTTCAAGGACAATTTTGACATCAAGGATCAAGGGCATGTCTGGACTTTGAGAAAGCAAAGGTGTTCTCAAACACAGCTTTGCCTGGGGTAGACAGAGCCTTTCAGTGCATCAGAAAACAGTATTAAAACAGTTGGTTATCAATAGGTTAGGGAGATGCTAGCCGCAAAGCTGGTGCAGGCAGAAGGTTCTGCACCTCGGAGGGACCTCAGGATGTGGCCTCCAGTCTCGATTCAGACGGATACCTGGTTAACAGGCGATACCATTTACTGTAAACAGTCTTGTGGTTGTCTGGAGGAGCCGCTGCCTGCAAAGCTGCTAAGGTATTCCTTACATGTTTTGTCTCCAGGTTGTGCAACACGTTTTGTGAAACTCATAAAAATCTCTGGACCGTACCTGGTGTATCATAAGGGTAGCCACCGCGGGATGGGGAATGACAACCAGGCTGCGGGAGCAGGTTTGAGCACTCCGCGTGCCTGCCAAGATTTCAAAGGGAAAACAAGAGGCAGGCTTTTCAAACTTCTGCCAGCTCCTGCTCTATCAGGTCACTCTGTTTATTTTTCCTTTATAATATCTTCAGTAACTTTAATAAAGCTCTTCTTATGACTAACAGCTTGGAGGGATCAGGATATTAGAGGAAATACAAAGGGAAAGACAACGCTAAGTAAGCCCCTCCCTTGTTTCAGTGTTGTGTCTCAAATCAATGTATGCAATCTGTGATCTTTTAAATAATTACCTGGTGTTCCATTACCTACTCCCTCTTTGCAAACTTGTTTTTGTGCTCCTGCAAACCCAGATCCCACCCAAATGCTGCCAGGCTCATTCCAGGGTGTAACAATAGCTGAAATGCTGAAACGGATTGATGTTAAACTTCCATTGATTACTGTAAGGTGATATATTAAGAATTATCGATACTAATACAAGTGAGAATTAAGCATAGAAGAAAGTCTTGAGGACAGAGGAAGAAGGAAGGGAAGGTGACTTTGTGGCTGTATGCATCCATGTGCACAGAGCAATGCGGTACATTATTCATTTCAAAGCGACTAAACTGGTATTAGTGCTTGTGCTTCTCTTCTGTTTTGAACAAAGATGTCATAAACCAACACTAGAATAGCTTTTTGTGCTGTATCTCCATGGATACCAATGTTACAAGGGAGGTATAGATTTTTCTAGTTGAAGAAAATTACATTTTTTTCTAACTAAGTTTAATCATAAATGTGCAAATGCAAGAGATCCAGTTCATCAAAGGTACCTTTGTGGTTATGGCACATACAGCTTTTCGTAGCTCCTCTGCCCAGGGCTCCTGCTGTACTATGAAAGCACAGTTCCCCAAAACAAATATTCCTGTGTTGCAAATGTGTGCGCTTGGTATGTGGATGGGAATTTAGGAATAGCCACAGATATCTGCAGAAATTGGAGACAGTGAAATCTCTGTGTGGAACTCCGTAATTGTTTACTCCAGGTCCTACCTTTAGCTTGGCACAATGTGCATGGCAGCACTAACAGGGAATAATTGGTAATAAATGACCTCTCTCTTCTGGCATACATTTTAGCAGGATTTTTGCCCCAGAGTTGTGTATTCAGTGTGAGCAAGGCACATCTCACTGGCTGATGACCCAAATGAACCCATCCTCCCACTCCTGACCACACACCGTCCAACTCGAGCAGCGTATGGCATTGCTCAACTTAGCTTGGAGAAAAAAAAAAAAAAAAATCAGCTTCAACCACCTATATATTTGGATGGGAAATGGGACGTGTGGCCACCACGGGGCTCCCCGTGTCCCCCTTTCCAGCCTACCGACGGAGGGACGGAGGCCCCGCACCGCCTGCAGCCTGCTAGCAGGGGTGAAGCCGGGGATGGATGTCTCCTCCCGTCTCTGGATGCTCAACCCAGGCCACCCGGCGTATCGAGAAGAGAGCTGGGGACTGGCTTCGTGAGGGCCAGAGCTGGCGCTGGAAGGAAACGTTGGTTGGCACCGAGGTCCTGCTCCGCGGACCGCTGCGGGTGCTTGGGCTCTGCTGGCGGCCATCTCCTCGCCCCGCTGAAGCCGGGGTCCGGCAGCATCCAGGGTCTCTCCCCCCTCGCTTGCAAACGAGCCGTCACCGACCGGCGCGGGGGATGTATTTTTAGCGTGTCGGAGGCAGTCTCCTAGCTACAGCTCGAAGAGCTCAGCCGGGCAGGGGCTGGCAGCCCTCAGCCTGCAGAAAAGCAAACACTGCTGATGAATCCTGGTGTTCAGGCCGAATCCTGCCCCAGGCTTGCTGCCACGTCCCCCGCTGCCTGCCCCGTAGCTTGGCTTTCAGGGTTTGGTAGAAGTGTTGCCCAGGTGTTCCTGCGGGTTCCTGGAGCGCGGCTGGTGACCAGGGCTGTTTACATCCTCTGCTGAGCTAGAAATGGTCTTTTGTTCCAGTACAGAGATGTACGCTCCCCGCCGCCAGGATGAAAGAGCAAATATTGTTTACGTTGTATGTAGTAATCTAGCTCACATCTGCCAGAGTCTGGCTTTATGTAAAGATGTGAAAGAGCATTCATTAATTCCTCTTTAAGGGCAAGGCTATTAAGAAGTTATTTTAATTTTGGGCACGAATTCAGAATTTCCACTCTTTCTGAAGTTGCTTGTCTTCCTTAAATTGCTATCTGTCTCAGAACTGTTTATGGATAATAAAATGTCTTTAAAGATTCTCTTTTGTTTTGGAAAAACCTTGGAGATAATTTGTCTGGCATCTCCTGGATGTTTCGCAGACACTGCATGGTTGTTGTTGGGCTGTTACTAGGATGGCTGGAAGTCAGGCAGGGTTACCTAAGCCTCCAACTTTCTTTGTACTCTGAAACAGGCAATGTAACTGCTGCAAAGTGCAGAGCACCCATGTAACCCAGTAAAAGCCGAGCGTTAGGGAAGACCGGGCTTTGAGACTGACCAATTCTTGTTTGTGAGCAAAATGCCTAAATATGCCTTGAATTAATCAAGTTAATTTCTTTTTTTTTTTTTTCCCCTGTATTGCTTTCCTTTTGCTCTTTGGAAAGCCTGCACTTGCGCTCTGAGAGCTAAATGACTTTTCCCTAGACTTTACTCTGATATGCGCTGCATAGGAATAATGAAACCTCTTGTTCAACTTTTAGGAAAATTCCCTGAGGGCCTGGACTTCTTTTGCTGCTGCCATTGTTTCTGTTTGCCATTTACAATTTCATCTTGTGCATGCACAGATCTCACCAACATTTATTAAAGAGTGGGACACATTCTGAATTTGCACTATTGCAAAAATGTGGGATGGGTGGAACATAATTTCAGACCGGGGGTTGATGTACGTGTACGTGTACCATGCAAGGGTTTTGCATGGAACAGGTACCAGTGTTGTAGTCCAAGGAGTTTTCCTGAAAATTATTTCCCTCTATGGTTTCACCAAGCAATCTTTCCTCTTCAACTGCAAGGAGTTCTACATCCCCAAGATAAAAAGTGAACATTTACAGGTGCGATTTAAACAATTCCCATACTACTGAAAAAGAAGGAATCGAAGCCCTCTACAACAAAAATTGGACATGGTTACGCATCTTATATAGGGGCTGAAGCTAATGAACAAATGTGTTTTGAGGCTTCTATTTTATACAGTTTAGAAAGAAATAGAGAGTCTTTTCATGTCTTTTATAAGTTTAGTAGTTACTTTTAACAAAACAAAACAAACAAAAAAAAGAAATATGGTTATGGCCTCTTCTCTGAGCTGTTTCTTTCTGTTTTGGTGGAAATTAACTGTTATAACTCTTACACTCAAAAAAAGGTATTTTTTCATATGCACTGGAGCAAACCCCAAATTTGCTGGGAACTACTCTAAAGAACACAGTAAGGTCATGGTGCTGTGGCCCACCTCTAACACCATATCTAATGCTGTAATCTCATATTCCCCCTTTCCTTGAGTAAGCCTAGCCCTAAGGTGTCTTCCATGGAGTCAGCTGAAGTAGGAAATAATTTCCCTTGTGATTACGGAGAATTTGAAATCAGGCTTTTTGAGATAAACAGAAGTTTATCTCTACCTTTCGTCTCTACCAGGCGTCTCTACCTTTCTCTAGGCAGAAATGATGGACGAAGGTACCGCCACAAACAAATTTTCAGCCAGGCTGGGTCTTCCCAAATTGCAGTATGTGCACCAGAGTGAATTAGTGCATTGCTGGAGCGTCCTGTCCAGCTGGGAGCTGCTGTCATCGTCAGCAGTGGCATGTAACCAAGATACATTTGGGAACACTTGAAGCAAGCAATGAATCACGGGCTGTCGTCTATAATTACATGTCACTGGATAATGTAATGTTGGTGTTGGAGCGCATGTGGGCTAGTAAACCTTTGCTGGAATGGATGGACTGTACCAAGACTATAAGGGCCAAGAGACCCACTTCTTCCCCTGTTGGAGTTTTCAGACTGAGGCTGGAGGTGGCCCTGGGGAGCACGCTGCTCTTGCCAGCACACAGGTCATTACTGAATGGAAGGAGGAGCACGAATTTTTATGGCTTGTGCTATGAAGGAAGTAAAACGAGAAGATCTAATAGTCCTTTCTGGGTTTCAAATCCATGAAAACATATGTGGTGTCACAAGACCATCCCTGCTAAGAGCAAAGCCTTTTCCCTTTGGTTCAAATGGCAGCAACCAGTTGCTACTTACTTGTCTCTAGAGGTATGCAATTGATCTATTATTGTGCTTTGTTAATTTTCTTTTCTTTTCATACTGTCACATACTTTTTTCCTGAATTGTTTCTTTTATAGCTTTACTAAGTGCTGCCTCTTCTGGGAAATAACTCTGTGTTTGAGGCTCAGCCCTTCAAGGTGTTGAGAGCTCTGGACCTTCTCCAAGAAAGCTCTTAAGAAAACGGTCAGCTTTAGGTGTACGAGCAGTCTGGGCTGAGAAGCACCAGTTTTTAGGTGGAGTCTCCAGATCACAGTGGCCACTTTGCCAGAAATAAATTGTTTTACACATATATAATGTCATTATTTTGACACTTGTCTACTGAAGGTTCTCCTAGAGCATTCCTGAAGTATTAGGGCAGCCATGGAGCACTCATTATTAACACACTATTGATTAGCTATGACTCTGAAGTGGTCTAGGAAGGAAAAAAAAAAAAAGAGTGAGAAAAAAAAGTCCTGCTAGTTAATTCTGTATTCAGATTTTTTCAGAAGGAAAAATTAAAAGCCCAGACTTTGGGTGTTTATCTTTTTTAGACATCCACAGAAATACACATTCCAGCTAAGAGATAAAAAGATATAACAAGAACAAGAAGAGGGGAATAAAGAATGTTTGAAAAGAAACAGCAGAGCCTGGACTGATGTATTTGAGCAAGAGCTGATGTTAGGAATTTCCATGTAGAATAAGCAAAATAAAATGTCATCTCATGGTTTAAATACTGCCAGATGATTCAATATACTTTTCACAGCATTCTTTTACCATGTGATATTCTCTTATGTTTGTTGAAGTCAGGAAATGAGAAACTGCTTGAAAGGGAAAGGTTAGGCCTGGTGTCATTGTATAATATATGCCCACAAGCCTATTATATTAACAGAGCTGCTTAAGATAATTCAGAATGGAAGATGGAGTTCATTTCTACCACAGTATATTCTCACTGTGATCTGCTGACAGAAATCAGTGTATCATACACTTGTTAAATTAGGGTTCATAAGGAATAGAGCCAATGAGGAAATCACATTTTTTTCTTGGAAAAGTTGACGTTTGAACAAAAATTTTTAGCTCAAATCAGGATGAAAAATCAAACTCTTACACATGTTCATTCCAGCAATCTATTAAATAAGACATAAAATATTGATTTGAGTAAATTAAAACATCGTATGTCAATATTTGTAGAGTTTTCATTTAGATTCTGACTCCCATTTACAGTTTTTGCTAGAATTAATTTGAAGTTCTGAAAGATTATTTGAACCAAAGATTAAATTTTATATTAAAAATGTTGAAATTGGACATTTTGATAATTCTTCAAATAGGCTTTGGGAATAATTATGTTGAGAAAAATGACTCCTTGCAACAGACGTTCTTCTTTTCAAAACACAGGTATTTCCTAAAGGAAAAATATTGTGTCCGAAAAACTCTCAGCCACCCATAATGATGAATTAAGCAATACATGTTTTAATTACCTTGCTGTTTACTTTCTCTGCAGTTTCCCAGACTTTAAGGAAACTATTAAAGCAAGGGTAGAGAGGATTGTCTGTTCTGCTTGCACTCATAAACCTCAAATATTGTGGTCTGGTCCGATGTCAGCCTGGTTCAGATGTTCTCCCGCCTGCCATGTTAGAGGCCGTGTTCATATCGGTGTGAGGCATTAACATATCGGTATCACACATAGTCTGCACCATGAGCAGAAGGGGCTCAGAGGGGAAGAAAGGATTGCTCGCTAGCTGCATTTCTTCAATTCACATGCTCCACTGTCACTTTAGGTGGGAAAATACTGTGAAATTTGGTCAGTTCTGGTTCTGGTTGGTATAAAAAAATAGTATCTTTTTCATAAATCTTGTGACGTTTTCAGTTATCTCTGGGTTTAGCAACAATTCTGACCCCCACCTCTAAATTAAAAAGGGTTGGGAGGTGCTGCCTCTTTCTCACTCCTTTGGCTTTAAGATGTAATTCAAGAATTAAATGTTTAACATACAGTTTACGGGAAGAACTTTAAATGCACATGAATGGTCTCTACCGTTAGTGAATGTGAGGTAGAAAATAGCGATGAATTATGAGTGAAGGGCTTAGGATTTTAAAATCAGCAGAGTCTGGCCTAACACTGACAGACCTATATTTCCGTGTGTGCTGTACCTAGCTCCTTTCCCTGAGTATAACCCGTAAGCACTGGTACACGGCAAGCAAGGGGATCAAGGTTGGAAATGGGGATTTTACCAGTCTGGACTTATCCACGTTTATTTTTTTACCTCTTCTCTATGGCATTATTCACATCTATGCAAATGTTCTCTTCTGTATTATCGCATTTATCACATCTTTCCTGCGATTTGGCAAGGATGCGGGGTGTGCTCACACTTCCCATGCAGATATGAAGAACTCTTTCTGTATGCTAACAGGGCAAGCTAGCTCAGCTGCTTTCAATGTGAAGGCCCATCTATAACTCAAGAAGACCAACAAGAGGTGTTTCTAAGAGCATTTTAGTTCAGCACACTCTAATTTGTGTCTCCGAGGGACCTGGAAATGTGCAGCTACAGTCCTGCAACTCTTCATTTACAGAATCGTTTCTGCTAGTTGGGGCAGGACACATGGCTTTCTTGTTAGTCTTTGGCTCTCTTACAGGACCAGGACTTCTTCAGGCTTTACACAGCCTTCATACATTTAAATCTCTCAAAGGGGTGAAAGGAGAGAAGGAACTGGTGTAGACTGTGGTCACCTTTGTCGCCTTCATTCCCAATACCTGAGAAGATAGCAAATGCCACAGTTTTTCTATGCTGAGGATTGTAAATAATTCACTAAAAATCTGGAAATAATCATAACCCGTGGCATTTTCCAGAGATGACAGAAAAAGGAAGGGACTTTCAAAGGCATGAAGTATGAGCTCATTTCCATGATCTTTTGACCATGAAAGAAGAATGCATATGTGAAACTGTTGCACCCGGTCTGTCCTCTGTTGGCTGCCCGCTGATTTATGCAAGCATATAAATTACTCGGCATCAGAGGACTGTGTATTGTGTGGCCTCAAGTCAGCAAGACAAACAAGTACATGCTTAATTTTAAGCAGATGAGTTGTTCCAAGAGAAGGGGCTTTCGTGAAAAATTAGAATTAAGCATTTTCTAAAAAGAACTAAAATATATACATTGCTTCCAGATGAGCCTCCTTACAGAATCCAAACAACCTGACATCTGAATATGCTGATGTACCGTACTCCATCCCAACCAGACCCAATACGGTTGGCTTTTCAACAGAAATACGGAATACCTGAAGTATGGTGGAACCATTGTCTCGGGATGGAAGAAGCTAGACTTGTTCACAGGCTTCTGGAGTTTCTATTCTGGAGGGCAGAATGCAGCTCTGGGAACAGAATTTATTCAGTTTTCCAAAGCAGTTGACTTCTTCAGCCTGTGTTTCAAAAAAATGCCTTTGAGTATTCCTGTCAAAGTCTTGTATTAAAATTTTATTTCTCCTGTCAAAGGCAATAATTCATATAGTAGCAAGCCACAAACATCGCCTTATAAATGGCATTGTGAAAATATGTAGACAACATCCTACTTTCCTCAAATCAGGCACGCTGAGGACAACAGCTGCTGCCTTTCTAGCTTGGGGAGCAGGTGTTTGACCACCTACAAGCAGGATGTTTTCTCCTTGTATGAAAATCATACAGGTTTATTCAGCAATGCCAAAGAACTAAGGCAATGCAGTAGTCCAAAAATTAAAATGCTAACAGTCTTCCACTTATTGCATAACTTGGTCCAGTGCCACGGAAAAATACATCAAATTAATAAAAATGGAACAAAGAGTTTTGTCCTTGTATGTGCTGTTGAGGCTTTATGAAGCCACCTTTCTTGTTCTGCTGTTTGTTTGTTTATTTTATGGCACCCTGGAAAAGTCTATATGGTGAATAATTAACTTGTGAAATCTTGGGAGCCTGGTATGTCTGAAGAAAGGCAAATGCCTCTGAGCTTCCTCCCAGTTTAATGGATTCTAAGGAAATTGTTGGAGTTGGTCCACTGACTGAACAGTATTTGCCCAAACCCTTGATTTTGAGTAGCATAAAGATTTTATTTGGCAAAAAAAAGAGTTGGTTTCTTTTTAATGAAAGTGGTTAAAAAGTTATTACAAGAAAATGGTAAACTAAATCTCCTGTCTCGGTAAAACGGTAGGAACTGATAGGAAGAACTGCAGGAGAGCAGCAGGAATGGATAGAGGCAGAGTCCCACAGCTGGAGCAAGGAGAGGTAAAGCATTTTGTAGGCTAGCCCAAGGTGGGAACTGAAGCTTGTTCCTCCGTGGCACAGATTGACTGGGGCTTAGGAAGAGGAGTGGTGGAGGTGCTTTCACATGTTTTCTAGCTGAGGAGGAAAGATATTCACGAAAGACCCTTAGCTTTTTATTTTGGGAACCGAAAGAAGATCAAAATAGACCATATGCTTAGTGCAGACAGTACCGGTGTTTGATGAAATGGCTGTAAACCTTTCAGAATTTTCTGAGGAAATTAGCAGGAAATGAAAAAAACCTCCTCCAGGTCTATTTTTGTCTTTCATGACATTGTATTATATTATCCAGTTTTAGTACAAAGAAATCATGGCTTAATATTGAAAAAGGCGGTTCTTGAAATATCAAGGAAAAAAAAGCTTTCTTGTGAGCAGAAAAGCTGAAAGAACATTTCATACAGGTGCAGGTGCTCAGAGGAACTTTTTGTTTCACATAATTAAGTCTGTAAAGATCTCAGCCACTTTGCATTTAAAATAACTTTTAGCATCTAGCACTAACAGCCAAAGTTCTGGTTTAACGTAAGGCTGATCCAATGTTCCTTAAAATCAAGGGGTTTCTCTTTATCATTGTTAGCAATCTCTATCTGATATATTTTTGTCTGTGTTTGCATTAGTACTTCAAAAGATGTGCCACTGTTCTAGCAATCATGCAACTGAAAATAAGAGAAAGCTGAGACTTTGCATGTACCAAGCAAAAAAAGTTTAGTTGCCGAAAGTACTCTCCTCACCCCAGCCGCGAAGGGGACCCAGTGAACTGGTCTGACATGTGGCTTCTGCGACTCAGCACTGGCTCTGATGATTGAAATAAACGCAGTTCTTCTAGAAGACGAGTCAGAGGAAAAGGACGGCTGGGAAGATTTTTCTTGAGGATAAGACTTGCCTCTGCTCAGTGTGACGCTTTTCTCCTGACTGCTATTTTCAATGGCCATCTGGTGCAAGTCTGTTCCAGCCACGTACACGTTCTGAGCAGTTTCTACATCTACCTCCAGTACTTTGGAGGCAGAGGCTCCACAAGCCAGTGTAGATACGATCTGGGAAGCAAGCCTAGCCATATTGCAGTTGAACATCACTGCATCCCCAAAGCAGCCAAGAGAACTGGCTGAAGAAGCGGTTTCCAAGACACCAGATGCTGATGCAAACCAGTCATACAGAGCTCGTTGTTTTCTTTTGGAGAGCTTGTTTCCATCCTTCTGCAGCGGGTAGGCACGGAGAGAGGGATGGCCAAAGTAAGTTGCAACTCTGTTCTATGAGCAGTGTTTTGCTCTTCAAAAATGAGATGTCTCTTATTCACAACAAACATGAAAGCTCTCTCCACATTTTGATGTATGTGTCCTCTCCTCTCCTGGACTCATTGCAGGAAAGAGGTGCCAAAAATTGTTAATTCTCGTGATGTGACTTTCTAGCAATACGTTTTTAGCTTCAGAGCAGGAGATTCCCAGTTTCAAAGCTGCCCTTGTGCCACGATTCCCTCCTAGTCTCCTAGTCTCTCCTCTCCTTTTTTAGTTCACCATTTCTTTCATCACCCTCTCTCCTGTCTCCACCCTACAACCTCCTGTTTGTTGTATTTTCTTTAAATAGTAACTTGGAGCACTACAACGCAATACATGTTACACCACTATTCTTGAGGATCTTTGTGGATGTGTAACAGGCTTGATATCTTCCCAGCTGTTTTTTTAAATCCATCCTCATCAAACTAGGGAGTAGCTGCTACTGATGTATAATCTGTTCTTTATCTTCTTCCTAATACTGCACCCAAATTCTTTGGCAGCTTGCAAACACTTAGTGCTTGTTTTGGAATGTCTTTGATCACTGAGTTGGGGCCAGGACATGACATTCACAGCTAAGCTGTACCTTCTGCTCTTGCCTTTTCTACATCCAGTGATGATTTCGATCAGTTTTTAAATTCGTTTTGGTTGTGTTGCCCTGAAGCTGTTGATCAGAGAACCTCAGTTCTCTAACATCCAGCAGTGCCCGTAGGTAGTAATCACCACTGATGGAGGACAAGAGGAGAAATAGTCCATTTTCTATTAAATGAAATTCTCCAAGTGCTTCTTGGTATTGCACAATAGATTGCAATCCATGATTTCAGAGCTTATAGGTACAAAATCTTCTTGGAGCAACACCTTCAGCTGTGCACTCCTGCTTCGCCAGTTTATGTGGGATCAGAAATGCAGTAGCTCAAGCTACAGGCTGAATGGAGAGCCAGGAGTTAAATACCTGTTTTGCCATTACTGATTCCTCCGCCAGCTTCATTGAACAGGTTTAATTCTATATTACTCAGAAGAATTACATATGCATGAAATGAGTTTCTGTGGTTTGGGAATCGATTCCCTGATTTCTCAAAAATCTTAATCAGATGCAGATTCTTCACATTATTCTGAATTTCTTTAACCCCATTAAAATGAGGTTAAACCTGACATTTCAAATTTTATTCACGTCTAAGAATAAAAACCTGTCTTACAATTTTTATAATCAAAAACTGCTTAATGCCAAACTAGGTGAAATAGTTAATTATGCATAAGCTATTTTAAAAAAAGACTTATGCTTCATCTTTCTTTAAATATTTTTTTCACTGTAAAATTAATACATAAATTTCCTCTGACTTTATGGTAATAATTTTTATTTTCCCACTAAACTATCAGAAATTATATTTTTCTTTTCTGCTGTGGCATCCTTTTTTCCTTCTCGTGTGTAGCCTTTCCAAATAAATATAGCAGAGCAATCAGTGGATCTTTAGAAAACACACAAAGGACTAAAACAAACACATCAATGAACCGTAGGCCTGTTGGTCTATTTCCTGCTCCACATGATATTTTTAGCAGTCATCAAGCTTTCAGAAGTTAATTGGAAATCCTAAGTATTTCCCTAATTTTGGATTTCATTCTCCTGATGCAATGAGAACGCTGAGAAACAGAAACTCCGCTTGGCTTAACACAGTGGGACATCCAAATGCATGTATTTAAATAGGTGAACCCTCAGCCTCAATGTATTTAAAATCAGTTTTCTTTTAATGAAATTGCAAACCAGAAATTAAACAGATGCAAACACATGCGGTACAAGATGCAGCAGTTCTGTGGGTGGAGGACTGTTGACTTCATGTTTGGCTGTTGGTGGGCTGAATGCCCACCATTCGTATTTTAAATGAATTTGGGCAAATTTCCCAAGGAGTTACTAAAGGCAAATTCTTAATGCCAGGTTCTTATACACACAGCCTGAACATATTTCAGATCCCAGACCCAAATCAGTAAGACATGGGAACTTCTCTGATAAATAATGTTGTTTTTAACATGGGTAAAATAACATTATCTCCTTAATGACGGTTGGACTCGATGATCTTGTAGGTCTTTTCCAACCTAAATGATTCTATGATTCTATGTCATTCTGAAAAATGGATGAACCCTTTCAATTGAAACTTTCAAATAAAATTCAGCCTGTGACAAATGTTTTTAGGCTCTGTTCTAACAAGTAAAGCTGAGCAAAGTGATAAGGATTTAAAATCCGGCATCTTAAAATTGTAAGAGTTGGACATTTTTAATTACAGGCATTTTTAACTGAATTCCTTGTAGCTACATCTTTTGCTCTTGGTTTTAGAATGATAATCATCCTGTGAAAACTTTGTAATATAAAGAAGGAAGAAAGGGTGCTCATACAACAAACACAATAGATATTTACCCAGTAAGTGGCATAGTTACTCTCATCTTACAGTGTTTTCACTTTCTCTCCCAGCTGATCTTCCCCTGGCAGGTTAATTCAGAGTACCTACTCAAAGTAGCCTTCAGCTACTGAGTTACAACTAATTCCCATGCTTCTGCTTGACAGTCTGTAGCTGCGGGTTAACCCATCCCGGTCAGACCCAGTACATCTGTAAACAGGAAATGCTTGAAGATGCTTAGAAAATTTTAAATAATAGCTTATTCAGGTTTCTAAGAGTTTAAAACTGCATAATCTTGCAGAAGTATATGACTGTATTCCCCATTTTATTCTTGGAAGACAGCACAGGAAAGAGAGCAGTAGAATTAGCTGACATTTGAAGATCAAAAATTACATTGATCTGAAATATTTGCCATGTAACAAATGTGACCTTAGTTGTTGGCTAACAAGAGACCGTCAAGGTTGAAAACTAAAAGTAGGAACAAGCTTTAAGCAGCATGTGGATTTACAAGAATGCTACCCAGTATGAGTGTCTCCCAAGCAGATGGGCGAGAGGTTTACTTCTTCGTCAGAGAGCACCAACAGAGAGAACAATGCCAAAAGCAGCTTAGCTTCACTATAAAACCTTGCCTGAAATGCTTGAATCAGACTGGGCTTGTACTAAAGTACTTGTGAGGTATCAGTCTGTAGTTTCTAGTTACTAATGGTGTTTAGTCACTCTTCTTTGCACAATTTTACTTAACAGACTTCAAGAACAGCAAAGTGCTTTTTCCCCCCCTATGAATTCCTGCATCGATCACATTTTCACACTTTGGCGTTTTGAACAAGTAGTGCAAAGCAGCTACCACTTCCCTTAAATTTTAGCAGCTGTCAGAGAGTCTTTGACAACATGAACAGAGAGACTATGTGACACATACTGGAAATTTATAGCTTACTGTGCAAAGCTGTCTGGATTTTGAAGGATTTTTGTTAAGAAGGAAAATGTGCCCTCTTCTATCCTTCTATTCCCTCTATTTCCTCTCCATTGTCCTGATCTCTCCATCTCTCCTGCTACTAAGTCAGAAGTGATCCTCCCACCCTGGAGTGTGTAGTGGTACAGTGATTTTGCTAACGATAGTCAGTGCCTGAAAACTGCAAAAGCTGCTTGGAGAGAATCATTGAGAACAAGCAGGTCGCACAACCTGCAAGCAAAAAAACCAAGAACTATGGAGGTCCATACTCAACTCTGCGTGATCTGGATAATCCCAGCTAACCCCTCCAGGTGAATTTCTTACAGGCTGGTATTCTTCCCAAGTCTTTCCCTTTTATCTGTAAGACAGCAAGTTGATGGAATGGTAAAAATGCTGGTTTTCAGATGCTTCTGTGCTGTCTAAGTCCAACATTGCTGGCATAAGCACAAGTTTAGTGGCGACGTGCTAAACAGTGCATTTCTAGCTACAGGACAGCAACACATCTATCCAATGGATGGCAGATAAGTTTTTTACATGAATGTGTGCTCCAGATAATAAGAACGAAATGGCCAAAAATCTTTAAATCCTTAAGTTGTATCTGCCATTGCATGGATTGCATGCAGGCAAAGAGGTTTACCCTGGCCAACTGGTGTTCTGATGACCCTGAAATCTACAGAAAGAGAGGCCAGTTTAGTAACACCTATCATGTCATGATTTTACTGAAGCAGCAACTTTGCGGGTCAATAACTTCAAGGAGCTCACCGGACGCTCTTGGTAATGTCTGATGTGGGTTATGTTGGGCACCAACAGGAAAGAAGGTGGCCATTACAGCTTTATGGATTGAAATTAAGAAACTTTTCTAAATTGTGCCAAGTTTTGTATTGTATTTTGTTCAGAGACCAAAAGAATATATTTGTTGTCATGTCGGGGTCAAACTTAGTAACTCTCAATAATATGCTGATCCTGATACTTACTCAACAGCATAACAAATGTTACCATCAATACATACTCCTTTTGACAGTAAACAACTAAGGAGAAGAAATGTGATTTTTTTGGTGAAAATTTCCCAGCAAATTAAGGAAGGAAAACAACAAGGGAAACCTACCAGCTCTTACTAACAAAAATAGAGCGCCTAGAAATGACATCGCAAAGTTACAAAAGCGTGTGCCCATTGGGTATTCAATAGTCTAGGGGTCAAAACAAAATTTCTCTTTGCAAAAAGAACCATTGGACAGTTTTCTAAATGTGGAGTGGCATTTTCTAAATGTGCCTGCATTTTTATAGCCTTTGGAAGAAGAGTACAATAAATTTTTGTTTTATGTGATCACATGTCAGAAACTTAACCTTCAAAGATGAGATTGAGAGTAGATCAACTACAGTGTGATATACAGCACAGGTAATCAATTTGTTTTGAAATCAGAATGTTCTCTGCATTTTGAAAATAAAGATTTTCCATGTGTTTTTTTTCTCAAAGACAAAAAATACAAGCATTGGTTTTAGAATATCAAGAAATAGCAATAACGATGCATATTCATTCTATTTTGCAAGTTTATCTGTATCTTATACAGTATAATTGCTGACTGTATTGTCATGCCAAACTATTAGAGTATACTCAATACCTCATGGCAACAAGTTTAACATGTTACATCTTATTCTTCAATTTTATATGTAAACAAATGTAGTACTTTAATTTGGCACCAAAATTCCTCATCAGCAGTTTCCTCTTTTTTTATTATTTGCTAGCGGGGATTACATTTTCCATAAACTCCCATTGTGTTTGAAGATGAGAATTACACTGTTCGACTCGTATACTATATTTTTTACAGTACACAGTGAGGTTGGTGCTTTGCAAGAAATACTGTTGCTAGATAATTGTCAATGTATCATTTTATTAGTGAGTATTAGCTGCTTTTTACAGTAAATATGTGGTTAGAAAAATGTAAACCTTGTGCCAAGAACAGATATGTGAACTGTAGTAACTACTCAGCCAAGAGTTTAATAAGTAGCATGAAGGTTTAAACTGATTTTTAAGTAGTTTTTACACATATAATAAAAATCAAATTCTTCAGTTGTTTAGATGAGAACGTCGGGAAGTATCCACAAACCTCAGTCTTTTATATAAAAAATATAAACCTCCCTAAAGTACTTAAACAAATGCATAGCGTGCAACGACTGCTAAAGTAAGCAGCCCAAAAGCAAGTAGCAGCGAAAAGCAGAAGCCCTGTGTAACACAGCACATAGATTATTGAACATGAGTGATATGCAAGGGCAAAACATTTTTCTTCTGACCGCAAAGGAGGCAAAATAATACAACACATTCTTAACAAGAGCAAGTGAATGAGATCAAAGTGCCTTTTGTTAACATTTCTGGCAGATCCACTATTTGGCAGCCATTGTCTCAGTGTTAAAACTAATCTGTAAGAGAGAGGAGGGATCACATTCGTTTGGAGAGACCTCCCATCCTGAGAGCTGTTCGGGCTCTACCTCGTACTAACAGGACTCTGCTCTGGTGGGCCTGGCGCCGTTCCAGTTTGCTACATGAATCTCAGTCAGCTCAAACCGGGGCTGCCTGTAAAGTTAATACAGTTATTCACACTGAACGAGCAAGTATAAGCAGCGCCACAAAGTAAAGCGCTATCTTCTAAACATACCCTCGGAGGGTGGTGGAGGGCCATGGTGGGAAAGCAAGCAGTGGGACAGCTTGGGAGACCTCCACCCACGGTCTGCTCCAGAGGGGAGGCCAAAGCAGATTTTCCTGCACACAGCATCTCTCTCTCAGCTCCTGCGGAAAGCGTTGCCGAGATCAGAGTTCATCTTTCCTGTAGGTAACACGCATATCAGCAGAAGCATGTCTGCTCCCAGGTCTGTAAAATCAGGGTGAAGACACCGGAGAGATGTGCTGCTTCCATACCTGCTTTCCGCTGCTGCCTCTGTGCCCCTTCCCCACCAGCAGCATGGCGGGAGGTTTGCTTTTACACCACCGAGCGATGGATTTAAAAATGTCCTCACCAGGTAAACACGTTTTCTGCCCAGCTATCTGCACAGTTCTCGTACTGTACCTGCCTTGGCCCTTTCCCAGGTATCTTCCACCAGACCCCTCAGGCTCCCAGTGCCTCACATTCAGGGTCTGCAGATGTTGCCCTCCTACTCTGTGAGTTGCCTCTAGCCACACACTTTCTCTTCCACCTGGAGGGTCACAGGGCTCAGAATTTTCCTTGATGGGCCAAATCACTCTGGCCTCAAACCTCGCATTTGAAATACAATAACCTATGGTGGGCCAAGAGCTCTGAGGTGGCCCCACCAAGTGGCCAGTAACATCTGGTGGAGGTCTCATGCGTTGGCTTTGCCTAGCTCTTATTCCTGGCCTGCAGTGCCTCACTGGCTCTGGCTTTTCCAGCATCCAGGCCCACTTGGCTGAACTTCCCTTAGCTTAGGTGAAGAAACACCTTTGCTGAGCTGGAACAGGATCATCTCATGCGGCATGAGAAAGCCAGAGCCGTCCTTAACGGGGCAATCAGCTACTGCTTTTGCACAGCGCTGGTCCCAGGCTCAGCTGGGGCTTTCCCCTGAACAGAAATCCTTCATTTAGATTTGCTCCTATGTCCCCCTCACCCTCCATAAACACCCCAGGTCCTGCAGACACAGCTTCTACCACCACCAGCACACAACCTTCTCCTCCCCCTCCACATGTCCTTCTCTTGGATGCCAGTTAAACGCCAAATTTCCTTTCCCCTCCCGAGTAAGAGAGATCCCTACACCATGAACAGGAAGGTGGAGTCATGCTGGGAGAGAGGGGCTGACAGTGACAACCCTTAAAAGTCAGGGAGAGAAGCTCCTGCCCCTCTGCAGGTGAAGGGAACAGAGACCACTTTCATTTCCCCGTGCTCGGAGTCGCAGTACCTGTGGGTGAATCCAGACCGTCCATGACATGACTGCACGCCAGAGCCAAGAGGGTGGTGAACGTGATCCAGTATAAACAGGGAAGAGGGAAAGGAGGCTGGCAGCTTCCAAAGAGGTGCTGCAAACTGCCAGGAGCAGGGCAGCCAAACGTGGGGTGCAGCCGAGCACCGCTGGGTCCCCGAAGCCAGCTGGCTCTGTGGCCAGGCCAGGAGGGACGAGAGGTGAACCCTGCGAGAGCCGGGACAGACAGCTGCGAGCAGCCAGCTCTTTGGATGATAAGCTACATGGGCACCTCCGCATCCATTTTCCGTGTACCAGCCGGGTGCCCTCCAGCCAGCCTCCTGGTGATCCGACGGCAGGAAACAAGGAGCACTTTATGGCCAAGCACAGACCTGCTGAGCCTAGAGACCTCGCAGCCATCCTGGCTACCTCCCCTTGTTCCCACGACTAAAACCTCTGTAAACAGCTGTACATGCTTGTTCCCAGCACCACCATGAATCCTCAGCTTCCTCCCACCCCCATCCCGTAGGTTTCCTTCATTCACCAGGTTAAGTTTCCACCAATTTCTCAGGGAAACACTACATTAGCTCCTTTAAGCCTGGGGGCTGCCAGAGGAAAGGAACCTTCGTGGTACAGTGGGGCAATAAAGGAAATACTGGTCTTCGGGCAGAGCTCTTGAGGACTGTGGACCCTGGCTGTCAGCAGTGAGAGGCAAGTTGCAGAAAGCAGGACTGGAACCAAGAGATGATTCATGGAAAAGTAGCAGTTTCACTGCAGAGAAAGCCACAAGCAGAGATTTTGTGGAGAACGTTCTGCCAGTTGTCCCTCCTGGCTTGCTCCTTCCAAGTCTCCCAGGGAAACGAGAAAGCCACACAGGGAATGGTGGCAGTTGTCATTTCGGCAAGGCTTCATTTCCTATTCTTCCTCCATCTGCTCCCCCTCGCTGCTGGAAGTGCTGTGCAGGACACGTACCGGACGAGAAGGTCCTGGTGTGGAAGGCAGTCTGTAGAACGTCAGTCTGGTCCCTCCTCAGGGACAGCTGAGCGCCCACTCCTCAGCTATCCAGCAAATGCTTGGGTGGCAGCGGAGGAGATCCCGGCCATGGTTGAGATAGCTAGCAAGGGTTCCTCACCTGCAGGAGCCCAGGGGGGGCTAAACAGCCCTAAATAGCAAGAGAAGAACAATGAATTCATGATGTCTACACAGTTTGCTTGCTGGACTATTTCCATGGCTGTTACCAGGCAAGAACTGTGGAAAGCTGAGGCGGATCAGCCAGAAATGTCAGCAGTAAAGCATTCATGGTGAACCACAGAGGCCTGCAGCACAATAGAAATATGAAAAAATGCCCCTTGTTGACAAAAAGTAAGCTGAGCTTAGAGACATTGGTGCATAGATGACTGTAAAAGAAATTGCAAGGAAAAGTACTCTGACCCCTTCTCTGTGTGTCACAAGTGAAAATAAAATAGGACAAGGACCTTCCGAGTAGCAGATCTCAACTCTTTCTCCATGTAATGACACTCTCATGTCAGCCTTGGCAATGAAAAAATATACAGCAAGAATATTGCCTTTCATTTCCTGCTGTTAGCCTTCACGGCTGTCACTCCCAAATCTGGAGCATGGTCCTCTGCACCTGTTTTGTTCTTTTTATAGTTGCAGCACTGAAAAGGAGCCAGCCCCTTTGGGGGGATAACTCATAGTTACCACCAGAAAAAAAAATAATTGGGGAAAACGAGTCCATGCTGCTAAGCATCATCATCCGAAACTTCTGAGAGCACCCCTGTGTGCACGTGGTCTTAAATGGTCAGCTGAGATATTCTTACCAGGGCTGGTTAAGTTATGTATGGAGAGGATGAATAATTTGCTCTTAAAATGTCAGAGTCCCTGGCAATTAACAGATGTAATCTGTTGCAGTGCTTTGGTACCAGAGGAGTTTGGGACAGTTGGAGCTTAAATTCAGTGACAATTCAGAGCCATGGCCATGTGAAGTGTCATGGAGAATCATACATTTAACTAGTCACTTGAAAGTTAAACC
>JAVJGG010000005.1:32617612-32648537 GCA_035590195.1 Aviceda cuculoides
CAATGTGAAGTGTCATGGAGATGATTCAGTGTTTTCAACAATGCGCTGATCTCAGTGGTGGCTTTCCTTTTTTCTGCTCAGCAGAGAAGATGGCACATGGTATGGAGGGATGGCTGAGGGGAAAATCACTAAGTTAGTCCTCCTAACACGTGAAAGAATGAAAGACCTGCCTCTTGGTTAGCGTAGGACCACTACTGGGGTGTACAGAATGGAACATCTGCTTAGCCCATGGCCAGTTAAAGGAGCTTTACCATAGAGGACAAAGATACGGGGTCTTCAAAGGGAAGATTTGTGTCCTTTGGGATTGACTTCCAGGTGCGTGAACACCCAATTCAGAAGAGACCAGGTCCTCATAAACTTGTCTCTGCTGGGTTACACAGGGTCTGAATTAGGCTACCAGTATGGTTTAGTGCCCAGCCAGTGAGTTGTGCCTACAGGGCCCTGCCCGGGGCCTTGCTGAGACCTGCGAGCACGGCTCATAGTCAGGGCTCATCAGAGAGGATGGCACTGGGATTTCATTTATCGGACAAATGCATTTAGCCCTCCAGCAGGCAGGTTGCCCATAATAAACCATCAGCAGATGGTTTCAGTGCAGGGTGATGCTGGATAAAATCAGACATAACCCATTATACCCCACATCAGAGGCTGTTGAGTCTGAACCAAAGCATCCTTGAGCTGAAAAACAGCAGCCTTGAAAGTCTTGAAGCAGCATGCAGGGTATTTTTGTGGTCCTCTGTGCTTCTTCCTTTTGATGTGTATAGAAGGACTAAAATGTTACATGGAGGTTTGATAACCTTCACAGTGGTTTTTTGGCCTAACTGGAAATGCTGAAATGCTTGGATTTTGAAAGAAGAAATCTTCTCTAAGATTTTGCAGCGGATTTCAACTAGCCCCAGAGGCTGTCGCAATTAAGATGAGGTTCAGGCAAGCCTCCACGCTTGTGTCTCCTTTGCCAAATTGACTGCTGGAACCTCTGCTCACATTCCCGCAGTTTCCTACTGAAATGGATCTTTTCGCATATGCTCTCTTCATCCATCTCTGCTCTAGGACCCCATCATACCCTCACCCTAGCTGAAGTATGCCGAAATTCCTCTCCTTTTTCAGCCAGAGAAATAATTGCTGGCCATTTCTGCAAAATGACCTGTTGCTGAAAACTGGTAGTGGAGTTTTTTCCTCATTGCCGCGGTGGGTATCAGAAATAATTGAACAACCAGCCTATATGGTAGACGTTCTGTCTTATTCAATCCCTTGGCATGTTCAATACTCTTACAAAAAATAAGTCTCCCTGAAGAAGACAGTAAATGGTTTTTTGTCTGGTTAACATCAGTTTACTCATTTTCATTGCTAATTGATGGATGGAAAGGTGAGTCACAGGAATCTGCTACTGACAGGCAACAGATCATTTCTCAGAGTAAGCTGAGGCAGGGGAAGCTGGTGGTGTGCTGGGTGATGCAGATGGTCCTGCTGTGAAGTATGAGGTGAAAGCTGGGCTGGCTAAGTGGTAAGCAACTTGCGAGAAGCAGAGAGAAAATAATTTTGGTTGAGGAAGTTTGAAATGTTATAGGGGTAAAAGGCTTTAAAATCCACTTTGTACCTCATAATTCCAAGCATCTCATGCAGTCATCAGTAGTGCCACAGACAAATTGAGCTAAGTAGGCAGAAACAGTGTTCAGGAGAGAATAACAAATAACAAAATGGTCTCACTTGTGAATTCAAGCACAGATTATTTTATTTATCTGTGATCAGAACTCAGAATTTTTCTGGAGAGCACAGAATAAATTTGGCAAATCCCATTAGGGACAGGAAGCATTATTTGAAATTAAATTTTGGAACTGATTTAGCCACTAATAATCAATACCAAGTACAGTGCAGAGAAAAACAATAAAAGAGAAAGAATTCATATAATTTGTATTCACTTCATCTGCAGCCCTGCCTTAAAAGAGACACAGCACTTCTACCTTCCTAACAGGCCTTCATACAAGGGTTATGGTGCCCAGTGTTTCTACATAAAATAGCTTTATTTTTAGATGCATTGGATAACTGTTGTCAAGGAGAGCTTTTGATGCTCTGTATCTCTGAAAATCAAGAAAACTTCAGTTGGTGCGTGCTTATGATTTGCAAGCCTGCAGCAAAGCTCACAACTCAGGAAAGGCAATGCAGCCAACCTCCATGATTTTAAATGTGACTCTCAGGATTGTTTTTGTTGCTTTTCAAGCACCACTTTGTGGTACTCCTTTCAATCAGCAGAGTGTCTCAGCTTTGTTTTTATATTTTTTTTAGAGAAAGTTCCTGGTGTGGTTGGGAAGAAAAATCTCAAAAATGTGATCCCTAATATTTCAGAAACCAGACTATACATAAGAAGACTTAAAAGGATTATTTTTCTAATCTTATTATTTCAAGGTCAGTATCATGATGTGGTGATCATGAAACAAATTTAGGAAGTCTAGAGGTGACACTAACTAAAACATTAACCATAGTTACGTCAAAAATTGTTATCCAAAACAGGACAATAAATTATACTACTAAAATGTAAGTACATTCCATTTGTCAAGAATATGTAACCTAAAATGGACTCTACAATAAAGAAATAAACAGTGAAGCCACAGTAAATCCCATTACTTGCTTTCTTTTTTTTTTGTGTAAAGAGAGGGAGTAACCAAGAAGTAGATAAATAGCAATAGATATTAGATGAAGAAAGCATCTGTTTAGAATCTCTTGTATTTTCAGACTTCCTTAGTTGTTAACCATTTCAAAGTAAATTTGTTGTTGTAAAGTGCCCAGATCAATGAACGAGATAGATGTGGTCTTAAGGGAAATGAAAAAAGTAGACAAAAAAATAATGGAAATTGATTTGAGTAACTGCAGCTGCGAAGGCAACATGCAGAGGAATGAGATTTTCTTACTTTAAATTAATTGTATCCCAGAAAGGGAAATGGAAAGATGGAAATCTGCAGCTGGAAAAGGTACGAAAAGGATTTCGTCTTTGAAGTATGGATTAATTAACTCTAGAATTGTATCTTTACAAATGAGGATAGCATAAGTGGTGGAAAGCAGAAAAATGAGGAGTTGTGTCATTTCAAACATGTTACTCCAAGTTAGGCTCAGACGTCTGGGAATTAGTGAAGGCAACTCTTCCTGAAAGGAACAACATTTTTGAATGAATAAAGTGAGAATTTATTTCAAAATCTCTTAAAAAGCAACGTTTTCTCCCATTTGCTGCTGAAGGGGCTGGAAATTGAAGCAATCTTGGATCTTTACCTACACATGGAATTAGCCCATTAGATGTCAGAAATGACATCAACCCTAGTACGTTAAACATACCCAGCAGTGCTCTCACGCATGTAGGCCAGCTGGCCAGGAGCGGCCGTGTCTGTGCTACAAGACTCCTCAGCCACCAAACTGGGGCGACCGTGCACAAGCTTCCTCCCAGGAACCAGCCTTGGAAAATTTCGGTGCCAAAACTGTGCCTGGGAATCGTGTGACGGAGTGAGACAGCCAAAAATGTGCCGGGGAGGAGTATTAGCAGTTCAGCAGCGTGACAGTCGTGCTCTAGCTCCCAAGCACGGTTAAATTTCCCGGTACGGACATATGCAGGCTGCCCAAAGGCTTCATTCAGAAGCCCAGTCCAAGCACCCCAATGGCTTTAGGCATCTAAAAGAGAACAATTCAGACTGCCTTCTTTCTGGGCCAGTGTATCTTCTGGCTCGGTATTTAGCTAAAGAAGGGAAATTTGCACTACGTATGTGCACTGCCCCATTTCAGTGCTTCCCACACCTCAGGAGCCAGAGAGCAGCCCCTGAGAACAGGCTGCCTAAATCTCTCATCACCCTCTTAACAGGACATGTCACACCGGGTACCTAACTCCATGCACGGCAGGCTGCCTGGCGGCAACCCGCAATAACCGCGGTCCCCCCCCAGCGCCGATGTGGCACGGGAGCCTCATTAGTTAGCACCAGTATGCTTCGGGTAAAAGTCCTCCTTTGGTACTCCTGTAACTTTTTGTGTTGCCGTATGAAGAAAGAGAGATTGCTCCCTTTCTCTTTCAGATTTTTCACATGTTGGCTGTTGAAGCAAAAAAAAAGGACTGTATCCCATTTATTTCCAACGTACAAAAATGCAGACTGAAGGATGCTATGCTCAGCAGAAGGTTATTTTCCTCCAACGACTACTGGCTACTTTGGAGGCAAGGGGTCAGGCACTTGATTAGATGAATTACAACTTAAAGTCCCCTTGTATAAACTATGTCATGCCCCAGGCTTCTCAAAACAAGGCACTCTATTTTAACTCATAATGGGTAGCTGGATTCAGTAAATGGCCTAATCACAGCAACATAAATATTTATGGGAGAATTTTTCTAATTAAGGTATGAGCTTGTTTAGATGTTATCAGTTAGAAAGGGCTTTCCCAACAAGAAAATGGCTGTTAGGAGACATTAGGAAATGGTTAAACTCCAAGGGATTAAAAGGTCATTGAAGTGGCAACATGCAGAGTCTATTATGGTTGAAATTTAGCTTGCATCCGTGTCTTATATGTCTCCTACATCTGGAATTAAAAGAGCATCTTCCATGCAGAAAAACAAAATGGTAATTTTGTTTAGTCTTTGAAAAATAAAGTAACATTACAGAAAATTGCCTAAGCTATGTATTTATGATCATTTTAGAAATTAAATGGTCTCAAAAGAAACATGCTTTCTAATTCTCACTTCATGCTTTGCTCCATAAAAACCTGTATTTACCTCGGTAGCAATGTTTGCAAAGTAAAGATCTAATAATGGCTGAAGATCTCAGAATTTGTCCCCAGTATCTCAGCTACACATTGACTTTAGTTTTAGAAAAATTATGTCTAACATAGTTGTCCTTTCATGCTGTTGTTCTTTGCTGATGTTGGGAGTGCTGATGGTGTAAACGCAGGGTAAGTGACATTTTGGTAAACCATGTTTTTCAGGTCTCCTACTACAAGCACCAACTAACAAGATCTAGACCACATTCAGAGCCTTGTTATACCGGCATAAATCTTAAGTAACTTCAGTGCCTTCAAGAACATTGCTCTAGTTTTACTCTGGTATAAGTATCAGTAGAATTCATTCCTTTTAAAGTAAAATTTGTAAGTTGTCTCACAGGGAAAGAGCTGTATAAAATTGGCTATGTGAAGTACAGGCAGAACTATTCCCTGGGGGAAAAAGTATGTAATTTCTGTGGGACTTCATTACTCTGCTAAGAAGTGTGTGTGTCTGCCATATGGTGTTTCACTCTGAAGGTATAACTCAAAAGGAAAACTCAGAAAAAGAAAAGAGAATATTCTACAAACCTTCTGCCTTTGAGCAAAATCTATGTATTTTAAAACATTTCAATGGGAAAGTATAAAGTATAGAAATCTAAATGGCATCAACAAGGTTATTAATTATCTCTGTCTACCTCTTTGAAGTCAGCATCTGCAAGAAGTTTCAAGACCAGGCACAAGGAGTTAAACATCACTGCTTTCCTGAAATAATGAAGTCTGTACTGTTTGGTAGTTGGTATCAGCTGCAACCAAACTGGACATAAAACTATAGTTTCATGTGAAGGCAGCTTTGTTCTTTTAGAATGCCATCCTAGACCAAAACATGAAAAATACCTCCTAAATATCACAGCTGTAACCTTGTTAAACGCATCTACACAGCTGAGAGTGGAGGAGCTACTGCTGCAAACCATAAAAAGGCATGTTCAGAGGGTGATGGCATTCAAATGTTGAATAAATCAGCTTCTAGGCTTTATCCTCCTCCTGCAACTAACCTGTTGCTGATGAACACTCCCCTGCTACACACGAGTGCAGTGAGTTAGAGGACTGGGGGCTGGGGGTGGCAGTTCAAATGGCACAGACCATTGCAAGTGCTCCATGGCAAAGAAGAATATTTGGAGGAAAGCAGCGTGGTATGGGACTGTGTTGACCTCCTGTTTGATTGAGATGCATCTGAATGTGGCAGAAAAATAAAAAGTAAGGGAGCCAAAAGTAGCTGGGTTGAGGGTCTGGGAGTTTGGGGAGCTCGTTGGATGTTGTCCAAGCTCCGGTGGCCTCGGTCACAGGAACCTGTGTGATGCTCGTGCTCAAACTGCGACTCCACAGCCGTTAGTTGGAGGCCTACGTGCTGACTGATCTCCCAGAAGTACAAATTTGATCTGGCTCAAGAACGGGCACATGATCGCATTTCTGTCAAATTAGCCAGAACACACCATACGGAGCTTTCACAGAGTTTATGTTGGCTTTCTACTAGCTGGGGGAGAATGGATGACATTCAGTACAGCTTAAGTTAGACCGGTGTGGACCAACAATAGCTGGTCTGAGCTGAGGTCTGCTTGATACAGATAATCCATTAGCATTTCTGGATGTATTTGAATGGGTGGTATTGTGTCTGAACAATGCGTTTTGTCTTACAGTTGCAGCATTTCTGATGCAGTAGTAGGAGTTTTGAAGGGTAGATATACTTCCCTGCTGATCTGCAGTTTCAGTTTTATAGCTGCTCTCCTACACAGAAGAAATTATTTAGTGATGATTTGCTTTCCTCTTTCTGAAGGGTAGTCTTTCTATGGGTAGAGCCCCCAGTCATGTGTGCTGAAAAATACTATTGAGATACCAAAGGTGAATTGAGCCTGGGGCTCCTATCTCCCTGACATCTCCAGTGATCCCCCATCACAAACGACTACGTTAATGGGCAGCTATTGCCCACAGTGCTGGAAGTCTATAGATAGGCTTACTGAGTGTCTCTCGGGCATATGTATAGGGTGAACAGTGTTTTTCTCTTCACAGAAAATCAAGATGTTTGAGTTTTCAAAGATGTTTTCAAAAAGATTATCCAGGAAAGAGTCAATGTGTTAAAATAATGATGCCTTATTGTCCGAATGCAACATGAGAAAAGGCAAGAAGAGAAATAGTGCTCGAGGGACAACTATCACAGTAGAGGAGTAAAATTTGACATGATGTGTGCACTTTGTCACATGGCTGTAAGGCCTACACGGTCATGTAGCTGCAGCTCCCACCCCTTGACTGGAAGTGCAGTCAAGGAGTTGTATCCTTCCTTAGGTCCAACTCCCATCCCGGCCAGCAGTTTCTCAGTAGAATCCATAGAAGTATTGCTGTGCTTCAGGCATTTTTAAATAAAGCCAAATTCTGACTAGAGACCATCTCATTTCACAAGCCCACTTAATTTTCTAGACATATGGTTCCCATAATGTTTCAGTATTATGCACCGTTCCTGTGAGGGGATGTGACTGGGCACATGGATGGTGGGAGGAGAAGGAGGAGGTTGGGCAGGGAGCCAGTCCAACAGGAGTGAGAGAGCTTTTACCGCACTGTGCCCACCATACAAAGAGAGACAGTCCAACAGTAAACAATTTGCCACTGGAAGATGATCGTTGGTAGCAGCTTTCCTCAAAGCCTCAGACAACTCAATTTCCCTGGGTACAATGGAAGCTATCAGCCATCTTTAGGTTGCTCTTAAACTTTATGACAGTAATTTTATGGGAGTTAGCAATTATATCCCATTGCAATCGTTTATTGCACCTCTAAAAGTACCCAGAGAAGCAGCCTTCCTTCACAACAAAAATGCATGGGGCTGTCCCTTCAGGAAGAGAGGGTGCTCCTGTCCACAGCCTCGGCATCAGGCACTTTCCTGGAAGTCGTGCTTGTTCTCTGGGTGAAACATGACGCTGTGTTTATTCTGACATCTCTTTGAGACATACTGGTTCCTGCCTAAGTCCTTCCAGAAGAATATAAAATGCTAGACCTGGCTTTTCAGAAGAAATGCATGATTTTGAGTGTTTCAAGTGTTGCCCAAATTTTACTCATTTTGAGACAAATATAAAGAGTCTGGCTTTCCAATCTGTATTGCTTCCAGACAACTAGAGGAGCCCCACAGATGGAGTTGCTGAGACTTCTTAGTCATGTTTAAATATCTTGGACTCAGTAAACAGCTGTTTTGTCTGAGATTTGACTTCAAAAGTGTAAAAGATTATTATAAAGAGATGGCAGTGGCAACAGCTAAATGACAGTGGTCTAAAGTCCTTCCAGGGGTAAAGCGTCCTTATAGGGTTGGTTTCAATATCTATTTAAATTTTCAGGAATGGATAACTTATCTGACAGTGATGTTGCAAGCAAAGATTTAGATGGTGCCCTGTGTAACAAAGCTGGAAAGCAGCAGCTAAAATGTGTATCAGATGAAATCTGGAGGAGCAAAGCAGTAATTGTGCACAAGGCACATTTTCCCACATTAGATACCAGCAGAAAATGAATGAAAACACGAAAAGCAGACTGATCAAAGAACAGAACATATGTCAGAGTATTAAATTAAATGCAGCATTTCTATTAGGAGAGCAAAGAGAGAAGTCAGGAACAGTGACCTTGTCAAAAGTCGACTCCTGCACACAGGTATGGCCCCTTGAAAATCATGTGTTTGGGTATGATGGTATGGTTCACCTTCATAGAGACTGTACCAGGAACCAAGCCTTCTCCTGCACTGGTGAAGCATATACATGGAAGGAAAGGTACCAGCTCCACAGGTGGAATGGCCCCATCACAGCACAACAGTGGAGGGTGGACTCTTCCAATGCTTGGGCATTAGGATGCCTCAGAATGCCCAGAAACCTACCTTTTAATAGAAGAGATTTATGCAAATGATGCAGCAGACCTACAGTTATCAAATTAGCCAGTTAGGGCAGCAGCTGCTGGGGGGAAGAGCTGCAGCCCCCATGCAGAGGTAGCCTGTGCTCCTGCATGTTCTGTGCTCTACCATGTAAAAGATTGGTAAGTTGTGAAACGTCAATATTTAAAATCAAGGTAATTTAAAAAAAATTATTCTCAAAATGTGATATTTTGCCTCTCTTATTTAAATTACAGTCAGATAATATTAACTTTTAGCAATATGCCTTTTCCCAGGAACCCTTCCCAGAAATTTTATAGGTGCTTAAACCAGGCTTAAGATGAGAGGCTACCAGCAGCAGCTCCTTTAAACTGTAACCGCATGAACTGCTTGCTGTAATTCACTATAACATATTCAGGGGTGAAAGAATTCACACTACTAACCTTTCCCCCCAGAATGCAATGTGTATTATACTGATAAAAGCAGCGGAGAGACTTGCACCACGCTGCAATTTCCCAATGCTTCGCTAAACTCCTGGAGATAAGTAGACACCTGGGGGTCCCACTCCTACACTGTGAAGGCAAAAGCCCTTCACCAGTTTGTACCCACAGAGACAGCTTCTTCACTCTCAGCAGTTTTTCCACTACTTTGTAAAAGTGCTGAGATTTTTTGGTGGAGTATGAAGAAACTGGCTGCTCTAGAAATTATTTACTTTTACACGGCAGATAAACCAGGGTGTCATTTACACCTTCCTAACCTGTGGAGAATAAAGCAGAGGCAGAGACAGTTTAATTCAATGTTTTCAAAGTGTTTTGAGAGCTTAGTTTTGAAGGAGGTGATACACAAATGGAAAAAACCAAGATCATTTGTGTGATATTACAGACACATGCAAAATAGGATTTTGTTTTGATGGTAACAGCGATGATGACACAATCCTCTGCCTTGTGTGCTAATTGATCCATCAACAGACTGCACCACACCTCTGCTTTTCCTCCATATGGTGTATTAGTAATTAGGCCATTTGAGTCTGTTTTATGGAGGTGGCTCGGTACCTCTAAGTCAATTAAAGTGTTTTAATTATTCAAAGACTTCTTATGCATTCACTTTTTCTGAGACTCTTTAAAGAAAAATATCAACTATATGGAAAATAATTTTGAGGATGATAATGCAATTGTTTATGCTCGGATTAACCTGTCAGTTGGTAAAAAGCAAAACAGCACAAGAGGATCAGAGGAAGGGTGTAAGTCTTATGCAGATGGTTTTGTTAGAGAAATTCCTAATCTTCTTAACACATCAGTCAACACAAAAATTGTGACGAAAAGCCTTAGCCTCTTTTTTCCTTTCTATTTCTCTCCCAATATCTTAAACCTGACAATTCAAGTATTGATATATTTCTGAGCTTTAGGGGGAAAAAAAGAAGAGGGGGGGAGGCATAAAAAGGACTAGAAATGGTCCTACAATTAATATGTAAATCAGGCTGATAACACCTGGCTAAGACAACAGCTGCAGCGCACGGACGAGCTACCACAAGCGTGCCGCTGCCCTGCCGCTGCCGTGCCGGCCTTCAGCAGCCTCCCACCAAAGCTGGGAGACTAAAACCCTCAGCAGGGACGAGGACGGATGGCTGTGCTTGTGTCCCTTCTGCCCACCACGGCTTCGCCTTTGGAGAAAGGTCTCTTAGAGGACCTGGCTGTGGTCCTGGGGTGAGCCCTGCTGCAGGACTCGCTGCCCGACGCCGATAAGCCGCAAGGAGCCAGGGACCTGGCCCCCCCACCGCTGCAGGTGCCGGCTAATTAGCCTTATTAAAGCAACTTTGTTTGCCCCTCCAGCAGTTAATATCTCAATTTCAAACCTTCATTACTAGGGGTTAATAACTCAGGCAAAGAAATGCACTTGGGACTTCAGTTTGATGTCACATGGAGACTGTTTTTCCTTCCCAGTTGATATAAATATCGTGAATGTGAAATCCTACCAGGCACAGCCTGAAGTCATCCAAATCCAGTCCTGGGTACTCACATCCCTCATGGGTGCTGTGGCGGGGACATGCCTGAATACCATTTGGGAGGTCAGGCTCTTGCACGGGGGTACGTATTTTCCTGTGACTTGAAAGGCAATGTTGTTAGCCCAGGAGAAAGCACATTTAAATGAGAAAGCTCATTTCCCTTAAGGGTTGCAGGCAATTAGCACCACAACATTTGGATCACATTTCTGACATTTAGAATAACTTATAGAAGTCGCAGAAACTTCATTTCTCTGTACAACTCATTTGGGTTAGGAAAGGGTTTTAAAATGGAAAAAACGTTCACTGAAGAAAATCCTCCTGCCATGCCAGACGCGGCAGGCAGGGCCTGGCTGGTCCCTGCTCCCTGCCATCCCCACCAGTTGTTTGCAGCGAGGACCAGTTTTCTCGGGAAGGCCCTCTAACATCTGGTCCGCATCTCTCAGGACCGGGGACCCGTGGGGTTTTCACAGCAACAAGTTTCGAGCCCTTCACAACAAGGAGTAAACCGCTATTTGAAACTGCGCATTCATTAGCTATTTTCCTTCCACTGGCTCCGTTGCTGGAATCAACTCCAAAACAACAGAAATCAAAGATTTCTTTTTATTATTTTTATTTTCTGGCACAATTCTCGCCACCGGTTTAGGCAGGGAACATGTTGTGGAAATTGTCTGCTCCCTGGATTCCGCTTCCCTTTTGTTCACTCCCACCGAGTTGGCATGGCTTGCCGGCCGTGGGCTCCGGGGGCTGCAGGGGAATGCCGCGCTGCTGACACTCCCCACACTCCCTCCCAGAGCCTCTGGAGACATTTCTGGCCTTTTCAACCCTGGCTTGTTTCTGTCAGTCCAGTCAAGCTGAGGGCAGCGCTCTGATTGCGGAGTTTGCTTTCTGAGTTGGCCTTCGGGAATGCTTAGGGCTTGCAGCGAACATCACCTTTGCGAAAAAATGAGGCGTGTGGCAGGTTATCCACATAATTACCCTTCAAAATAGGTTGGAAAATAGCAGCTAATAAATATCATGAATGTCTGCAGAAGGATTTCATTTAGACTGTACTTTTGGAAATGAACTCCGAACTTTGGTGCCTCTTCTTGTAATTGATATTTTGAACGAATATCTTAGCAGTTTTGTGGCTTATTGGCCCCATGCACATGAGGAATATTTGTGACATGGAGCAGCAAAATATGTCTCCAGCTGAGGTGTCAAGAACATCCAGAACTGGAGAGACCGCTCACAGGGCTCTGCTGATTTATTTGTCCCGTTTTCTCTTGACAGCCACAAACAAAAATGGATCACAAATGACACCAAAATCGCTACAGTTCCTGAAAGAGAAAGAACCCCCTTTATTCCCTTACCTTGCTGTCTGTCACCACCTAGCAGGTGACATTTCTAAGCTGGGAAACAGCCCTTCTCCCACCTCTTCCCAACTCCAGAAAGCAAATGAGCAACACTTCACCTTGTCACCAGGTCCCAGGTTCTGGGTGGGAAATGGTCTCCTCTCTTCCACAGTATACCGTCACTGCCTGTAATTAGCTCTTACCTTGTTTTTAAACTGCTGCCGGCTCCAACGATCTGTTACAACAGGTTGACAGATGGGACTCATGTCATGGCTGTACGGTTAACATCGGGCACTGCATGTTGCTGTTTTTGGTGACGAGACCTCACTCCTTTCATGGTGCTTATCTGTGCTGCGGACCCCCGGGGGCAGGAGGAAGCCCCAGGTGAAGGTGTGAGCCTCGCCAGCAGCCTGCGCTGAGGTAGCTGCACCACCGCGGTTCTAACAGCGGGAACGATCTGACAAAACCAGCCTGCTCTTATCAGGCACGTCTGGAGCAGGCACTTGCTGATATTACGTGGCTGGATAGGACGTATGATCTTGAGGTATCTAGCCTAGCTCTGCCAGTTGTCACTTCGCACCATAAGTAGAGTGGTTTTCCACCAGTTGCCAGTAGATTCCCCAGAGACCTGCTCTGTTTCCCAGGCATCCACAAAAGGAGAGGATGCAAAACAGTTTTTCAGGGTTTGTACATAGCGCTGATGCGCATTTATAAGGAAGCTAGCGTGTCCCTCCGAGATCCACGAATGGGGAGAGATTGGAAGCTGTGGGTGATGACCAAATCTGATATTTTTGGGGTGGAGGGCCTGTTCCCCTTGAAGGCAGTGGGAACTCAGTTAGTGATTTCAATGGAAGAAGACCCCTTACTCTATGGGTCTCCAGTGGGTATTTCTCATTCTTCAGGGTTAGTAAAGTGCTACAAATCCTCGAGCATCAAGGCCCTCTGCCTGGTAACTAGGCATTGGGAAGGGGATGAGGTGAGGTGGCCCCAGCTCTCCCACACACCATGACAATGAGACTGGACCCCTTTCTCCCTTTTGCATTTTTGTTTTTCCCCTGTCTGTTTTCTTAGTGCAGATTATAAACAGTTTCAGGGCAAGGTCTTAGGGCGACAGCTAACATGTCTGGTACAGAGAGAGGGGTGGCTTCTAAACGTCTTTTAGATGATCACCCAAAGATATGTTGGTGCCATCTTACATGAGTCATGGCATACCCAGAGTGATGTCTTTGCGTAGGGGTTGTATGGTAGCCGGTAGTGTGACTCTTAGGTTAGATCAACAAACACTTCTTCCACTGAGTGAGCATCTCCGATCTTTTACCATCTTTACTACTTCAGAGCACATCTTCCTAGGAAAAAGTTATTAATAAATTACAGCCAACACAATACCAAAGTTATTAGATTAAAATAAGGATAGGAATGTTTTAGCTATCATGAAAAAAACTCTCTAGGCTTTGGAGCAAAGTTATGTAGCACAAGGAAAATTAGGAAAAGGTTCTTCACTGAGAGGGTGGTCAGTGACTGGAACAGGCCCCCCAGGGAAGTGGTCATGGGCCCAAGCCTGTCAGGGTTCAAGGAGTGTCTGGATGACGCTCTTAGTTGTATGATTTAATTTTAAGTAGTCCTGTGAGGAGCAGGGAGTTGGACTTGATGATCCTTAATGGGTCCCTTCCAACTTGAGATATTCTATGATTCTATTACTCTATAAATCCAACTGCATTAAACTATAATGCAGCTGAACACATAATCTTGAAGCCAAAATAGCCACCAGGATACTTTGTCAAGAATTAGAAAGGAATAGTAGAGATAGTCAAATAGAACAAAGAGTCTTTAAAAAAAGGTGAGGTGAAAAAATGCTTCCATGCATAAATGCATGCTTCTTGTGCTCATACCAGTCAAAGAAAATCCATACATATATATGTATTCTCCAAAGAAAGTCTCCTGTGGTTAATAAAGGTGAGAACATATTGCACTGCCTGGTACACATATGATAAACCATTCCATTCTGCTGGAAGAGGTAGGTGATTTTTCCCCGCCCCCCTCTTACTGATTTATTTTAAATCAGACCAATTAAAGTACAAATTCTTTTCTGAAAATCTCACCCTCCTCTGTGCATAGCAAAATGATATCATGGTTCACTCTTGCTTTATATTACTCTCTTCTACATTCGTCTTTTAAGATGCAAAGGTATTTCTCAAACTCATAGGCTTTTACATGAAGAGAGCACACTCTTCTCTCCAATATCAACAGCAAAATCTTCAGCATTCCTTTGAATTTCCAGCCATACAAAGGAGGTTTCAAACATGACAAGAAGAAGATCGAGGTGGCTGGTAATGCAACATTAAAACCAGATTTTTATTCAGAATCTTTATAGGGTTTACTTGATTTTTGGAAATAACACAATGGTGTATTTTGTCAATGTTTCTGGCTGAATTTTTTAATACATAATGTAATTTGCAACCTTTCCATAGTGGGATTCAGCTACTGAAATGGTATGTGGGAGTGTTCTCAATGGCAGCAAAAAGAGCGTGATGGATAATCTCCATCAAGCATATCATTGCTTCCAGGTGTTGGCTCATTTTTATTAGTTACTCATAGGCTTACCTGTCTTCTCAGAATGTTTTCCTTCTCAAAATGGCTATTCCCAAAAAAGGAGCTGCCCTCCAAGGAACAGCTAGATCAGCTAATGTGCTTGTGATACATTGCTTGATTCTGCTTTCCAGGAATAGTCTAGATCTGACTTACAGGAAATTCTTGAGAAAAAGCAGTTTTCTAACTGTAGATTTCTTCACAAAAGTAATAACTTTATTCCTTCCCGCCCACTATTTTCCTTTAATGTGTAAATTAGAAGGTATCTTAGTATAATTTTGTAAATAATTTTGACAATATGCCACTTTTTGTGAAACAGAAGAACGCTGAAGGCCATTGATTCTGAAAATCCATTTCTTGTCTGGAAAAAACTCTAGTGACTTTAGTTAAAAGTAGTAGTATCTAAAATTACCATAATTGAAAATTATAAAGAGAATTTTTTTGCCAAATTACTCACCATCTATGGATTGACAACAGTTTGTGAACAGCCCGTGTCCTGATTTTGCAGGTCACCTTCCTCAATGATGGATGGATATCAAGGTAACATAAACCCCCTATGAACATTCTAAATATTTGTCTTTAAAAAGATGTATTTCTAAAGAACACCATGTTACAAACTAGAGCTCAAAACAAGCTTGTGCTACCAATTCAAAATAATGAGAGGGAAACTAGGAGTAGCGTTTCCGCTTAAGTGTTTCAAACATTTTGGCACTGTGGAAGCCATTCTGCAAAGCAACTATAACACGTTTGTCAGGTTGAATGAAAGCTGATGGAATTCATGTGCCGTGTGTTCCTGGACAAGTTACTCTTTCCAAACCCACAGAAAATAGCTTCTAGATGGTGGTCTTAAAGTCAAAAGACGAGTATTTGGTTCTGCATTAAAAATCTGTAGAAAAATGCCTTTAATTAAAAACATGCAAATCAAAGAAGTGGCAGATAAGTGTTTCAAACACCAGAGAGGGTTTTATAAGCTCCCTGATTTCACATAGCTATATTTTGGCTGAGGGATTACATTTTAATAATAACTCCATGCAGAATTATACTTTAGGCCCATGTCAGGTTATAAAGGCAGTGGACGGAGACGTGGGGAGCTTTTGCTGTTATGTTCAATGCTTGCTTATATTCTGGCAGGTTTTTATTAAGATTCCTGGGGTGGGTTGGCACCCACAGCACCTTGGCTGGGTACCAGGAGGGAGAGAGACCCTCTGGGTTTTCTCTTGGGTCATCAATGTCCTGTGATTTTTCTTCCCTAGCTTTACGTTATGCTGTCTGTTATGGCTGTTGTAAATGCACGCTCTTACCCATTTTTATCTCCCTCTGGCTTGCATCAGAGATAATGCTCAGCTGCCCGGCCAACAACTCCATTTCTCCAGATGTGCCAATCCTGAATGCCGGGGTCCTGGGACACTGGTGAGCCCCCAGAGTCACAGGCACGTTTCTCAGGGCAGCTCTTGGTGACTGGGGTAGCAATGCAGCAGCCCGTGTAGGACAAGAGTCCTGTGAAGGACGTACCTCCCAGGGACTGGCCAGCGAGCCAAGAATCCTTGGCCTGCAGCAAACTGGGACAGAGGATGTCCCAACCCAAAGGGAGCTCCACGGCTCCCAGTGCTTCAGCTGGGAGCCGAGAACAGCAATTTAATGCAGTTGGGAGGAGTTAGATGCCCTTTACTGCTAGATAATGAAAGCAATTATTTCTTTCTCCTGCTCTCCTGGAGCTACAGGCCCTACGTGTGTCATAACATCCTATCAATCATTCAGGCGTATTCCTGGACAAATGGGACCAGTATGCGTACACGCTCCTCTCTGCTGTACGACAGGGTTAGCTCCTGCAGCAGCTCCGAGTCCGTAGCCCACACTTTTTGTTCTTCCTCTCCTCATCTCACCAAAACCCCCGCGGCTGGCGTGACACAGACAGGATTTGCAGAGGCAACAGGACAAATAGTTGTTGGGAACCGGATCATTTTCATCCCATGCTCAGGGGTAGGTGGACCAGAGTTGGGCTGGATTTCTTCCGAGGGTGAGGAATGATTTTGAGGTGCTAAAGCTCACTGACAGTCCATTAGGCAAAAGTAGCCCTTGCCAGGTCCAGTGATTTTCTTTAAAAGTTTACCAGAGCTCAAAGCAAATTCCCAGACACTTTCTGGCACTGTAAGACACAAACTTTTCTTCAAGCTTGCTTTGAATCTACTAAAGCTATGCCAGTTCTAAAAGCTGCTGCTGGAGCTGAAGCAAAGTCTTGGCTTTCACATTTTTCACATCCACAACTGCTTGAGAACAGTGTGACATTCTGTCTTTGGCAACTGGGAAGAATTTCGGCAGAAGGGAGGCTGACCTGACAGATGCCCTCAGCAGCCTTGTCCCTGCAGCGGGCTGGGAGGCGGAGAGCTGCATTTTAGGTGAAATGCAGGTGTGGGACCCAGAAGGGCTGGTGAGAGACCACGTCTTTCACTGTGGCAACACAAAGCTAAAATTCATCACCCACAGGGTCTGATTATTTTAGAAACCAGAATTAATTACCAACAGCATCAGCTGATGGGTAATGTCAGAAAACCAGTTCTTATTCCATTGATTGTGGTGAGAAAGTAATCAAAGGAAGGATATAAGGGTCTGGCCCTCAATAAATACACTCGTTCCCTTGTTAGAATGACATTAGCAGTGCAAACTGCATTGGGAAGTTCACCCTCTCATGCATGTCAAGAAATTTTCCCCACATAAAAGTTGTGAGACTAGACAAGTTATTTCAAAAATAAAACATCTGGTTTGTGTATTTCTTGCAGGGATGCCTGCTTTATTCAGAAGCAACATAAAATGAATTTTAATACAAAGGTTCACCAGTTAAATATGCAAACCCCAAACAAGGCTTAACTGCTAAAATTCAAGAGCCTTTCTATCCCTGTGAACTCCTCAAATGAATCATAGCCCTAGGATACATTTCGTTGCATGCATATGTTTAGAATGTAAAAAAAATTAACCCTTGGGTTGCCGTTGTTTTGGCAGGCAAAGGCATGCTATGTGTGAAGCGGGAGCATGAACATTTTATGCTTGTTTGTTGTGGTAATCAGTGTTAAAACGAAAGTCACTAAGAACAGAACAATTACAGTGTTACTTCATTTTGTAAAGAGTGTGTTCCTTGGCAAAGAAAGTGCAGATTATAGTGCATAGGATGTAGAGAGCTAGAGAGGAGATCTGTAGGATCAGGATTAGGTGAAAGCTTAATGGGGTTCCCAACCCACAATTAACAGAACTATCCCTCTAGACTCTCTTTTCCAAACCCTCAGGTGAACCCATGCTGTCTCCTTCCCACTTGGTTCTGTATTTCTCCACCAGTGCTGTGCCCTCCCGCTGGTGCTGGTGGTGACCAGCTCAGTGCAGTGCAGTCACCCTTCTGCGTCCAGTACCTAAACGCCCTGTGGCTGCTGGCCCATAGTTCACAGGTCTACAGTCCTCTAGTCTGACCCCAGGTGAGGCACAGGGCATCGTTCCTCATGGAAAATAATATACAAGACCATCAAATACTACAGAGCAATTATTTTCTCTTTATCAAAGTTGTCCTTGATGGAAAGAGCACACACTGGGCAGCTGCCAGCGTATCAGGAAGGATGAACTGAGACACGTGTATCCCCAGACAGGCTTCTGACATTGGCTTAACCATTTTACTTCACAGTCTGAAATTCTGTCTTTATTTTCTGTGAATGGCCTTTTTACATTTCCAGGGTGTCTAACCATATGTGAACACCTTGCAGCTCCTGGATACTGTAGGTAACTCTCATGAGAGCACGGTCAGGGTTTTGCGCTGTTGTCCTAGTCCCTCTGGTTGTGGACTGGAAGATAGAACAGGCCGTATCACAGGCCCTGCAAACTCCACATACACAAGTCACATCAGATATGGATGTGAGGAGTCCCAAGAGGTCACACCACGTGCCCGACCACAGCAGTGCACTACGAAAGGAGGTTTCTGGAGAACAAGGCAGCTCATATGAGCCCTCTCGCTCACACGAACTGCCAAATAGCCAGAGTGGGGAGGCAGAAGGCAGTGCAGTGAAGTCTCAAGGATATGGGGGTCTTGGTCAGCCTCTGCAAGGACCATGGTCTTATCTCTAACAGACTCTCCAGCTGCAATATCAGAAAGGAGCCACAGAGCTCCCTTGAGGCCATCCTCACCAGAACTGGCAAGTGCTATTGCTTTAGGTTAAAGAAACTGAAACTAGCCTGTCTCCAGAGGAGAGACAAGAACCTGCTGTTACGTGCAGCTGCCATGAAATGGGTGTTGGAGGGAAACCCAAGGGCCTCCATGGAGTGTACCGCTCAGGGTGAGGGCTCTTGCCCCAAGATTCCTGTCTCTCTTTTGGCATCTGAGGTCACCAGTCAACATCTGTTCAGTCACTAATCCGAACAAAACATCCACCTGCGTATTTTGGAGCAGCCCTGTCTGTGTTTCCAGTTGAGAGCCCCTCAACGAAGGCAGTTGGTTTCCTTTGTGGGGATGAGGGGGGCAGGCACGCAGCCTTGACTTTCGGCTTAGCCACAGGTTCCCACCGGCTCCTCGCCTGCTGCTCCCTTCCCCTGACAAGAGGAAGAGGGACAGTTCTCCTCCCTAAATCTGGAAGCCCGGTACCTCTGGATGTTTTGTGCTGCTGTGCACAGACAGGATAGCCATGCTTTTCCAAGGAGGGGTGGGTTGGGTTCTGCTGGAGCCCAAAGCCCAGCAGCTTCATTGCAGTGAGCCCCGGAGACCCGCTCTGGGGGATACCTGCAAGCACTCCGGTTTGAAAGAGGACTGGTGGGTGGTGGTGGGACCAGAAGCCAGGCAAGGAGCTGGACAGCCCATACCAGTGCTCACACCTGCGACAGCCTCCCAGTAGCTCTGGCAATGATGGAATCACGCAACATTGCTGTCCTCTCTAACCAGAGCACCACTGTCCCCAGTCACTGCTGTGGTGTGGTCCCAACAGGTCACCATCCACTACTGACACCGACTTTGGAAATCTTTTGCTGCTGCCTCACATAAACAGTCCATCTTTTTCTTTCTGTAGTTTAGACTATTGTACAGCTGCACAGCACCGTGCCTCCCTTGTAAAATCAATGGTAATGTGGAATATAGGCAACTCTAGCCCACCTCCCTTCCTGAGAAGAAAAATCTGCTTGTCGTTGGGTATTACCTGGAGATATTTGTGCGTTCACAGACAGATGGGTATGCAAATATACGTATGGCTATACATACACATTGTATGTGTATATGTGTGTGTGCGCACTTTATTCTCTTATGCAGGCAAAAAGTATGTATCATGGTATGGATTTATTAGGCACAAAATATAGGTTTGTATATCAAATATATACATGAGTAGTTTACGTTCTTTCTCTTTTCTTTAAAAAATAAAAATAACTGGTGTTGCATGAGTGCCGGGAGTCGTAGAGAGCTAGCCCAATTCACTGAGAGCATCAGGAGCATACCTCAGAAACACTCAAAGCTGCAGCACATTAACAAAATAGTCCGATTTGCGAAGCTGTCAGGTTTCCTGAGTTTCGAAACTGTTGCTTGCAGACATCTGCAGCCATGTCCCTCATAGAGCAGGAAGCACTGTTGTCTGACAATAGCTCTGTTTTCAATTTGGTACCTCCTTCAGGGTTTATAACTCCGAGAAAAAAATGCCCATTGTACTGGAAACAACAAGATTTTCACAATGGCTTGTCCTCTTGTGTTTGTAGGTGCCAGATTATAGATGTAGAAAGGGTGTTCCTTTTGAGACTGCCACTTTGAGGAACTGACTTATGTTGAATTTTTCTCTTCAGAGTGTCAGCTCTTTTTTCCCCTTACTTAATATTCTCTAAATGTTGCAAGATGTTCAGATCTTCTCATTCTCGGCCATTAGCCCTTTGAAACATACTGTAAGGTAAAAGGAGGCAAAATAAAACTGAAGTTCCTGTATCTTCCTCCAACCTCTATATTTTCATTACTTTCAGACTTTTCACTCAATGAGATAATCTTTCTCATTTTCACTATCTGGTCTTTCTTTCTCAGACATAGCTCCAGGGGGGAAAAGAAAAGAACAACAAAAAAAAGCAGCTTGGTAAAGTTCTGCTTACATCCATGTAGTTGGCTTAGCTAGCGATCTAAACCTGAGATACATTAAATCCTGAGAACATAAAAGTTCTGTTATATATTGTCATGTATTTTCTGGATGATATAAGGCAAAACTCAGCTCAAGTCAGTTTATGTCCCACTTAGAAGAGCTAAATATTTTCAGTATCACCTTTCTTGGCAACCTCTGCCAGATGAGCTCTAACAGAGCCAACAGCACTTTTCGATGATACTGTCTGTGCCACACTCCCATAGGCAAGAGCTCATCTAACTCAAATGCGGATGTCTAAAAATTAGATTTCTAAATCACAGTTAATGACTGTCCACTCCTTTTATAATCAGCAGAGAGAAAAAGAAACCTTTGCAGAGAAATGCATCTGACTTAAATGCATATTTTGGAATGAGGTTAGTGACAGGTTTTTTTTCAGGTGGCTACTTCTGTCCAGCAAGGGCTGCTGGACCCCACGTCTTCCTCCACTGATGCGCAGCAAGGGCTGGTGTAGGTCCTCTTTGCTTTCCTTCTTTTCTTCTGCTTTACAACTGAATTAGTAATTAAATAAAGGTATGCTGGGGTGAATTTGATTCAGCATAATTATAACACTAACTAACCTTAAGCAGGCTTTTAAGAAACTTTTAAAATAATTTTTTTGTTCTTTGTTTTATACTGTCATTGTTAAACACTACCACTACAAGGGAAAACGTGGTATTATATGCAAATTATTGATGTGCATCTATCCAGGGAACAGAAAAACTCTTCTTAAATGTACCTTGTTCTTTCCCACTAGGTTTAAGATAGAGCATTAGTATAACATTTTTTGTTTTATTTTGTTGATATGTGCTGTTATTTTAATGGTATTTAAATGTGTTTGCGAAATATCCTGGGTGGATATGAATAGGCAGAGGTCCACTGGCTTCAGCATTGCATTGGTAGGCCAGCATTTGTCCATTTGTATTTACCTGACTTAGCAACAAACTCTAAATTTTTTAGAAAAAAACCCAGAACTGCTGTATAAGGATAGGTCAAAATGAAATGTTAACAGTCTGTTGCGAAGGCAAATGGGACTACTTTGCTGCTTAACCACATTCCTCATTACAAAACATATCTCTACAGACTTTGTGCTAGTAATTAAAAACGTCTGTTTTAGCATTTGATGCGTATTAGGCAAAGTTTCAAGTCATGCAGTCTTCAGCAGAAACGAATGTCCCCCACGATTAAAAAACTCTTTGGATTCTGAGAGAGACAAAGTGGAGAACATTTAATTAGACATGCTTTCATATTGTCTTGTAAATAAAAAAAAAAAAAATCTTACACGGGAAGATATTGCTTTAGAATTTGATATGATTGATGTCGCTCATATACATTCGTGTTAGACAGCTATGTAGAAACTACTAAGCACTGAATGCCAGGAACAGACCACGGGCACGGATTTGTCATAACAGTGCATGGATATGCTTCTGAGACAAATGTGTTAATAATTTACAGCTCCCAGCCAGTTGGAGTTTGGCTCCTGAGGTCTTTCCTGAGGATGGAATCCCATCTCTGGGAGATGTTTGTGTTATCTCAAGTTGCCTCTTGTCTCCTTATTTATATGTTTTGAATTTTTTTTTCCTATTCTTTTCTCTTTGATTTCCAGGCAGCTCCATTTCACACCGACAGTGAAGGACATTTCCACTTTTCAAAGGCTTTTTTTTTTTAAAGCACAGTTGGGCCTGCCACATCTCAGAGTAAGGGGAATGGTGCGCTTTTAGCAATGAGTAACTATATTCAAGTTGGAAACAAGGCAGCGCTTCCCAATAGACCGCAGATGGAAAAGGATGCAATGCAGGAGACTATAGCTAGTGATCCTGTGAGATTGCATGATTTAAATCTTTTCTGTATAGGTTGAAACAAAGTATGATGAGGCTACACGTACCTAATGATTCGGGAGACATCTCAGGGCAGACAAAGTTCAAAGAAAAGGAAAAGAGAATTAGTAATGAACTAGAGTATTCATTTGCTGTGCATCACTAATATCTTCCTCAAAATGAATTCTCTGTACTCTGTGGTACTTCCTAGGGAGACAACACTATTTTAATCAGTGTATGTGCAGTAAACCACTGTTTACAGGAGCTTATATCTAAGCTGACTTTCATAAAATGAACACAACTGCAAAATCATTTGAAGAAAACAATGTCTACATGCACATTCAACTGTGCAATTAAGGGTTTGATACCTTACATATGCATCTTTGAACTTTTATCTTGATTTGTGGGCCTGTTACTACCAGACTCTTTCTTCAGATTAAAGTATTTCAAAGTAGAAGAAACTACGTTCCTCACGTTACCTTGCTTCCAGTATAATGACACCTTTTTGTTGAAGCCACAGACAATTATACAACTCTTTGCTCAAATAGGAAGTACATTTCTGCCTAACTGTGCACTTTAAACATGTTAATATCCCTTGCACGTTTGATCTTGTTTGGAGATAAATAAAAAGTTTAAACCGCATTGCACATGTCCTCTGGGAAAAGTCAAAGCAAGTTCAGTTTAGATATAAAAGTTTAAATTTAAGACTATACATTCACATACCTTGACATAGCCAAAATGTAAATTATAACTGCCCAGTTATTGTAGGTCTGGGGCATGCCAGAATCTTTTCTAGTGTTTAGTAACAATGCATACCTGAGTTTTATATATCTCTATACAAAATGTATTTTATCAGATTATCCATTACTGCACTGAAGTTTGGTTTTTTTTCCAGGGCATACTCCTATCAGTCTTCTCACAGCCTAATTGCACTTCCCAGATCAGATTAGCACCAGTGAAAGAACACACTTTAATTTGAAGATATCCATGAGCAGAAACACGGTTCCTCAGAAGTTCTCCTGAAAGCCATATTCCCTCTGAGAAGTCCTTTCCCCTTCGGAAGCCGCTTGAGTCAAATAATATTTCAAAAAACATTTTTAAACTTTTTGGGGCATTTGCAGCTGTGGCTGGAACATGCTGCTCAGGTACACAACGTAGCTCCAGCAGCTGGCCATAAGTGGCCAAACAGCGGCATCGCATCTTTCCTTTAGTTTCATCAGGTGTGAAACTGCAAGTGCCAACTCAGAGAGGCAGGATGGGGTTAAACCTTGGGCTGAGAACACAAGATGTCCTCTCTGAGAGTAAGGCACGATCCTGAGACAGAAGACAATCTCTTTTTGCTCTGGAGGAGCCATGTTTGAGGGGAATTTTTACCTAGACAACAGACTATCAATAGCCAGAGAAGCTTCTCCTGCCTCCCTACTTTACTTCTTTTTCCCTGCTTGAGGTACCAAGGGCTATTAATCCTTCTAACATCTTTTGAATTGGAGTCAGGTTTAGCATCTGCCCGTGCAGCTCGGTGAGGTGCAGGCAGTCCTGTGGGTGTTGTCTGTGGCTGCAAGCCAGCCTCAAATCCTTTAGCAGTTGCAGTGATCCATGGTGAAGTTGTTGCTTCATTGATGATTGTGCCCCATTGTCATGGTGAAGCAATGCTGGAATTTCCCTTGTTAGAAATACAGCCACTAAAATGTCTCTATTTGCCTCCTGAAGTAATAAGAGGGATATAAAAAATAGCATTATACAGGAGTTTTGTAGTAGATAATGAGAATTTTAATAGCAATGGGAGGCAGAGTGAAAGAGCCTAATTATAGTATGTGCAGGAAATGCATATTTTAAAGTGCTGTAGAAAGATGTGTGGGCAGGGAGCTATTTCAGCTGAGCCTTTGCAGCGTGATGTTTCCACAGTCAGAGGTCTCATGTTAGCTACCGAACACCCAAAATCAAACACAGGAAATAATCAGTCCAAGAGATTCTGGACATTTAAAAGCAGAAAATAATACCTCGGCTACTTATGATCCCAGACTATAGCTCAGTTTCTGAACTGATTTGACGCATGTGGGACAAACATGGTTTAACCACAGTCAAATCTATCAGTTTTATTTGCTTGGGTTTCACAGGTGAGGCCACAGAAAGAAGAAAGTGACGGAGTGGTCCCTTTGGGCTGAATTTTGCCTTTATATATCTCATCTTCATAGTGCTCAACGATTTCAAAGGTATCCGGCACTCCTCTTCTAAAGAGAAGTCAACAAGCAAGCCATGGCACTTCAGGAGTCATCCAGAGCCATTTTATGGTTGCAGAGAAATTACAGGAAAGGGTAGGGGCGAGAACTGACCAAACACAAGAATTTTGTGCATGAGTAACACGTTCTGGATTCCTGGAAAAATTGAATGTGCAACTAATGTTGTGTCCAGGCAGACTTCACTGGTGTAATCAGCACTCGTTCAGAGATCGGTACAGGTGTCACTGCCCTCGGCAGCAGTTCGGGATCAGACTTCCACAGTGGAAGAGCTTTTGGCTGCTCCTTGGCAAGAACCCCATAAGGCTGATGCCACCCACCTAGTGCACAGAGATCAGCAAGGGAGGCAAAATACACGCACAGCCATTGAAAAATGTCTGTGAGTGGCTTCCCATCCAGAATCTTCTGTGCAAGCACATCTCAGGAAAAGCTGGAGAACTGGATTTGTCATGCTAGCAGGTGACACAGTAAACCTCTCTGAGACCGGAGCATCGCATCAGATGGAGAAATGACCTCTCTCTCATTTTAATACACACGGGGAAAAGATGAAATGTTGATGCTGTGAAACTATTTCACAGCTCTTAGCTTTCTGTCTTTACAGTTATAAAATTTCACAATATAACTAAATTCCTGAGGAGGTCATGATGCAGAAATAAAAGCCCCTTAAATTGAAGTAGACAAGAACTAAGGCAAGACAGCCATTGAAATAGAATCTTGCTTCTTAAAGTATTTGGCATTTAAAAAAAAAAAATCAGGGGCTGACTTTGATTTATGCTTTACTACTTTATATATGTATGACTTCTTTGTTTACATATTCAGGGGTTTTTTTCCTTAGAAAAGTCAGCATCAAAGTCATGCCTAGGGGACATGTATAAAATTTAAAACCAAGGCAGACAAGAATAAACAAAATCCATGTGTATCTGTGTCAGTCACTTGCAGGATGCTCAAGAGATATTGTCTGTAAATATTCTCTCAGAAGTGGAGTGGGATTTATCTGAACAGTGGCTAAAGAATATTGCCCTTTATAGAGCATTTAGCAAATGAGTATGCTCCAATCCTTCCTGGTGTGACGTCAGCCGTTCTCGGGAACATCAGCCCTCACCTCTGAGGCATTCCTCTGAAAATGCTCCTAGGGGAGAAGAAACAACAGCTATTTTGAGTCCGTTTCTGGCTGGAGCCCGGGTGCTGATCCATTCTGGCACTTCTGGAAGCAAGGCAGCCTCTGGAAGCCCTCGCTGCAATGGGACCCTGCCGCTGGCCCAAGGCCTGGTTCCCCTCCAGGCTGGGTTATTCAAAATCAGTGCTGTTGCTTTTCTCCAGGTAGTGCTTTCACATGAGACAGGATGGGGGGAGACAATTTCATACTTGTATCTTTGGACTAAAATATCGCCTTAATATAGATCTGCCCAAAACTGTTCCTTACCAAAATGCCGAGAGTGCAATAGCCCAATAAGGTTGTTTGCACAGATTGAAGTCTCTGGATTAGACCCATAGAATTTATTTTGGATGGCTGTATGAAAAGTTTGCTAACAAAAAGTCTTTTGTATCTGTACATAATGGCTTTCAACCTATATTTATTTTGCTTTTTTAGTCTTAAAACATTTAACTGTCTTTGGGGGTAATTATTCTTAAGTAAGTAATAAATAACCTGCAACTCATTGACCAAGAAATGAGTGCTGTTTTGTAGGGAAATTCTGAAAGAGCTCCTACAGTTACAAAGAAGAGGTTGTACTGCCCTGAAAGAGGGGTAGCATACAGGTATGGCCTGTAAATTTGCCATGTGAAAGCACGCTCAGTCACTCTTCAAATACAGCTCAGAAAGTTACTGTTCTGCCATTGTTGGGCTTAATTCTGCACTTCACTAGGTCAGCTTTATGACACTATAAATGCACTGAATTAATAGTAGTACAGTGGTGGTACCTCAGCATGAAATCAGAGTAAAGAAGTGGAGAGACACAGGGATTTAAGACCAATTTTACCAGATCAGACCAAAGGTCCATCCCTAACAGCAACCCATCTGTGATCGTTTCCAGCGGCAGATGCTTAGAGAAAAGGTAGACAAACCCAGCAAGTCTACGGTGATATTTTTCCTACTACATTGCCATCTTCCAGCAGCCAACTAGCTAGTACTGTCCCAGGAAAACATGGTAGTTTTGTATAAACAACTCTTTAGACTTTTTACTTCCATGGATGTATTTCATCACTTTTTGCACCTACATAGCTTCAAGTATGCAAAATCCAGACTATGAAGTCTTACGCCATCCACTTTGAAGCTTCACTGTTAATGGGAGAATGATAATTTCTGTCTTGTGAAGATAACGTACATAAGAAAGTGATAAAATATCTCAAAACTCAACATTATATTTGTTACAAAGCCCTAGTTTTTTTCCTAAAACAGCTTTCTTGAGCCTCAAGAGGAGGTGCCTCTTGTCTTTTTTCCCAGTAAAAGGAAGAGACTAGTAACTTCTAATGCTTCCAAATTTAAGTGACAAAGTAGATGACGATACATATGACATTGGGAGGTGGGGCAGTAGGTCATTGGATCACTTCTTGCAGGCCCCAAAGGGTTGGCAACTCCTACATCTGAATGCCAACAGCAAATGCTTCAGGACATGCTTCACGTGCTTTCTCAAGGTCTCCAATGAGATAAATACACTTCTGTATGCTTGTAGCTGGAAGTCCTAGCCTATTCACATGGAAACAGCGGAGGGCCTAGAGGCATCATCCTGGAAGGTGTCAAACCAGGTGCATAAGGCCCAAGAATCTATGAAGTGCCCCAGGGCCCACCAATCTCACTCCCACCATCCACATGGACATGTCTCAGAGGCTGGCAGCTACACCAAACGACAGCGGAAGATATTCAGCTGTTGGGCTTCGCATACATACTGTCCCACAAAGCTGGTCGCTGATTCCTCTGAAGCAAAAGCAGCAGCTGGATCCCCAGCTTAGGGGGTTACCCTCAGCAGTCTCATAAACTGCATTTCAGATAACTCTCTGTGGAACACTACAAGTTTTATAGACACTTAGGATCTATCAACTTTATGACTTCCAGCTGAAAGTCTCATCTGGAGGATATTTTTTCTCTCCAGACAGTTTCCTGTTGATTACTTGAGATTAGATAATTGATAACCAAATAAGGATGGACAGGATCCTAAGAAAAGACTGCACATCAACTTACTGTATGTACACTATTGTGATGGCAAGTGCAGAAAGAGGTACCAGCAAAAGAGTGTGAGGAAAGCAGACAATGAGAATACAATGCAGATTTCCAGAGCAGACAATCATAAATCGTTCAGTTTAATCAGATGTCTACAAGAAGAAACATTTGGATAGCTGACTTGGATATGAGTGTCTGCAAAGCTGCCTTGTACCATGACTAATAGCAATGCATATCAAGTACTACTTCTGCTATACAAGTGCATGCTTGCTTGCTCTGGAAAGGTGACTAAAACCACCAAACATTTTTTCTCTATGACCTAAGCTGGACAAGGGAACAGGTTTTTGGATTTGGAAGAGTGCTGCATTTTCTACGTACTTTTTTCCTCCTCCCAATGTAAAGGGAAGACAAACCTCATCACATCAAGAAAGCAAACTGCATAGTGGATGTGATATCAAGAGAAGAAATCTTGCAGCCCACGCGAAGAACAGAAGCAGATCTGTATTAGTGTTAAATCTAGTGCTAGGATAACTTTGGTTCATCAGAGAAATTAAGAACAGAGTCTAGTGATTGAAGGGGCACGTATTCTCCCTTCACCTAGAAAGCCTGAGAGACAAGTAACACTTGGCTGCACACAAAGCAAGCTGTTGTGAAATGCAGAAATGAGGAAGGACAAGGCTGCAGTGCTCTTCTTCGACCTTGCCTTAGATATGCACATAAACAGACTTCAGCGTTTAATGTCTCATTTTGCACCAGTATTGGAATAATATTAAAAAGGGCGAATTAAGAAAAGAACAAGCCTGGAGAAAAATAGTGTGACAAAATGTTGGTGATGGGGGAATGAGAAGTGAAAATTCAGTGCAGACCTCTTCCAGCAGAACATCCTTACAAAAGCAAATTCATGCTTCCCCAGCTAAAAGAGGTCAGTGGAATAGGTAGAAAGAAGTATGTCTAAGTTTCCTAGAAGTTATCCCACACGGTCAGAGTTAGAGGACCCCAAGAGCTCTGTCAGATCATGCCTGACACAAGAGGAAAAGAATGAGAGCAGTCGAGACTGGGACAGGGTTATTATACATGTTGTAACCAATACTCTAGTGACTTCTTATAGAAAAAAACCTTAATTTTTCCTCCAGTTGTGAGAAACTAGAAGACAAAATATGTGCAGCCAGTTGTATATTTAAATAGCGATGCCTCTTACAGAAAATTAGTGCTGGTTATAAATAAAAATATCCTGAAAATATGATAATCCTATAGTATGAATGATCAATGTGGTTGGACAGTTTAACTCCCTTGACAAACATAACTTCCCCTATCAACATTTTTATTTCCCGTTTCTGTAATCTCCACAGAAGCCCAGATTCACAGAGTCTAAATTCCACATTTTTTTTACTGGCTGATTTTCAGCCTTCAGAGCTGCTTGGATAAGTATGGAGGAGAGCTTATGTGGGATGGTAGGCCATGTGAATCTGGAGCTCACACTTTTTTTAGTACAAAAACTCAGTGAACGTCTTGGAATTTTAGGCCTAATATAGTGTTAAAATATGAAAGTGATGCTTCAGGCTTTGCCTATCTTTACTTGATTGACTGGTTAGAAATCAAACTAATAAAAAATGTAGAATGAATACTATTGACACAGTACAGCTCAATATTATCGGTATAGTACATTTATGCTGGTTAAGCCACTTGAAAACCTGTCACAGAAAAGACAGTGTATAAGGTAAGTCACAGGAAAGACAGTGTATAAGATATAAGGTATAAGATAGGTATCTATATGTCAGTGGACAAATTTGAGAATATGGAGAGCTGCAAAACTTTTTTTACCTCTGTGCACTTGTTTAAAGATTTTACTGATTTTTTTAAGCATGTTTTTTTTTTAAAGTATGCACTGTATGAGGTTTTATCCGTTTTAAGTGAACATACTTCCACTGCATTTTTGGCTTACTGTCTTTGGGATGACAGTTGGGTTTTGTACCCCTAGAAATACTTTCAGACAAAAAACCATACATCGGTTCCTTTCTTTTGTCGACGTGTGGTTCTGCACGAGCGCTGGGGGAACGTTTTATTCCTGGTCACTCTCTAAAGGAGATGCATGGCTGTTAAACTCCACGTCCTCTTCCAACCCCATCAGGAAGACACCGTGTTGTTTTCCCCAGCGCTAACAAGCCCTGCCTCCCACTGCTAACACTGATTTGTCTGGAAGAGAAGAGAGGGCGCTCCCTGTGATAACCCGGTGTTAGGCCCTCTGTTCAACAGCTGCGCTAAATGAACCTGCACTTGATTACGTATTAAAACCCATCAATCTTGCACAGGGTTTCCAAACCCTCCACAACCTCCTCAGCAGGCATAATGGCAATCACCGTGTTTAAAGGTCATGGTTAGGAGCTTAATTTAAAGCTCTTATAATAATGCAATTTAATTCTGGAAAATGCCATAGTGTTGCTCTCCGAGGACTCCTGTCAGACAGAAGACACTTACTGCTTGCGCACAGCTTTGATTTATTTATCCCTTTGAATAACATCTATGTTGTTATCTTTTTAACTTACTAATGTTTCCACTTACTAGGTGGTAAGCAGACTTTCATAGCGGCAGTAAATTTCAAATTAAAAACATCAGCTGCATTTTAATTTCTACTATGGAAAAAAGTTTTTTAAGCAAAAGCAGATAACGCGCATGTTGTTTAGCTAAAAAATTAAAGCAGTTTGAATACCACAAGGTTTTGTCTTGCTTTAAAAAAACCTTTCACATCAAATGAAATATAAACCCTATATTGGGCTTGTGTGGCAAGGTTTTGGTAGCAGGGGGTGTTACAGGGGTGGCTTCTGTAAGAAGCTGCTAGAAGCTTCCCCCATGTCCAACAGAGCCGATACCAGCCGGCTCCAAGATGGACCCGCTGCCGGCCAAAGCCAAGCCCATCAGTGATAGTGGCAGCACCTCTGGGATAACATATTTAAGAGGGGAAACCTGCAGTGGAGAGGGGAGTGGGATGTGAGAGAAATCCTTCTGCAGCCCCCCAGGTCAGTGCAGAAGGAGGAGGAGATGCTCCAGGCGCCGGAGCAGAGATTCCCCTGCAGCCCGTG
>JAVJGG010000005.1:32648652-32673470 GCA_035590195.1 Aviceda cuculoides
GAAGCCCACGCTGGAGCAGGCTCCTGGCAGGACCTGCGGATCTGTGGAGAGAGGAGCCCAGGCTGGAGCAGGTTTTCTGGCAGGACTTGTGACCCCGTGGGGGACCCAGGCTGGAGCAGTCTGTGCCTGAAGGACTGCAGCCCGGGGAAGGGACCCACGCTGGGGCAGTTCGTGAAGGACTGCAGCCCATGGGAAGGACCCACGTTGGAGAGGTTCGTGGAGGACTGTCTCCTGTGGGAGGGACCCCACGCTGGAGCAGGGGACAAGTGAGGAGTCCTGCCCCTGTGGAGGAAGGAGCGGCAGAGACAACGTGTGATGAACTGACCTCAATCCCCATTCCTCGTCCCCCTGCGCCGCTGGGGAAGAGGAGGTAGTGAATACCGGCAGTGGAGTTGAGGAGGGAACCAGGGAGGGGTGGGGGGAATGTGTTTTAAGATTTAGTTTTTATTTTGTCATTATCCTATTCTAATTTGATTGGTAATAAATTAAACTCATTTTCCCCAAGTTGAGTCTGTTTTGCCCATGACAGTAACTGCTGAGTGATGTCCCTGTCCTTATCTTGACCCACGAGCCTTTCCTTATATTTTCTTTCCCATGTCCGGCTGAGGAGTGGGAGTGATAGAGCGGCTTTGGTGGGCACCTGGCATCCAGCCAGGGTCAACCCACCACAAACCCATAATAAATAGATTTGCAACATGTGGTTTATTTTCATAGCAGTAGCAGCAGCTCAATAAAGCTGAAGAGGTAGTTTAGTGGTGTGAGCACCACCTTTGAAACACCTAGACTCTCTGGAACCACTGGCTTAAATCTCAGGAGCGTTGACTCAGCCCTTCAGCTCCTTTAGGCAGACACCGACTTTCATGCATCTACCACGCATAGAGGTGAGACTTTATAAACCAAGGCCCTGGCTCCTATCCACGAAACTTGCATCTCTTGTTCTGTTCTTAGTGCCACTGGTGTTAATTGCTTTTCTCCTTCTGGGTAAGAAGCTTTCTCAGTGCTGGCAGCTGCTGGGCTCTGCTCTACAGCAGTCTGCAGGCTGGCAGAGAGGTATACAGCCAGCTTCAGTCGTCCTGAGACACCTGCAAGACTGGAAACTCTGGACAACAGAAAACAAAACTGATCCTTGACCCAAACTTACCCTTCAAAAGACCAGCTTATTAACCGGGACACAGTGCTGTGCATCCTCGGTGGGGTGGTGAGGTACTCCTGGAGCCAGGGGAGCGCAGGGCCAACGCCGCAGAGCCGTCTCGATGCCTCCACATGGCTCCCACATGCTTCTTGCCCATCCAGGGGAAGGTCTCTTTCTCCCACAGCAGTCACAGACCTGAGCTGGCTATGTGCATCTGAGCAGAGCTGAAAGTAGGGTGAGAAACTCCTGGGGAACACTGGACACAGCAAAGCCTGGTGCATAGGGTTAATCAGAGCTGCTAGGCTTGCCAGTGAGATGCTAGCAAGCATCTCTGGCCCATATTATGATTTATCTTAAACCAGAACAGCTGTCCACAGGTGATCGAAAGCTCACTGTACAACAGTCAGGCATAAATTTCTTAGAGCTTTTTGGGAAAACCAGAAGAGTCTGGCACATGCCAGGGGCATATGCCATTTAGTCGTGTGGAGGGCTTGAATTTTTCCACAAAGAACTTGCCTTTCCTACCTCTATAATGCACAACATGGAAAAGAGAAGAAAAACATAAATAAATACATTCACAGCTAATTAATCACAGTGAGGAACATAGGGTATAAAAATGCTGGATTTCTGAAAAGATTGTTCTAACTCTGATATGACATGACATTAAATCTATGTTCATTGCATTAATATAATCTGGAGCAAAAGCCAGGTGGCTTTTCATGGGTGTTCAGAAACCTGCCCATTGCAACCGAGCAAGGTGGCAAGTTACAGCACAGCATGGGGGAGAAACGAAATAAACGGCTCTGGCGCAGAACTGCCAGGCCACCCTCACGGCTTCAGCGGATGGCATTATTTGAAAGTAGATCATTGCTTAAAATTCAGAACAACCGAATTGCTCTGGAGGGCCTTGGAGGACTGTGATGGGCCTGATTCAGTGCCCTACCATGGCTCTTTGTTGTCCTGTTGTGTCCTACAGTGTTGTCCTATTGGCTTAAAACCAGTGTAGCTGTGCGAAGAGTCAGATCCCATCATGCTCATCAAAAAGTAAATATTGTTAAAGATACCCTTATTTTACTGTGATAGAATCTACACGGACAACTCAACTATTTTCTTTTTCTTGGTACAAGATTTAGAGCCTGACACAAAGTCCTATGAAATCTGCGTGTTTTCCCATTGACTCCATGGACTTTGGATCACACCCCTAAAGCATAGAGAAGTGCATGAATAATAACAGAGAACCAAGCACATCAAAAACGATCTTTCAAGTAAGTATGTGTTCCCATTTAAATCCCTGAACTCAAATTACAGGGTTTTTAAAGAGCAGTTTTCTTAAAAGCCAGGAACAAAGTATTTATATTAGCTACACTGAAATGAAAAGGGAAACTAACAGCAGAAAGCTACACTATTTATCTGCTATTTAAAATCAAAATGACTGTTATTTTAAAAGCTAATATCTGCCTTAAATGTTGCATCTGATTTAAGTAAAAGTAAAAATACTACATCTTTCAGCATTAAGAAGACATCTTTAAATAAAAGATGTAATAATCATAACACAAAAAATAAGAAGGAAATGGAGATCTCTAGCTGTACTCAGCTGAGAAGGTGTGGTACAGAGAATAGGAAATTATTTGGTTCTCACTGATTATAGCTCTTTGTATCAAAATACTCGAGGCTGAAATTAGTGCGATCCACAAGAGCAGGTGTTTTGAATTTTAATCTAAGATATAATTAGAGTCTGTAAAAAACACTATGTGATGCAGTAATTGAAAGGGCTAATCATGGGATGCATTATTTTTAAAAATATTTAAAAATAGATCTACAAGCCATAAAAAAAATCATACTCCACAAATCTTTATTTTGACTACATATAAAGCTGCAATCCATTACATCTTTGATTTGAAAGACTTAAACAATTCACTAGTATCTTTAAAACTGATATGTAATTACCAAGTTCTTTATCTTGCATTTCATGTTGTTTATATAAACATTGTTAAAATCTCTAATGCTTCCACAATCACTCTGTGGGAATAATTGTCAAGGCCAAACGTTGATTTAAACGCCACCTGGATTAAAGGATTATATATAAGACTGAGCTAAAAGTTTTCCTTTTACGGTTGCGTATTGTTTGCAAATGATATTTCTTTGGACTTCAGGTATCCGATCGCTTATTCTAGTATTTATAGTGAGAGGATGCCAAAATCAGCAGCTCTTCCTCTTCGTAAAGAAGACCAGTATACAGTCCTATGGCTTTGGCTGTCACTATTTTATAGTCAAGGTTGATAACCAAAGGAACTGATGCTGGTTAAGAAGTCATTTGATGGCTCCCATCTTCTTAGCTATTATGTCTGATTTTGAGATAAAATGGCAATGCAATCAAGCAAGACAGGAATGAATCAATTAGATAGTGATGACAGTGAAATGAGTGAGTGCTTAACTTTTTAGTGCACAAAATGAGACAGCCTTAAAGAATTTGCACGGAATTGATCATGCTAGTTCTCCAAATTTCTGCGAGCTGGTGCAGTGCAATTCAAATTACGCCAGCTAAAATAAGGCATCTGAAAGGACTAGTTGCTAGGAAATGCCAGCTGACATAACTGTGATGCACTGTTCTGCCTTCACCCCAGAATCCAGGAAAATTAATGTGGAGCACAACTCTCTGTGGGCCCAGCACTATTTTGGACTGCATGCTGTAACACTCTTATATTGATGCTACTTTGTCCTTCTGAATAGGCGTAAATAAGAATGAGGCCCACTGTCAACTAATAAGGAGCAAAATCCACATCTGATAATATACCTCTATTATCAAAATACTGTTAGTATTACGAATACTAGCAAACCAAAACGCTTCAGAAAGTCTGTCTTTTCTGTAATCATGTTTGTCAAAGTCAGATATTAGCAATGTAGTTTGTAATACATTAAACAGTTATCTCCCAGACAGTCTGAATGCCAGAGTAATGTGTATTTTATTAACGCAGTGAAACGTTTCACTTTACCTGCAGTTCAGGTGACAACTTGCCTTCAGGTCTTCAGGACTGAGATAATGCCAGTGTTCCTCAGATCCATTGCCAGTACGTCTCGTGGTGGAGTGGGGTCGGAGGGCCCATGGGCCTGGTAATTAATGCAACGTCAATCCTGCCGCGGGGTCCCTGCCAGCAACCTTACAATGGAACCAGACGGCTCAATCTCTGCGAGACTTTCCCTCCACTGGAGCATGCTCAAGGGTTTCTTCCCTGTTCAAAGGGAAAAACCTTTCATTCCAAAGGTGTTTTGAACTCATTCGAAAGTGCAGATGTTGTTTATATGCTGCGTTACAGGGGAAAATGTTTCTTTTTTTCATGTTTTCTAAACTTATTATTGAGGAGGGAAAAAAAAAACCCTGGGCAAGGTTCAAGTTTGCTAAGTGCCAAATTCTTTAAACTTTGTAATTTAAATCATCATCCCACGTACGTATTGGAAAGCCAGATGCTTTGTATCCTTTTTATCTCCTGTTCTATCTGTCAGGCACAAAGATTTCTGTGTGTCGGAGAAAGTAAGCGCTGCTTCTCAGCATGGCATGGCAGAAAGAGAGGCAAAGAGAGGTGTTTTCGTTAGGCTCCCTTTCCCTTGTTCTCACAGCATTTTTGTTTTTGAGCTTCGAGCAAAGCTCGTAATAGGAATGCTTTCTATTTTTAGTCTTGAAGGCTTGTTTCTGCTATCACAGCTAGTAGTTGCCCATGAGAAATGTGTTAAATGAAATCTCAGTTACTTCAATAGACTTCTTAATCTGATTAATTGCTGAGTGAAGTAGATTTCACCCAGATATATATGTGCGTGTGTATACTCCACAGCATTTTCTTCTGCTTTCATAGTATCCTGTCAATACTAGTCACTGACTCTGACTCAGACTCAAGGCATCTGCTGTAATTGTAAGCTTCCAGACCTCCATTTTCATAACCTTAAAGCTTAACTTTGACCAAACAGGGCAATACCAAAAAATGGCTGTTTCAATATTGATATAAGATTATATCTAGTTGATTGGAATGGCCTGCTGAATGTTAGTTTTTAAAAGATAAATGCTAATAAGTGAAAAAAAAATTAAAGCTTGCTACAGTTTTTAATAACACGAAGATACATTACCTTCTGCACAGAAGCCATGCTTCAAAGGAGCAACACAGAACAGACGGTGCTTAATGAATGAGTTTTCAGCCTTGTGTTTAGGCATCACAATTCCGTGAAGAGCTCTGTCCCTTTACATTATCTGAGCCCCGGTCTGACTAGTAAATTGCTGATTTCCTCAGAGTCTTTTCTAATGCTTATAAAATAATACCCAAGCGATTCATAAGAAATCTTTAACCCCCACCTGTGAATTGTGTTGGCATTATTTGCTCCATTTTATAGATGCAGTGTTTAAACGTAATATTTTCAAAAGTTCCAAATAATTTTGGGTGCTGAGCAGAGAATCTCTGATTTTTCTGGAGCACATGTCTGCTCAAGGCAGAGCTCCTGGTGACTGCAGTGGCAGTTGCAATCTGAGAATAATTCTGGTTAGAAAGCACCATCTGATCCGCCCCCCTGCTTAAAGCAGGGCCAATTTTGAAGTTATACCCAACTCTGAAATCAGATCAGGTCTTTCAGGGTCATATCTAGTCAAATCTGGACTATGTCCTAGGATGGAGATTTCAAAACCATATGAGCACTTAATACTTCTGCAAATCAGGACCTGGAAACCCAAAACCAAAGCACCCAGAAAAAGTGATTCTGCCACAGAGGGAGCACAGATAACACCAAAGCGACAATCTTCTGTGTCTTTCTGAGTGCTGAAAATCATGGTGGTCTCATGCTGCTGGTAGGTGATGTGTGGTGAAGTCCCCCTCCGGCTCATTTCTTTACACGCAGCTCCCCAATATCGCAGGAGCTCAGTTTCTCATAAGCAGAAGATTGCACATATCTGCATTTAGTCCAGTGCCCTGAAGGAAATGAGTCTTTACTGACACTTAATGGCTCTTAACAAGTCCCTGGTGTCTTTGAACACCTGTAGGCTGTACAGCCTTGTACTTATCCCCTGTAATGGAGAAGAGGAGATGTTTGTGGGTGACCAAGGGCGTGTAGGCTGCTGCCATTTAACAGGAGGTTGCAGTCCCAAACTCTTTTGTGAGCCCTCCTTCCTGCAGGAGTAATGCCATCCACACCTGAGGGACACTGTCGAAGAATATTTTAAGAGCTACCATTGCCTTGAAATAAGTCACGATGTTGTACAGATAGGTTGGTTGCCTACATTTCTTTGTGTGTTCATGGGTTCTGGCTGGCACTGGGGCAGAAGAGAGGAGAGATCTGGGGAAGAAGGGGAAGGGCAGCCCAGACTGTGATAAGTTAACTCACAAGTGTCTGCGTGTTTTCAAAGTGTTCTTAATTGCAATGTATGAACGAACAGGCAATATTTTAAGTCATTTGCCTTTTTTTTTTCCCTGTGGTCAATACACAGAAAAGAAAATGTGCCAGCCATGGCTGCACGGAGTGGCTGGGGAGCTGCGTGATGGCCGTGAAGCATGCCCTTGGACCGGTTTCTCAGGATTTGTCTTCTCTGAGAGAGGACCTGGCTGCCTCCCTCCACAGAGTGCTCGGGCACGAGGCTGCGAGGCGGATCCGCACACCCCAGCGAGGGAGTTTTGAGTGCATGGCCTCTCAGGGTGACACTTCTCCAGCCACGGGACAGAGCTGCGGCTCCTCTCTCCATCCGTGATGCCCCAAGTTGGGTGCCGTTGGCTTTGCCGGGGCAGGCAGGAGGCCCAAGTGCGGCGCTTGCGGTCCCAGCCGGAGGGAGCTCATCGGGATCGCTGCAGTCAGGGAGGGAAATTCGGCAGGTCCGAGGCCACCCGTGTGCCCTCCTCCGGCAAAAGGCTCCAGCTCTGAGGACCCCCGAGGGTGGTTTGCAAAAAAGGAGGGTGCGGGAGCGCTGGCCTGTGCGGCAGTGGCTCCTCAAGGTGCCAGGCCGCTTCCAGGCCTGGTGCGAGTGGGTGCCAGCTGGGGCGGAACCGCGCCGGCAGCCATCACACCCGCGGCCCCGTGTCTGCTTCCGCGCTACCGCGAGGTTGGATTTCCACTCTTAAACGCTCCTGGGGTACGCAAGGAGTGGACAATACTGACGTTAACCCTCCTACGGAGAGTCTGAGCAAAGAATGGAAAAGTCAGGTGCCATCGATTCGCAGAAGAGGGTCGAGTGATGTGTATAAAGTAACTGCTCAGCAAAAATTTTGGTTTTGTCTTATTTTTAATATAACCTTTCAAAAAAAAAAAAAATCCCAAACCTTGAGCTTTCTGTTGGAGAAAAGCAGACCTAATACAGAAGGGTGTGCTACAGGCAGTGGTCCAAGAGCACGCAAGAGATTTGTAAAAGTAATGCTTCAGGAAGCTTGGTCCAAAAGTGTGTTCCAGCAAATGATTGCGCTGAAATTAATCACAAAGGAAAGCTACAGGAGCCAGCTAGCACTTTAACTCTAGCATAAACTGGCATTGCTTTTTTGGAATGACTAGAGCTGTACTGATTTATACCAGCTGATGATCTGGTCCACAAACGTTTTCTTATTCCAACTTTAATTATCTCCCAGAGAGTAAGGGTGTCTATGTCTATCTCTGTTCATTTAAGATTTCCAGATGCTAGTCTGGAAGTATGGTTACAGCAAGCATTAAGCTGGTCAGTTTGGATGGAGTACAGGCTTCCTGACATCCTCATTGGACACTTTTATTTCAACATATGAATGTGCTGGTTGATTATGAGAATCTCTTCTTTTCCTTTTTTTTTCTGCCTTTTTTTTTTTTTTCCTTCTTCTTTGGTATTGAAATTCTCAGTGAACATAAATGAAAAGGGCCTGTTCTCACAATCCACAAGGGCAGGCTATGTTAATGGTAGTTACATGTGTATGTTGAACGTATTTGTACATGAGGGTGGCTCCTTATATTTAAATTTGCAGTCCTAAGGAAAAAATAGTTCCCTGTTTACGAGCGACCGAAACCTTTGATTTGAAACAATTTGAAGTGGCATTTCTCAAGTCCTGTCTTTATGAATACACCCTCTGAGTCTTTTGCATTGCACCTGTACAAACAGCAACAAAGAGAAAACATGTGAGTGTGAAAAGAGCCTTCAGCTTCTCCCACCTACTTAATGAAACATCCTTGCTTTTTTTTGCGAGCAAATGAAAGACAATAAATTATGTGAGATGCTTTTTCAATGGCAGCAGGAGTGATAGGAGTGTCCTCATTTGATGCTCTAGGGGATAAGGCTTATAAATGGTGCCATAAAAAGTCTTTCTGGGATGTGAAAGCTTGCAGAGAATGAGGCAGTTCAGAGCTCTGTAGTTTAAACCAAAGTGTGCTGTGCTTGTCATGTGTCTGATCTGGTTTGTCATGACAAAGAGTCTGCTTAAATTTGTGTAGCTCAACTAGTTTCAGCCGAGCAACACAGATTTATACCGACTCAGATTCTGGATAGAAATCTCTGCATTTCCATTAGAGTTAGAAACGTTACTGAGAATTGTGTTACCGTCAGAGTCTTTTAATATCCTAGATAGCTGACAGTCTTTTTCACCAAATAAACTTTAAACCAGATACAGATCATTCAGTTAGATGTAGTCTGGATTACTACTTTGGACACTGGAGAAGAACTGGTTGTACCAGATCAGGAGACCTTGACTTGATTAATTTTAAATTAAATGTAAAGATAAAAACAGGTAGTTCTAGTTGAAAGTGAAACTACCATTTTCAGTTTCAAAAATGCAGTTCACTGAACTGGGAAACTCAGGGACTTGAGTGTAAAAGAGAGCTGGAGTTTCTGAGTGACAAAGGTACAACATTTCTCTGGGGCCTCTACTGAAATCAAGGGAAGGGATCTAGAGCTAGTGGATGATTAAGCAGCTCAAAAATAACCTATTCAGAACAAATAGACATCCTATGAAGAATGGAAAAAGAGAGTAATGTTCAGCTAACGCGATTAAGTCTTAGAGGTCAGGAAGTGTATGGATAAAATGAGAATTGCCAAAAGACAAACTAAGTTGGATTTTTCAAACAGAGCTAAATCAAATAGAAATTATTTTAGCCACATAAACAAAATGATGATTTATAGCCACTGCGCAGCGAAGATGGTGAAGTTAAGGATAATACAGATATGGCCCCAAGATGAATACTTTGGCTCAGTTTTCAACAGGGATGATGATGTTAAACAAGGCTGTGTTGCTAATGGGAATATGAGAATGGAAATGGAATTAACCACATCTAAGGTGGACGCCAAACCCTGAAGAGATTAATGTGACTGAGTCAGCTTGCAGTGGAGGCACATCCTAGAAGAACTGTGAAAGAACTGGTTTAAGAAACTACAAGTCCGCTAACAAAGATTTTGAATGTGTTTATCAGCAATGATAGCTCTTCCTTGAAAAAGCAAGCATTGAATCTAACTTCAGTTGAAAAAAAAAGAGAAAAGTGTGGGCAACCGCAAGTCTGGCTTCAAGAATATGTGAAATTTTAAAATACACATTGGAGAAAAAACAGATAAGGACATGAAGATGGAAATGAAATTAAATGAAATGTCACTCATTTTAGCAAGAGCAGACCATGTCTGAATAACCTGACAAATTGTTTTTATTAGTAAGAGAATGAGATGCAACTCAGTTACCAGGAAAGCTTCTGACACAGTGCTGCATAGGAAATTGCTCGTTAAGCTGGAGAAAATTTGGATTAGCAGAAGAATTGTGAGGTGGAAAAAAAATGAAAGATCATGTTGAAAGGAGAAATACCAAACTGAAAGGAAGTTACTAGTGGAGTTCTTCCAAGATGTGTCTAGGGAGTGATCCTATTTAACATTTTTAACAACTTTGGCAGAATAAGTAGTACTGTGCTCATGAAATTTTCTGATAATGCAATATGTAGTGTGAATGTGGAGGAGGACAGTATATAGGAAGAATTGGATAAGCTTCAGGACTGGAATAATAAAAATGGGTTGAATTTGAATAACCCAAAAGGTGAGGTCAGGCACTTTAGGACTCATAATTTTTTCCCCAAGCAGGAAGCTTTGAAAAAAAACCTGGGAATGGACTATTTGATCACCGGATGACACAGTATGTGATGTGCCTGTGGAGAATATAAATGAGGTCCTCGAATGTATTAGGTGGGGAACCTCCAGGAAAGGTAAGTACCAGTGCCATTTTGTGACACAGATTACTTCAACTGGAAATGAGGAGCTTTCTAACCAGAAGAGCCATACATTTCTGGAACAGCCATCCATCAACCCAAATATGCTGTTAAGATGGAACCTTACCAGTTTATGGAAACTGGTACAACGAGGCAGCTGGGGGAGTCTGGAGGCAGCAGTCCAGGAGAGCTCTTCTGGATCTGACTTCCTTTACAGCTCATGCAGAGCTCAGACACTCGGCTTGTTAGAACCACCCAAAGGCTAGCTTGAGGCTGAATTCTACTTTCGATTAGAAAGTAAGCCCAAATTTATAAGAAATATCAGTAGCTGTTAATCACTTGGCTAGCTCAATCTACAAATACACATTTGTCTCTGCAGAGACAAATGATCCCCATTAATAATGTATCCCCTATCATCGCCTATAAAAAATCCTGTTGGTTAGTGACTCTTGATTTTCAGGCAACTTCAGCAGCGCATCTGGCTGCAGTTAGTAAATGTTATTATTAAAACACATTTTTTTTTTTTATAGGTAATTTTCACCAGATATCCCCTGATATCTGCTGAATAGGTTCTATGGAATCTTAATCCCTATGATTTTCATGTGGTGTTATCAAAATATGAGACATATTTTCAGGAGCTGGGCTTTCCAACTGTTTGCCACCATTTTTGCTTTGCGCAGGGACCTCTGCAGCTCCGACCCACAGGCAGGTGAAGGCCAACAGGGAAAGTCCGTGCCCTGTCACCTACCCCAGGGGCTTGGGGGAGTCTTGTTTGCTAGAATTCTGATTTCTGCCAAACTGATTTCTCTGCAGTTCATAATCAAGACAAAAGAGCCCTCATATGATAAGTACTCTCTATTTAGCTGTGGTGAAGTGCTCAGATGAAGGTTTCTGCCGCGCTCCGCTTAGTGCATGTAGGACTGCTCCGTGAACCTATTAACTTATTATTTAGACACTGGATGGGCACATTTCCAGTAGATGACTGGATGTTCACATTTTTTATTTGCTAAAGATTTCTTTGACCTTGGTGAAAACCGAAAGAGAGGAAATAGCATTCAAGGAGGCAGAACTTAAAATGAAAAACACATGAAATGAGAACTCCCTGAGGAACGGAGGAATGGAGCACTGGCCGAACTTGGGGGTGTTTGCTGTTCGGCAGCCTTGCCAGGACATATGCAGAGCAATATTTGAACTTTAAATTCTCCATGTGCAAAGGAAAAGAAAAAACCCAAACAAACCAAAAAGAGTAACAATGGAAGTTGCATCCCTGAGATGCAAACTTTTTCTTCTTTTAATAACGATTTAAAAAATGTGGATTATTTGGTGAATTCACTAATGGAAGCTGGGTCCACATATGTCTTTCATTTTAAGATACCAAATTAAATCGCAGTTGATTTCTATGGTCACCTTATTTTTCATGAGAGTGAGAGGCTGCTTAGTGAAAGGCCTATATTTATGACTAATTTAAAGTATAGAAGATTTGTTACAGTGGCCCACACCTGTCACAGCCATTGATTTATACATGTACAGACTTGCCATGTTTGCCTATGGGCAGCTTAAAATTACAGACCTGGTACACATAGACTACACAATTACAATACCAAAAAATGTCATCAGAAAAAATTAGAATTTTCTACATACCACAGTCCAAAAAGCTTTACAGTGCTGGAGCTTTCAGCTTGAGCTCATGTTGCATTTTTGTACAGGCATGTACTTGAGATCCACCTTCTCTGGACTATAAGGCTTATTTAATAAGAGAAAAAAAAAAAAAAAATTTTGCTGACCGGAATAGTCAATATGGTTCTGATTTGCTGCTAACTTAGACTCATCCTTCTGAGGCTTAAACCAATTTCAAGTCAGGAAAGAAAGGTGATGGAAAAACCTTTTAAAAATCTCTGACGGAGCACCCGGAACATGGCTCATCTTATTGCAGCAGTGTAAGTGACAATGTGCTGTGGATCGGTTGCGTGCCACTGACTTCTGCCCCACAAAGGACCATCTTCAGAAGACAGTTTGGGAACTGCTGGTCTCACTCATAAATATCGTCTGTCTGTGGTCTTGAAACAAAAAATTTGCCCTTTCTGTGAATACTTTTAACAGTTTTAATTATTTTAATAATTATTTTGTAAATAATTTTAAATTTAACTTCCTCCAACGGAAGCAGTTAGGTTTTGCCTCCAGTGGTCCTAGCAGTCTCTAGAAGTGTTCAGTCTCAGCTATTTTCTATCCTGTGGTGAGGTAGACCTGTGGATCTCATACCGATGACAACATGTGAGGCAGAGGGCAGGGATGGAACAGAGCCAGGACTGGGGAGTGGACATGGGGCATGCAGCCTGATCCTACTGATAACATCCAGTCTAACATCAGGACCTACTAACTGCAAGGCTGTACCACCACTAATGCCCACGAGAAATCTTTACATGATGCAACAGATACCAATCCCACCCCATTTCTTCAGGGTAGTGGGGAAGAATGCAGAAGAATGCATCTCTATCTCCTGCCCCAGCCTCCCTGCTCCCTCCAGACTGTGGATCCCATGGAGAACCTGGAGCAAACAAACAGCCCCATTTTGTGGGCAAATGGTTGCCTGCCCAGAGACCCACCACCACCAAGCAAAGACAGAAAGTCACTGCTAACACCATCTCCCTGAAGTGATATTTTTGAAGGGATTTAATACTACACACTGGTCATCCTGGAGAAGAAGGGTATAAAATAGAACATTGCATGCAAGTAAAAAACCAAAACAAAATAGAAAAAACAGTCTATTTCCCCTAAAAAATGTGACTTCCTGTTGTAAAGATTGTAATTTTTTCTTATGGATATCAAATGAACTGTCATTTTACCAAGCTTTATGGGACTAAACAGACTTATGGAACATTCCTGATTGACTTGGGGTGCAGTTCTGGCTTGTATAACTCCCATGATCTGTCCTTTCTGCTTTTCCCATTCCCCTCTCCATTGCCTTCACCCCTGCTTCATGGACACACAAGGGTCTGGAGACTGGGGCTTCCTTTGCTTTTTCTGCAGTAGCAAACTCTTATTTTCTTATTCTTCCATCATCTCCCTACATGCAGGGTCACAGGGGCGGAATGCTCAAGGTCTGTGGCAGTTTTAGTTCATTCCTCTTCATAGGAAAAATATCTGGGAATCATTTTTCTGTGTTCAGACAATTACCTGTACATAATTTGCAGTTTCTTTGTTGATATGACATGTGTATAACATTTACATTTTTTAGACAGCTAAATCATGTTATTTGATATATACATAACATCTGTAAAGTAATTCATAAAACAAGCTGTGGCATCTTGCATACCTCTATATTTACTGAATCTCAAAGTACAGAGTCTTGTCTTTAAAACCTTGTTTACTTTTGTCTGCATAAAACTTAAGAAAAACCTCACATGATTCTAGATATTACTATAAAACTTAGATGTGAGTAAACAAAGCAACAACCTCTAAGTCTGTATCCACAGTAAAATCTCAGACGTATCTAAATAAATGAAAAGCAAAACACTTTTTAATGTAACTAAAAGCTTCAAATTAAGGAATATTGGATATCTTATTTGACTGAGTGAGGCTGGAAGCCAGCTAGAACTTTCATTTGGATTTTTTCTTTTGTGTCTCTTCAAAATGTTCTTATTATTGAATATCGTATGTCTTGCTGTGTTTCTAAATTCATGCACATTTCCTGCTAAGAACATATGGAAAAGAGTAGATGGTTCAGAGTGAAATCTGGATGACATAATAAACCGTGAGAGAGAAACTCGAAGGATTAATACAGATCCAAAGACTGAAACTATGTCTACTGTTAAGAACACACCACCATTTTTTATAGTGCAGACTTTTATGAGGCAGAAATAGGAAAATGAAAAAACCAGACTGTTACAGAATGTTAGGATTTCATATATGGATATTCTGGATATGATGGCAATTTAGAAATGACAATTGAAACATTTCCTCATTTTGGTCAATTGTAAGGGTGAGCAGAGCCTGTGTAAATTTCCAGTGTAATCCTAGTCCATTATCTTCTCTTTCTCTAGAGTCTGGTTTCTTCTCAGCAAATGGACAACTACCAGCACTCCCCCTCACTAAGACAGGTGAAAAAGGCACTGTGCACAGATTTGCTGCTGACAGCAATGTCAGGTAGGCTAGTGAACACTGCAGCCATAAACGTGGGATACCAACAGATTAATAAGAGAGGTAGTGTTGCTTCTCATTACACTCATGCCCAGAAATACATTTCTGGCCAGACCCTCAACTAGTAGAAAATTTTGTATTTAAATGTCTGATGTCCACAGAGATGTAGAGATTAACTCTAAAGGAAGGGGTCACAGCTCATCCCACTGTGTGTCTGTGCAGAGCTGGGCTCTGCAGAGGGCTGACATGGGCTCACCGTTCAGCCTCCCTCGGCAGCCACAGTCACGAAGGATGCCACCCTGTAACCTGGGACTACTGCCAGGCTCAAATCCAGAAACATGGAGCGTACAAGCCAACCCTGGTACAGCTGTGCTTGGACCTACCCTTAACCAGTCACTCCCATGTCTGTTTTCTGTGATGGTGTAGGAAAATCACAAAGGATTCCTCTCAGCAAACTATGGATATTTCCAAGCTATTCTGCAAGATCCATACCAGTCACCTTTGGCTCCTTAGATGGTCTATGGAGAGAAGGCGATTTGTGAGGCCAGTTTTAGACCCCTCTCTTCACATGCAGTGGTTCACCATCAGGAGGTGCCTCTTTCTCTCAATGACTCTCAAGGAAGCATAGAGCTAGAAGCCTTGTCCGGATCCAAACCATTCTTCTAACTTTCAAACTCCTCAACTACAAGAGAGGAACCTCACTGCAAGTTTTCCTAAGAGTGTAATATGTATTGGACTGAATTAAAATGTGCACTAAAAAAAAGCTTTGGAACAGAGGACTTTTAAATTTCCTTACTGAGATGGTTCTCCTGGTTGTGAGGGCACCCTGTGGCTGCGCTGTCCTGGCGGAGGATGATGGTAGCAATGGCACCCACTAAGGAGCCAGAAGTTGGTTGTTCCTGAGAAGCAACTCGGGGAGCACAAGCCCTGCTAGGAAATGCAATGAGGATTTTCTAAGACAAGCTCCTTCCTCAGCTGGAGGCAGAGGAGGGCTTGGAGAAGACGTGATGTGACTTCTTCCCAAGCATAGTGGAAGAAGCTGTCTGGGAGGATGCTGTGGGAAAGGCCCAAGGGAGATCAGGAAGGCACAGAAGAGGTAAGCATTTGTCTGGATCATGGTCGGTCAGGAGCTGGAGGATTAAGGGATTAAAATTTGGCTGTGCAGAATAAGCAGGAGAAGAAACAGGCTTGAGCTATATGAGGCAATTTGGCAATCTGAGCCCTTCTGTGTGAGGACTAGCAGAGTAGGGCAGCACCCCATCCCTTCCTTAGCCCAGCTAAGGAAAAGCCCAGGGCTATGTGAGCAAAGGTCTGCCTAGTTTAGAGAGGGAGAAGAGCTATGGATATGTGAAAGAAGGCTTTTTCTCTTTGTCAGGAAGGCTAGACCACCTCAGGCGACCATTGCAGGTGAAATGGAGATGTAATCTGCTGCACAAGGGGAGAAGCGCATGGGTAAGGAAGAAAGCTGAGGCCTTATGTTGAAAGCTTACAGAAATGCCTACAAGCAATTTCAAATCTGCTCTCAAATGATAATGAGTGGACATCCACTTAGTTTTCTCTATGTTATGTGCTTTAATGCATGTAATCATGTCACTAGGGAAAAAAAGACTGATGTGGATATTTCATACTGTTGGTCATGGAGTAAGTGGTGTTTAATAGCTCCTCACTGTAGGAATAGCAGCTCAATGTCTGCTGTAAAGCTGAGAGATCAAGACTTTTTAAGTATTTAACTATTCATTTTTTTAAATGAGAACAAACCAGGTATCTTCTCATAATAAATGCCTGCCTTTCTGTGCACATTCCAGGCTAAGGATAATAAGGGTCCTTACAAGTGAAGGCACTAACAGGCAGAACTTGAAGCTGTTACAAATAATATAGTGGAAAATTTCCCCAGGCAGCTGATCTAATTTTGATTGTCAAAAAAATCTGTGTTCAGCATGAAACTGCCTGTAATTGTAGCCCTAGTGATCTTTTTCACAAGTTATTAAAATGAGTTTTTAGTCACATCACGGTAAAGTTGGCAATAAAGACTTTGGAAAGAAAGGAAAAACAGATCATTCTTATCTGGCTGCCTTCTTAGAGTCCCTCAGTCAAATTTTAACACAGCAGCAATAAAAATATTCTATTATTTCCTGCTGGTCGGCAAAAGGAAGCTGTCCTGCAGAATCTGTTTCCTGGCCATCAGAAAACACCGGCATGGAAACACATCTAAGTTTGCACAAGAGAGGATTGATTAGTATTAATCTTTTTGCAGCTTACTAGTGTTGCCTAAATCCTTTACTGAGTGTTGAGGAGTATTTAATGGAGTTGAAGTATAGAATTAAAATATTAAAAGATTGGATGTCTTTAATTACCAGTCTATTTTCCTGAATACAGTTATCCATTATTTTAACTTCTATTCCTTGCACCAGAGCTGTGTCAGCATGGACTCAGTCCCCACTGCAGCAAAACGTCTGTTTTCTTAAGTGGTCATTTTGCCTGAGGAGGGTCTAAAGGATTGTATCCTTGAAATTGTTTGTCTGTGCTGATTACAGTAGAGAAACAAAAAATATCCATAAAATCAGAAGTTAATCCTAGCCAGGAAATAAGTAATATTGAGTCACTAAATCTGGCAAAGGTGGCTGTTTAACAGAAGCGTTCTGAGCCAATTCCTGTATATACTCCACTGAAGCATAGCCATGGCATTTAATTTAGGTACAGGTGCCAAATTAAACATTTAATTGACTTTTCTTTTACACTAAGTTGTCTTAACTTTGGCTATACATTGCTATAGGTACTGCTATTGATACAATTAAACCAAGTACGAAGCCCAGACAGAGCTAGTTTCTGTGGGAAAAGAGTACCATTTCCATGCTATTCTTTCTGCTGCAATAAAAAATAATAACAACAACAACAACAAAAATCCTTTACAGTAAATGTCCACATTGAGAACTTACAGAATTTTTGTTTCTTTTCTACATCCAAGGGTGGGAAGTCATACAATATTTGGTTAATTGTCATTGTGGTGAAAATGCTTTTGGGAACATAATTTTCTATCGGGCAATAGACTTTTAAATCTTGTTTAACATTTTATTCTTGGATGTGTAAACAAATTCTGAGAAGCAGGCCTACTAAACCTTTCATTCCTCTGTCATCCTACTAATGCATCACAGAGAAGTTATTCTCAGCTTTCACTGAAGCCATTGTATTTCTAATCCACTTCAGTCTGGGAAAATAACACCCTGCTTTAATTAAGAGAGCAATGAATGTAAACTGACTTCAGAGAAGAGCTAAACTCTTTCTCCCCACTCTGAAAATTCATATGCTGAGTGATATGGAGCAGAAATCCCTTATACCTGTCCTGGACAACATATTAGCACTGACTGGCTGTGAGAGGATGAGAGTCTGACATTATGGGTGCAACTCCATGGAAGTTCACTGTGATTTACACCCACGGCCCCAAGAGGAGAATCTGGTTTCTCCACATCTTCTCAGCTATTGTCAAAAAGAATACATTTTGCTAATCTGACATCTCAGTTATGAAAAAGGAGATTTTCTGAAAAGCGTGCCCACAGGGTTCCCTCTGTTTCTGCAAGTTCTATTTGCTTTCCCTGAAGACCTTACAGTATTGCATATAAAACACTGTACCTGGAATATCTCTGGGGGATAGGAAAGGGCATGCGCATTTATCAATTAATTCTCTGAATCCCTATTTGCAACGGAGCAGCTGCACATTTTGTGAGACGAGAAGCTGAAGAAAAAGGACGCCTAGTAAGGAAACCTTAGGCAGAATTTAGACAGGCAGAATGCAAGCAGAGCCTTGCTGGACCTCTGGAGCTGCTTTCCCTAGTCTTAAAAAATAAACACGCCGAAGTGGTCACGATAGCTGTTTCGTGTTTCTCCTGCAAGATGCTTCCAGGAGATCATGGTTTCTTTTAGCCCAGAACCATTATGGCCAGCAAGGGCTGTAAACCGGAGCTGGCGCAGACCACGGCAGGTCACTTATTAGGGATCAGAGTGCAACAAGAGGCACTCTGTGGAAGGGGGAGTGGGTGATCCTTGGTGTGTTTACAGATACCACTCTCAGGTGTGGCCCCTCTCATCAGAGGTGGACGCTGTCTGAGGAGGTAATTCAGGAAGGAAGCCTGGAAGCATGTGGGTGTGAGTCCTGCCCCAGGGAAAAAGGGGAATTGTTTATTCCAGCAGCAGGAAAAGAGCTGGCTCTCCGTTAGGGTTAGGCCATTTATTTCCAACAAATAGATTATTCACTGAAAAACACGGTTTTTGTTGGCCTGAAAATATCCTTGAATTCAACCCACATCTGCAGAGCTGTTTAAGCTGTTTGTTTTTTCTGTCCTCTGAGGTAGATGCATATAAATTTATTCCTCAGGGCTAGGTTTGAGTTTGTGAACGGAGATGGCCTCCCCAGTCTCCCAGCAATTGGAATCTTGATCGATCTGTGCAAAACTCAGCTTCAGCTCTACCTTCTGCTTGAGGAGATTTGAACATATGAGTCCCACCAACCTGGGAATTGGCTCCACCACCGTGCTCTGGAGCAGGGATTTCTACAGCGCATAGCACACAGGTTGCTTCAGAGTGACAGGAGCAAAATCTAGTCCAACAACACCTCCCCAGAGAAAGGGTTTTCGGGGTATGTACGCAGACAAAAGCTCTGGGATCGGCAAGCAAGGGGCTCCTGTGAAATCTCTGCTACTTGCTCCTTTCGCAAGTACTGGTCGAGAGAGGATTGCTCCAGGGCCTGTGGGTATTCACTGAAGAGGCAAGGCGTTTGTAGGCCAGGCCTTGTGCTGGTGGCTTTTTAAGTTGTTTTGTACAAAATGAAACGGTGGCATCAGGACCAGCACGAGTGGTCCCCTCTGGTTTGGGAGCCGGGCACCCTGCAGGAACAGCGGGTCCTGTCCCCTGCACAGGTCTCACCTCCTCCATCACGGCTCTGTAGGCTTCCTCGGTCTTGTCCACGGCTTTCGTTTTCATAGAGATGCCTCAAATGAAGCTGCAGTTCTTTTTAATTGCTGTGAAACAACTTTATACCAAAATGAAGCCTTATGACATTTTATTTTTCCTTGATGGGGTTCAAATTGAAAAACAGTTTTGTTTTAGTTCTGAAGTCTGAACTCTCTAATTTTGGGGCTGTATTTAATTTCATTTGTTTCAGTGGCCAAACTGAAAAAAAAAAAATGTCTTATACCCCTAATGACTGTATGAATTTATTTCCACTAAATGAGCGTTACCCAGACTCCATCATTTTTATGCCTGCTTGCATTGAGCCAGCAATCAACTGACTGAGCTTGTGTAACAGTATTTTTCTGTAAGCATGTAAGATCTGTGTCCTGTGATTTTTGGCTGCTGCTTGGTTTCTTGGCTGGATGTTAAGTTATTGTTAAGTTCTGCCTTACTGTTTCTTTCAGAGTTTGCTGACATAACCAATCCTGGTGTCACCAGAGGGATGCAAGCATGAGTCCCCTCAGTTTAAAAGAGAGGAAAAGTTTCAAACACAATCTTTTGACTTTTAAAGCATACTACAAAGACCGTCTATTTCCTAAGGCTTTTTGGGAAGAACTGAGGGAATGAATGGGACAGGATATATTTTACTGCTTTGAATTACTAGCTGGCTAAGTTAATTTAATTTTGTTTTGCGTGAGCTCTGTTGTGTTGGACTTGTATTTTAAATAACTGGTAATGTGCCGAAAGCTATGGATAGTCATTGTCCTTTGTATTTTAATTGTACTACATAAAATAAGAACAATGGAAGCAAAAAAACCTAGAGGTGAGTCATAAATAAGCATTATTTGGTTTCTAACAGACATTTTTTAGTTTCCCAGTTATAACGGGAGACCTAAGCAAGCCGTTTAAACATGTCCTGAACAACTGAGAAACAAATAGCCCTGGGTTCATTACTGTCTGAAATAAAGGCTTTTTTTTTTTTTTTCCCTGAGAGACTAATAAAAATTAATCTTTACTGTTCAAATGATGTTTATTTTGTTAATAGAATAAACAAAAGAACTAATGTCAAATTATCAGGGTCTCCAATGGAAATTATTGATATGTGACAGCTGCTCAGCTGAACACAGAGTTATGCTTTGAGCCAGCTGAGAGAAGCAAGAAAGATCATACTATATTTGACACTAACAGGAACACAGAGAAAAATCTCAGTGAATCTTCAAAGGAGAACTTGGTTTTGAAATTTTACCTTGAGCCAAAAAGCCTCCAATGATTGGTATAATGCAATGATTGCAGTAAAACAGCACCATTAATTCCCTTTAAGCTTTGTGTCTAAAGCCAAATAAGTTGTGGGGCGTGGTTTTTAAATGTTTTCTGAAGGAGAAAATACTGATACTTCCACCTGTCAATACTATCATTTTATGGGCAACTTTCATCCGTTCCCATCTGTCATATTCCTATCTCCCAGCAGCCTAGATGCATTACGGGATGCTCCATCTCCCTCAGACGTACCGTTATCCACAGCCAGCTTGCCCTGACCTCTGTAAAACCTCTGCCAAGTCTGACAACAGCCTGCAGTACTGGCATCTTCTCCTGGGTTTGCTGTACTTCTTTTTCTCAATAATTTTTTGCCCATATCGTCTACTTTGTTGGATCCCATCCAAGCTGGTATGATTCCACAGAGATCAGTTTTGTTGCATTGGCACAGGGGGTCCTTACACATATTTATTGGTTGCTCAGTCACCTATGGAGGAGGGCATCTAGAAATCCCTGTCTAGCACCTCTGAGAGACTGCTTTGCACTTTCCTAGCGATTTCTACAGCAAACTCCCACGTTATTTGTGGCCTCAAATTATTTGTGAATAAAATATGAGGACAAACAACCTATTGTGTGGCAGGAAGTATGTAGTCTGCACAAATGCCCTCAAGTTTTCTGTTGGTTCTTTTCATCGGGAGCACCTGTATATTGCTAAACAGCATATAAACCTTAGGCTATTTGCATTTTACCCCCAAAGTCTTCTAATGAGTCTATGCTTTATTTTTACAAACATTTTATAAGATGCCTGGAGGCTTATATGCACTGGCAGACATAATTTTTGGTTGAAATCATCTCACATTTCATTAAAAAAAAAAAAAGTTCCCCATTGATATTCTAAGAATGAATTTTCGTCTTTGTTACATGGCTCATCAAACAAATGGTTCCAATTCTTCAGATTTAATGCTAGACAGATGTCGTGTTAGACAGATATTACCACACTTTTTGGAATTCTGCATGTTAGAGGATATATTTTTGCAGGCTGTGCTGCACATCAGACAAAAACCTTGTCCAAAAAGATGTAAAATAACACTTGTGAAGCCTTAGTATTCCAAAAGCCAGAGATGCTCTTGGCCAAAGTCAAATGAGGAGGCAAGTAGCACACTGGAGCAGCTGGGATTTAAGTTCCTCATTACGAGCTCAGGACTGCAAGTTGATTAGCACTCTGGCCCCAATCCAGAAAAGCACTTAGACTGAGAAAGTCTATAGGAGTTGGGTGTTTAATTCCTTCTAACTTATTTTGAAAATCTTAGCCTTCAGCATTTACTGCTGTAGGTGTGTTCACGTGTCTAAATTAAGCAGGTTACTGGCAGGGAGCTTGAAGGTTTACCACCACGTAGCTTCAAGCCCCATTCGCCAGGCTCCTCGTGCTGTGGGGAGTGCCAGCCATGCTGGACGCCGCTGACGTTCTCCGTGAGGGCAGAAGGTCTCTTCAGGCTCGGCGAGGTGACAGAGCCTGATGACAAGCGCTGAGCACCAAGTGACTGTGTGAGAGAAGCTAGAAAGCCAGGCAAGCGGAGAGAGGGAAGAAGAGCTGCCCAGAGCCAGGGCTCACCCTCAGAACTTCACATAGTCCTGTCTGACCTGATACGGTTCTGAGACAAGTACTTCAGCTTCCAAAGCTTACCCACACTCTCCAAGACAAGGATGTAGTTTCTTTCTCTCCATCTCCTCTTTTTTTGTCTTCAGTCATCCCTTGTTGCATTGCTGTTTCCTCGCATGGACAGAGCTCGTCAACTCTGACGCCTTCTGAACTACAACCTTTTGCCCCCACACGCCACGTGGTGACCAGTCCTCAAGGAAATGGGACTTTTGCAGCTCTCACATTCCTCCACAGTGGTTTGTTTGATGGGTAGAGATATAGCCAGGACTGGTTAAGATTACATCTGGTCACACGCTATAGTTCTGCCCATGGAAGCGGGTCTTTTCCTACCGGAGAGTGTGGATGCACCCTGAAGGCACAGGCAAACGCTCCTTTTTGGTGCAGTGCAATGCATGCAGTGCTGTGGGTCCTTTTAACAGTTTCCTACTTTTCAACTGGAAATATATTCCTAGAGGGTATGTCTAGAGAAGGTAGCTTGGGTATCACTATGCTGTATTGCGCTCCGCTGAAGCTAATATATTCCTCTTCTCCCCAGGACTAATTAACTCAGATATAATTCTGAGCTAGCAGAGATATGTGGCTTCCAACACTTGAGTTAGCTCTTTCACAGGTGGCTCAGGTATCTCTACATGGTGCTGAATTATGCCAGTGAGACATATTCCAGCATCCTAAGCAATTCTTTTTAAAGAAGTTCAAAGCAAGGAAACTACAGAATGTAAATGGTATGTAGTGCTGCACATAGCTGTTGAATTTTGTCTAGATAATTTGATCTGTACCCAGTTCAATTTTAATAAACTAACATCTATTTTTGAATTAGTCTCTTTGTGGCTTACAAAATCTGTCGTAAGCTGCAAGATCTGCCTTTGTGAAACTGAAAATTAAATAAGAAATACCCACAGGAGACTTGCAGGTTTTTGCTAACATCTTAATTAAATCCCACAGGTTGAGGAAAATTAATTGAAGATTTTTACCACTTTCCCCACTAATTTTTCCTACTCCAGGGATTCAAATAAATGGAGTTTACAAATTCACCCACCTTTCTGCTTTAAAACTTCATGAAACTTTGCTTTTTAGTATGAAGTTAATTAGGAATAGTTCTTATTGTACCTTTAATGTGTGTGAGACTCCTGAGGCACTGTAAACATTAATTAAGCCCCACAGTACCCCCTGAAGCAGATAGTATTTACCCAGAGTTATACTGAAAATGAAGCCTCCCCTCCTCACTTGAACTGATAATGCACTCTATCCTGATATCAGCAACCCTACTTTAAATAGTAAGAAGTGAATACGTTGAAAAAAAGAGGGAAAGGAGCACTATAAAATATTTTCCTACGCTTTCATTTTGCCTGGAGACCATTTTTGAAGGCCATGGAGTTAGGATATTTGGTGCTATACCATTTGCAACCTACTGTTATTTAGGTCTTCACCGTTCAAAAATTTATTACCTGTTACACAACATTTTATGTGTCTATATAAAATATAGCCATACTTCAAAAAAGAAGTTTGGATCTTTTCCAGTTCGCCTGCCAAAAATTATTGTGGATGGTCTAGACATTTTCGGTCAATAGCTTACGAGCTGAATGTTTCTCGGCAGTGATTGTGTTTGGACCATTCAGAGATTCTTTGAAGACCTGAGTACACAACTGTACCCACATGTCTCTTCTGCTGATATACTTCGGTAGAAACAGGGATGTGATAGCTTAATATATCTGCATCGCATGAATATTTTCCTCGAACACTGATACAGCGGTGCTGTCGTAAGGAGATACAATAGACAAATGGCAATGGCTGTAAGACTTTCATATGATTCTGGTGTATGAAAGCCATTAGTGTCAGCTGCAGCTTGTAGGGCTGCAGCTTGTGAGCATGAGGAAACAGGGAATAGTGCAGCTGGTGCCTTCCAGTGTCGTAAACTGCTGCGTTATCAGCTCCAGTGCTGCATTCCCCTGATAAGGAAAACAGATCCAGAAATCAGTCACCACTTTAAACTCCCACTTTTTCCATCCTAAAAGTTGCTTGCCTTAAATTTAATTCATTTTTGGCATCTCTTAGACAGTAGCCCACAAATCATTTGTTAAAATGCCTGGTATACCTCTATGCTTCAGGTAAGTGCCTTTGCTCCTCACAGAACTGATAGAGAGGTTTTGTGTTCCTTTAGGATTTCTGGAGCTTCAAACACTAACCTGACGGGGCACAGCGGGCCTGGTCCGAACCCCATGACCATAAAATAAAAACTCCTTTTGCCTTCAGTGCATTCTCAGCCCATCTTCTGTTTTGCAAACAGCAATTGCATCTAGACTTACAGCCTGCATCTAAACTGGCAAATCAAATGGGACTAGTGTCAGCATAGGAAAACTCTCTTACCCCAGTCTCTCCCCCTCCCAGAAGCGGTGTCCACACGCATGCCGCCAGCTGAGTGCAGTCCCTGGCCGGTGCTACCCACGTTCCCAGCATGGCTTAGACCAAAACCGGCTGAGACCCCATCTCCTGGGAATCACTGCGCTGCTGTGCCTCTGCCTTGAGTCTGTCCGGTTT
>JAVJGG010000005.1:32673500-32697810 GCA_035590195.1 Aviceda cuculoides
GTGAATATAGACGCAGTGAGCACCTCATCCGTCTGATACCGAAACCTAGGTGTGAGTGAGGAAGAGGAGGAGCGTGGCAAGGTCCCTTACTGGACCAGTGCCAGGGTTGGGTACCCGGCTCCAGATCTCAGGAGCCCCAGGCACTGCCCTTGCTGTAAAGCACATAGGTTCATTACTTCATATTTTGTCTGACAGACCGGGGTTTTAGGAACACTTACACATACACTCCAAATAATTTCACCAAAACCAAGCCAGCCAATGAAGGCATTAAACCTAGGTTAGGGTTGGTTTTTTTTTCTTCTGCTGAAAGGGATAGGAATCAAAGTGCAAACTTTGGACCCAGACCTCCCACCCCCTGGCTGTGTTCCACCAGTTATTTTGCAGATCTGCTTCATACTACAGTACAGCAATAAGACAGCTAAGCATGTGGGCAGGTTAGTAAAAGAAATTAAGTGTAGCCAAGCGAAAAGTGGGAAACAGCTTGTATAGGATGATTTCAGTTACTTTTAACATATCAGTAATCAAAAAATAAGTATGTGCCTGCCTTCAATTATGTATTTATTGCAGCAGATCACACACACTTACAGAAATTATAAATTTTACTAAAACATCATAGCTTTGGTCAAAATTCTCTGAGGATTATGGGACTACAAGAATAACTATAAACTGGATTAGATCAGAGGTACAGAAGCTTGTATCCAAGGCTGTCAAATAGAAGATGCTTAAGAAAAAGCATAAAAACAGGACAAGCATATAATGAAACTACCCTGGCCCAGTCTTGCAGCTTCAGTGATTTGTGGTGCAGGTGCTTCCTGAGCCAGCAGCAGTTTCTTTCTATTTAACAGTGCAAGATGGATTTTTCATCCATGAATTCATCCAATTTCTTTGTGAGCTTGTGTAAGCTGCTATCAACTGCAGTGGCCTCTGGTCGTAAGTGAATAAGGACTATCACCTTTTGTTTAGTTTGAATTTACTGTCTAGCTTCACCTGGTCCTTTAGTTTTGTTTGATACGTGTTTGACACGTCGCTGCCTTCTTGGAGAGGGCAGGAGAGAGCTGGCATTGCCCACTTCACGGAACCCTCTCCGTGACCCACCACCAGCTGCATGGGGACTACCACCAGTACTGGCGCCTCAGGTCAGAAACCCAGACTCCCCCCCAGATACCCCATCCCCCAAACCGCTGTGCTTTTTCCAAAGGGGGAAGCTCTTAATCGTCATCATTGGACAAAATCTGGCATAATGGCTGAGGCTTGGCAGAGGCTTTCATGAAGTGCATTTTTTTCCCCAAAGCTCTGAAGGTGGTGGGCTTCCATCCGCGAGGGATAGCGGTGCTTGGCACAGTGTCCTTGCCGTGATCTCTGATACGGCTGCAGGAGGGTTTGCGCGCTGGCTAGGAGAAGGTAACCGCTGTACTTTTTTCACCCACATCAGCATTCTTCCCTTTCTGTGTGTGTACTGCTTAGGCACAGAAAATGACAAAAAAATCCCCAGTGTGAGAGGCTTTAGCGAAAGTAACACCACCAACAGTCTTTTATCTGTGCTGACTGAAAGTTAATCCATATATGCAAGAATCTGATGCTTCAGCTTACTGGGAGAGACAGACACATAATAGAATCTCTTGAGCATTATCACTTTGCAATAATGGAGCTTTGTCATCTTTTGTCTGACTCTGGCCTACACAAGCCTTTTGGTGAGGTTAAAATTCCTAGCACAAACTACAGGAATCTACCTCAAAGCTGTTGTAGAAAAATGGATTAGATCCAGATAAAAAAAAAATCTAAACAGGCTTTGAGGTCTCAGGGAGCCGTGCTCATTAATTATTTGAAAGTGATGCTATGCACAGGCTGAAAAATCAAAAATCTAGGGAAGAATGTAGTTTTGCACTAAATAATATATATTTATGTAGAGTTGTTGGCTCTTTCTCTCTTCTATCATTGTAAACCTCCTATTTCTTTTTTAATGATACTGGCCAGTTGTAGTTCATCCCAAGTTTCCGAGCCCTGCTTTTCATTTTGAAACTTGGACCCTACCAAATCCATACACACAAAGTGAAACCTGGTGAAATTTCAAATAGTCTGTAGTTTCAGAAAGACACAATGCAAAAGGCAATGAGTCACTGAAGATACTTTGTAGGCAGAAGGAAAACACCTTGCTGAACTCAAGGGTGGGCAGGGACCCAGTGAAAGTGCTTATTCTAGCTATTGCTGCACCTTTGGAAGATGTATGGTGAAAAGATGTGGACTTTGCTGTGTGGTCTGAAAACACAGAACAAATGAATTCCTGCCATTTTCTGAAATTTCTGTAGAGGGGATCAGTTAGCCCATCTTGGAAGGTAAGAGATTGGAGGGAGAACAGTGGCCAAAATCTTTCCCTTTTCTTGTCCTAAGTTCAGCAACATCTCTAAAATGTGACATAAACATTTGTTGGAATGGTTCTTCTGATACGCTTAGATACGTGCCTGAGATATGTTGCCTTCCTGCAGGGCATAAACTGAGCAGATTAGCAGGAGAAAAGATCTGTGGTACATAACTCAGCGGTACTGGAGATTGCTGCCATAAACTCCATTCTACTAGTTTCGTTTTGACTATTTCTGCCCAAACCTACATTTTTCGCAGTGCCTAAAAGAAATATAGGAAGCCTTAACCACAGGATTTTGTGTCAAAGAAGATGAACCTACAGATTTTTAAAATCTAGATGAGCAACTCCGGTTAGTTTGAAAGGAGCCCTGTGCTGGTTCAAAAACATGTGAAATTTTCAATTCTTCTGACCCGAGTTTCAAGTCTGCAGTGAGATCATCTCCTGAAGAACAACAGTGGTGCTGGGTATTGCCCATGGCCTTGCAGCAGCCACACAGACCTCTGGGTTATTGAGCAAATGAAGAGGATCTGAAGACCTAAAGTTGTGGTACTGATGGGCTGGTATGACCTTTTCCACGACACATGACACTTGCCAGAAAAATGTACTCACTAATTTCTGCGCTGTGCTCAGAACTCTTCTTTGAAGCTCTGTCATTTAGGAAAACGGATGGTCTTTGTCTGCAGGAATTTACTCATCCCTGCGCACATTATTCAAGTAGTTAATCACTCTGGCAGCTAAAGTTCAGAGTCTTATTTTTAGACTGAATTTTGTCAACATGCAGCTTCTAGGCATTGGATCTTCCTATAGCTTTCTTTCCTGCTAGGCTGAAGACCCATCACCCATCAGATTCTGCTGGATATATTACTAAAATTAAGCCTGCTCCAATATTTAGCTCATACCTAGTTTCAGTCTTCAAGCCCTACCATGAAGACCGCAGGACTCCGGCAGTACCAGCTTGCTCCTGTGTCACTCGCTCTTTGCAGTGTCTCACCAGCAGGGCCCATCTCCTATACTGAGAAGTACAACCTTGAAGGATGGGTTTTTCATAACTACTTTTACATGAACTTAATTTTTCTGGAACTTTTCTGTAACCCAGATGCTGATGCTGTTGTTACCTCCTTGCTGTCTCACACAAATCTTTTATGACTGATGATTCAAGTCACTCTGATTTCAGGTTAGTGGATATATCATAATATATAGGAGCTGCCCAAGTTTCCTGAACTGAACAGTCCCTGGTATGTATTTTATATTAGCTGAGACAAAACTAATTGGCTTTTCTGCATATCTGCACTCTTACACTCGCATCAGCTGTGCCCACGGTGCGCTTTGTGGGAGGCAGTTTCTAAAGCAGCGTGTATCGAGCGATCTTTAGTGCCACACTGGCTGCAGCGTTGTTTAATGACTATTAAACCATCAGTGTCCAAAGAATGGCAATAAAAAAATCAGGTAGCCAAAGTGTGTGCCAGGAAATAGCTGGAGAAAACTTGATCTGAAAAGTGGTAAGAGACACCTCAGAGTAGAAATACTGAGGAGAGAGGTAACAAAGATACTGGGTGGTTATAAAACTTCTTCAGATACCACTCCTTAAGGTAAATACTCTCTGGGAACCAGACTTGTGTCTGGAATATCTGGCTGATGTCCAGCACTATATGTACAGAAGATATGGCCATTGATTCCCAGTCAGATATTATACATTATGCTTTATCTTTAAAAAGTGGAACAGAATTTATTCAACTCCGCAGGCAGGGGAAATTCTAATCATGTATTATGAAATCCTATAAAGCTTTTTTAATAACACTTGTAAGACAAGCGCAAAATAAAATAAATATTAATGCCAAGCTTAGCAGTACAGAACAGGATCAGTAGTGCAAAACAGGATCACCCAGTTCTTCATCGCTTCCTTTTGATCGCTACGACAGCACGTCCTACCTGGGGGCAGGTACAGTCGCTGTCCTTACCCATATCACCTTCTCAGCTTCTCCCTCACATTTCGACGCTGATCACTGATTCTACTTTCCTCCGGCGAGACCTACAGCAACAGTGCATTACAACGCTCCAGCCAGGCAGGATCTGACACAGAATTAATGGGAAGTAAAGGGTCTTTTGGATCCCCAATATTTCCCACTTTAAAAAAGACACACATCATCTTTTTCATATTATTTTTCTTTTCTTTCTTCTTAAATCTTAGCAATGGAGAAACAGCTTATTCTTATCAAAATAAATAAAGGCCCCAAACATGATCTTAAATACCAGCTTGTGCGACTGTGTCATGAATTTGATCTTGGACAGAGTTCGTAATGTTTCAAAATAAAGTAACTGATGATACATATTTTGATCTTGCATTTTTAAAAGGAATTGAAGCATCTGTCTTGAAAGGGTCTTTTGGCAAGTACAATTAATTTTTCAAATATTAACAATGAGTGCAGCTGGCATTTCTCCAACATGAATAAAATTTCTGAACAACCTTCATTGCCATTCATCTTGAACATTCTTCAGAGAGACTTGGCCTTCCTCTCTAACCCTGCTCTTTAGATGTATATCTTTAAGTGTTAAGTGAAGGCACAGGACACATTTCTGGGGATGTAAGAGGGGAGACTTATTTTCTGATGGTTTAGTGAAAGACATTGATGGGTTTGTTAGTTCTTATTTCAGTAGCTCCTATGCACAGTATACAGAACCAAACAGAATCCAAGATATTAGAAGTCATCTAGTATTTTCACTCTTAGAGATTTTCTATTTTCTCTTTGCCTGCTTCAGCTCTCATACAGTGTTTCTCATCTTGTTGAAGTTGCTTCTGTCCTTACAAACCTCAGTGATTCAGTTAATAATGCAGTGGTACAACATTAACATGCATATAATTACCCTTTGCAAGTATTTAAAGTTGCCATGGTACCTTAGCATAGATAATACCATGGTAACTCTAGTCAGGCAGAAGGCAAAATTTTACGTACCTTAATGGTGACCACTATAGTTGGCATTTTTATAACGCTTCTTATTTGTAGGTGTTTACAGAAATGAACTGGTTAATCTCTACAACAGCTTTTTGAGATCAGTGTCAGAGTCCCACATGGCTCAGTCCAACACTATGTATTTGGGGGCTGGGGAGATTTGGAAGAAAAATACCACAAAATTAAAGATGTTTTTAAAAGGTGATTAACTAGGACATTATTAAGGAGCACTGTAAGCCGCAAGCTAAAAATCATCAGTCTGGTTCAAAATGCCTGCAACTGGCATAGGAATCATGATATTCATGAAAGTAATTGTGCATGTTTTATTTGTCTCTGGGCTCTTTAGCTATTAGGGTACACTTGGGTCTTGTTTCTTGCTTCTCTCCCCTACCAAGAAAGCTTGTAGCTCTACTCCACAAGTAGAAGCCGAAAGTCTCACCCACACATGCCCCAAGGAGTTGAAGCTACAAGAAAAACAGCTAATATCACATGTTATCACATAAAGCCACAAGAGCTGGCAACAGCAAGCAAAGCAAGGAGGTTCCCTTTTTGCATATTAGCTCTCTTTCACAGAAGGACAAAGTTGCAGACGTGCCCTCACGTTAGCCAAAACCACTCCACTCCTCCTTTCCCATGCCTGCTCCTTCCTGGGGGTGGAGTATTGAAGATACTTCTTGTTTGAAGAACACACTGCTCTTCCCTCGCTTTCCACATCTTCCTCAGCTCTTAAGGTCTCATACCATTTCGTGTAGGAACACCACTGTTGCAGCATACCTATCTCTACAGAAGAAATTATTTCAAATAAGACAGAGGGCAGGCAATGTGCCTCCAGTTGTTTTCCCCACAGACCGTGCCTAAACAGACTGACATTCTCCCAAGAACATTTGTTGATTTAGCCGTAAATTTCTTTCTGTAGCAACTGAAAATGCAAGGGCTAAATGAAGGGAAACAAAACATTTAAATTGACATAAACAATAGCTGTGATACAAATACAAATGCGGTGAAAGCCATATATTTAGGAAGGGCTGAAACTTATTCAGATGAGACTAATTTATAGAGTGGCTGAAGTGAAATATTCAGCAATATTCAAAACAGTTTCTGTAGTAAGAGAGAGATGAGAAAATAATCTGACTGGATACTGTTGAAATTCTGTGTTCTTTATGGTGGAAATAATAAGTAGCATCACTTATTTTTGATAGTTGCATCCCAAGAGAAGTCAGAACGTGTCTTTGGTGATTTTAGCATTTCTAGGAAAACAAACAATATGGGGAGGGAATCAAGTTTTCTTCCTGAATATGAACTTGAAAGAATCCTTCTTCAAAGAGGAATTCATTAATGCTGTGAGTGCTATAGAGTGACACCACAACCAAGAGAAAATTCCCTGCTCAGGTGCTCATCACAGTTGTTAATTACAGCCTTTGCTCTCCCAGGGCTGGCCTCCCGTGGAGAAGGAGGAGCAGAATACCAGGGCAGGAGAGAGGTTGCATTTCAGTTTCAAAAGCCAGGACATACGTGGGGGTGTTTAGTGCTCCAACCACAGTTCTGGCATGTTTTTCTCTTTTACATGAGACCTCCACTGCATAACCCCCCACCCCAGCCAGTTTTGACATAGGTCTGCCTCTCCCACCCACCCCATCTCCTAAGCGAGTGCTTGACCCGCCAGCTTGTACCCCCAGGCTCAGACCCTTTCTAACTAGGAGCTGGAAGATTTTACTGGGGAGACAGTCATGGTTTACCCATCACGTTCTTCAGAACTTCCCAGCTCATCTACTACTGGCCCGTGGATGTGCGATAGAGAGGCACGGTTCAAACCGGCCATCTCTTGGGTGGTGGTGGGCTCCCGTGGGCTTTCGCCTGGGCACTGTTCCTGCCCACTGGCCACCCCTGGCCAGCATGAGGACCGAGTGGTCCCCTGTGCTCTGGCATTGGGAGTGTTTGCCAGGAGGGTGGGTGTCTGTGTTTCCCCTCCCAAGCAGAGCCCAGGGCCCATTGCCCGGCTCCAGTCCCCAGCCTGCAGCAGGGATCGTGCTGCGGTATCTCGCTGCGGCACGCTCATCAAGGTCCTTTGAAGAAGGTTGTGAAGACTGGCTTTTGGAAGCTAGAGACATCTGGAAATTGCTGCTGGCTCCTCATAGCCTTAGGTGAAGATAAAAGCTTGGAAGGGCTGGATCTCCCTTGAAAAGTTCATGAGCTCTTCTGAAGACGGGAGAAACGGAAGAAGCTGAACATAGTGGGATGTGTTTTCTGAAGTGCTCTCCTTGCGTAAAGCAAATTTAGATGCAATGAATCAGCCCTTTCCTTGCCTCCAATAACCCTGACACAACAAGCCTAAAGTATCGGTGAGGTAGACTGGATTCCACTCTCTGCTTTACTCTGTAAATGCGTTGACTTGGCTGGCCGAGACCTGTTGCTCACTGCCACTGATCACACGAAAGAGAAAACCAAAGTCTGTAACTGTTCGCAGGATGGAATCATTAGAGTGGGAGTGAACACATGATTTACATGAACTTATGTTCTCCCTGAGAAAATGACATGGATAGATTAAGTGTTGCATTTACTGTAGATCTGCCACATTAGTTTAGTGTGTATCTACAGCATCTGTCAAGCTGTTACAGTGTTATTGATCCAGATTATTTTTTCCCCATTAACTTGAGGATTAAAGAGAAAAGGTTTGGCTTATGTGATGATTAATCACAGGTTAGATATTTGCAGTTAGAATGCATAGATAGGATTGAAAAAGTTATGTCTTACAGCCCTATTCAATTTGAATAGGTTTTTTTTTTCATGTCATTATTTCCACCTGTTCCCAGTTAAAAGTGGAGACCTTAATTTTTCTTTTTAAAGCTGATAATGCTGTTGTGATTACAATATGCCAATACTGTGTACATTTGGTTATAACATACCTTAGTATACCTTTCCTTAGCTTGAAGATAGAAGGTACCTGGAGCATTTTCTGGACTTGCAAAGAATGTATCCTAAACCATGTAGCTAACTGAAAGAAACTGGAGAAGGTAGTCAGGTTGTTTAACATCCTCCTTTACTGAAATGCTCTTGGTACTGCTATGTTTTTAATTTCAGGGAAAGCCTAGCTGTTGCATGACTTCTGATGATCCCTGCTTTGATTTGGGTGGGTTTGTCCTTGGGAAGTGTAATTACATATCTGATATGGATCTGTTTAAACAAGGTAATTCATAGTCTACTTTAGATCCTGCAAAGCTGCCAAATACAGAGATGTCTAAAATTACCTTTTCCTTTTTCTGATCAAGAACATAATAATGTGGAGGTTATTTTGTATACAGACTATTGTCTTCTTCCTTCTGAAGAACCAGATGATGTATTATAAGAAAATCTTACTTGACAATCATGGTGGTTTATGCATGAGGTTTTAGAAAGCTGTTAAGCTTTCTTCCTTAACAGTGAAAACGCTGGAAAAATTAAGTCTCATGATAGTTTTGTTTTGGATACAAATAAATGTTAAAAGTACTCTAAGACTGCCTTTAAAAAAAAATCTTTAATCTCTTTTGCTGATAAGAACTTTTCATTCTCATTTGAGTATTGGCCAAATTGTGATTTTCTTACTCACACAGTAACAAATGTTTTCTTCCACCATTGGGCCTAACTAATATCTACAGGATTACTCATGGCATAAAGCTTTATTCAGTGTATAGATATCTCAGTCCTGCCTGTGGTGTTTATCCAGTTTTACATCTTGAGGTCTTTCCTTTGTTTGCTCCTCTTTGCCTTCTCTCTTTTTCGTCTCTCTCCCTGTACCTTGGGTATATGCGTGTCTAGCTGGGAACATTTCAGCAGGTGGACAGCCGGAAACTTGGATGATTAGTGTGGCATTTGTCAGATTTTGTCTTTGATCCCTTTGTTATTTAAAACTAGCAAATGCTCTCATATTCCTTAAGAGGGGGGGAGTGGGAATCATTTGAATTTGGTCTTAAAAGGATAAACTCCAGCTCCAATTAGAGTATTGGGAAAAAAAAAAAAAAAAGGTTGAATTTTAACTATTAGTTTGTTATGACAGGTGGGTCCATAACTGTAAAACAAACGAGTGCCCCGTGCGATGGATTTACGTGGCTGATTGACACGGCGCAGTGTCCGCTCTGAAGTCAGAGACCGAACTGAGATTTCTGTCTGCAGGGACCCCACGGCATCTGCCAGAGAAGGGTCCCTGCTGTTGGGTTGCTCTCATCAGTCTCCGCTCGCCCTTGACCTACAGCGTGGCGTAGCATCGTGTCAGTCAGAGAAGCACCCCGACTGCCAACAGTTTCTTTTGCTGCACTACAAAATTCCGTGAGAATAATTTCAGGCGGCTATTTCAGACCTCGTGGGCCAAAGGATCCGAGTACCTCCCTCCTGCACTTCCTTCCCCCAGCGTGAACTCCACCTTAGCTCCCTGCTTCACTGCCCAGCTTTCCCAGTGACAACATCTCTGGGTGATGGCAGCAGTGCAGGATTCATGTATATCTTCCAAGTTTGCTGCTGTGGCTTCGCAGGCTGCCACCAGGGCTACTTTGACGACTGAGTTGCATTTCGGTGTCCCATATGTTCTCCATCTCCTGGCTGCAGCAGCTATATAAACACCACACAGTCATTCCCAGGAAAGATTGAAAACTCAGAATATAATGAGGCAAGGACTCCTTGCTCTCCGGCAGGCTCAGCCCCCCCTGAAGGCTGCACACTCACGGCTCTGTCTTGACTTTGGGACAGACATGACGTCTTGTCTATCAGCTGAGGCAGTTTTCTGTAGTCCTGTTACCCCCCACAGCTGCCACAACGAGCAAATAATGGGTTTTATTCTTGTTTCAAGCACTCATTGTCCTGAGAAGGAGCGAGTTGATGTACGCTAACATCCCAGAGAAGACTGTCAGCGTCATATCTTTGAGATGCAGTCCGCTTTTTGTTAAACAGGATGATGCGCGGTACAAGCTGACCCTCAGGCATGGCAGGCGGCAGTGAGCTGTGGTGGTGGTGGTCTTCCTTGGGTGTAAGCATGGCCTCTTGGTGCACGGCTGCCTTGGTTATTCCCTCCCCGCTCCTTTCTTTCCACCTTTACCCTTTCCTTCTCCGTGGACTGACAAGCAAGTGGAGAAGGGCAGCATAAGGTCTGTATTCCTAAAGAGGCCAGTGCTTGCATTGGTGTCTGGTATATAATGGTATTTCACATTGGCCACAGCCAACTGGGAGTTCCATGCAAGACGTGAGAGGAAGAGCTCTGACATTTATTTATTTATTTATTTTTAATTTATCTGCTTTTAAAGTTAGCAGAGGGAGAAAGAGGAAGCCCTCGAGAGGGCAGTTGAGACTGCCAAAGTCAAGTCTTGATGTGAAATTACCAAAAAAAAAAAAAAAAAGCCGACTAGGGAGACTCAGTTTAATTCGGCCAAGGTAGGCAATTAGATTTGAGGGCAGGAATACCACCCTCCTTGCCCTGCTTCACTATGCACAAACCCCTTTCCAGTCTGTTTAGGAACAAAAGGGTACACTTAGGGTACCATACACACTGGGAGCGGTGCCATCTTGGGGGAGCTACGACTTTTACCAAGGTGCTATGTAGGGAAACTCCCAAGGTGCCATATGGGGAACATACCTGCCAGAGAGGCAGGAGCACGCTGTGCCTGCAGTGAGGACCTGGGAATTAGGCATTCCCGGCCTCTGCCATAGCCCTTCCATCACCATGGCAGCTGCATCTTCTAAATGTAGATAAATATTGACTTGGTCTCAGAAGAATGATAGTTTCACATGATTTCCAACACTGCATTAATAAGCAACTTGCAATCCAGTTAGACAAACTGTCAGTAGTGCCAGCCAAATAATTTACATGGCAACAGCATGTAACAGAATCTAACACAACAAAATTCTTTACCCAAGATCAACAATTTATACACAGATCTGACTGCTTTTATAGAAGCCTGTGAGGTATATCTGACCATGCAGGTTACGTTATGATTTTCTGATGCTATTGTTTAATTGTTTTTTTTTTTTAATGAAGGAAATATGAAGCTGCCATGGTTTAACCCCAGCTGGCAACTAAGCACCACACAGCCACTCGCTCACTCTCCCCCAGCCCTGCAGTGTGATACAGGAAAGAATTAAAAAAAAAAACCAAAACCTCATGGGTTAAGACAAAGACAGTTTAATAGGACAGAAAAGGAACGAGAAAATAGTAATAATAATAAAAGAATATACAAAACAAGTGATGCACAATACAATTGCTCACCACCCGCTCACCGATGCCAAGCCAATCCCCAAGCCACAGTGTCCCCCAGCCAACTTCCCCAGTTTATATACTGGCCATGATATCACATGGTATGGAATACCCCTTTGGCCAGTTTGGGTCAGCTGTTCTGGCTGTGTCCCCTCCCAGCTTCTTGTGCCCTTTCAGCCTTCTTGCTGGCTGGGCATCAGGAACTGAAAAATCCTTGACTTAGTATAAACACTGCTCAGCAACAACTGAAAACATCAGTGTGTTATCAGCATTATTCTCATCCTAAATCCAAAACACAGCACTATACCAGCTACTAGGAAGAAAATTAACTTTATTCCAGCTGAAACCAGGACAAAAGCTTATTCAGTTGACATTTTGCCTCTTCTCTCATTAAAAAAAAACCACCTGCTGATCAACAAGAAGTGGTAAAGCCCTTCCAAGTCTAAAATGAAGATGCTCACAAAATCAATTCCAGGATGAAAAACATAATTACAAAACTATATGAAAAGAAAATGCCTGGTGCTTATAACACTTTTTTTTTTTTTGCTTGTAAATGTTACACTAATTCCTCTTGTCATCTGCAATACATGGAGGAATTATCTGTTCTAAATACATCTCCTAGAGTATCAACTTCCTCAGCTGGTTGAGGACAATATCTTGAAGCCTTTCTCAAACTAAATTCCAACTGAGTTTGAAAGCATATGGTTGAAATTTGTCTTGTGACATTTGGTTGTATGTTCATCAGAGGATATGTGCAAACCACCTAACTTAAATAAGATAGGCTTCTTATTTTCCTAAGCCCTAGGCAGTGGGGAGAGAGTTAGCTCCTATAGAGTGTGGAAGCCCAAGTTAGCAATTCTGAATTGCTCTCACCATGATTCTCCCTGTTGGTAAAAGGAGAAGCCTAGGAGACAACTAAATTAGATGCTTAAAATTCAGTACAGTTAATAGCCTTGCAATGTGTTCACCCTTTGTAAAACACCTTGCACAGCCAAAGGCCAAGTTCTGCAGCTTCCACGCTGCTGGAAGTATTTCGCAGCTGTGAAATGCTTCCAGCAACGTGGAAGCTGCAGAATTTCAGCTTGTACTTCAGTGGCCAGGCTCAGCGACTTAGGGTGGACATCAGAGACAGTAACATCTCCTGGCTGTGCAGGGGATGAAAAGCCTGCCAAGGGGTCTCTGTATTGCATGACCAAGGGTGTGCATACTGCACATAACATGCTAATAAGTCCACTGAGCTCCTCCAATAAGACTGTATTTGTTTGAATTAGCACATCTTTCAAATATACCTCTTTGACTCTTGAAGTCAAATTTGAGAGAGTTCACAGTTCATGATCATAATGTGCTGGTCTCCAAAGCAAGTGTCTCGGTGCTGCTGTGTTGTGAGGTGTGCTGATAAATGAATATAAAATATTACATCCCAGTAAGATCGACTGAAGAAACATGATCAAGGTCATAGAAATCACTCCAGGAGGTCTGAGTTGAAAATCTGCCAAAGTATTACAAAAAGCATGTTTTTTCCAAGAAACACAACAGAAGAATTTAGGTCAGATTACTGAACTGGAAATCAAAGGTCCCAAAGATTCCTCAGACTTGGAGAGTCTTGTTGAGACGTGATAAAAACAAGAACAAATGCATTAACCTTCAGACTAGGATACTCCATGGAGTAATGCAACTCTGGTTTAAGAGAGGTTGCTGCATGAACAACTGAATGTGCACTATGGTGGCTAGTGATAATGGGAGGTAGCTGAAAAAGCTCCTCAGGCCCACAGTAAATCAGCACTCGACACTCCCACATCTGCAGGTAGAAGAAAAAATGTCTCATGTCATGTCTGATGCTATGCAGAGGGATATGGTTTTGGCTTGGACTCACCTGAACTCTGTGGGTTCCAAGCGAACAAATGCAAGCAAACTTCATGAAAGCCTCCATTATTGGTGTGTGGCTTTGACATTCTCTGCAGCCTTGAGTCTCCAACTTGGAATGGTTAATTGACATCTTAGTTGCCAAAAATTTCAAAGCAGCATGCTGACTGGATCAGAAATCACCCACTAAGAGGACATTGGTGTCAAAAGAGGAACAGTTAACTTTGATAGAAAGCAACAAATTCATAGAAGATACCCTGGTGACGGAAAAGAAGAAAATGTCCTGAAAGGTGTTAGAAGAAGCCTTGATCATAGGAAGAGGGAGGACGGTAAGAAAAGCACCAGACAACTCGGAAGAGAAGGAGTCCTTCAAGTCATGGCAAAAAAAAGTTGCCTTTTTCCCCTTTCGCTCAAAATTGTGGGCAGCAGCTGACAACATCAAATCTGCCTGGGAACTCAAGCCAGGAAACTGGGAGACAGCCAAGAAATTCTAAAATGCTGTCTTTTAATAAAGTTGAAGAAGTTTAAGTCAGGAGAACTTTAATTTTACTTGTGGAAAATTTATAAACAGCAGAGGCTCAACTGTCATATTCACTGTAAATTGTTACTCGGCTTCAGTCTGGAATGGTGCAGTGAGCTTAAGCCATGGCAGAAAGAAATAAAATACCTGATTTCCGAGTATGTTCAGCCCAGTACAGTCTATGCTACTTAAAGCTCCTCATGCATGCCGTGAAGCCCAACTAGCCAGTGTTAACAGGAATTTCTCAGGGGACCGTAGGCAGAAGGGGTCTGGGGTTCCTTGGGTACACAAACCCAAAGAAGTCTGCTAAGTAATGGTGAGCTGAAGAAATTTCTCCTGCTAGACTCCATCAACTGTCACTGTTTCACCAGTCTGTGGCTGTGGATGCCCATCACACAGAGATGTATCTTCTACAGGGATATAAAAATGAGAGAACGCTACAGGACACCAGAAGGAGCTTTTGCTAACACATGCAGCATGGCAGCGCTTATCAAGAAGGGCTTGGGGGGTTGTGTTTGGTAAATAGGAGTGTATTGCTCCTCTAAGCTAGTAAAAACCTAAAGGCAGACATTATCCTATTGGCAATTCCACATCAAGCAGTGGCAAGACAGCTTGGTTTGTTTGTGGATGTAGCACAGACATAAACAATTTACCCTGATAAGCTGCACCTGTACTAAGAGAGAGTCTAAGCAAGGGTCTTCTAATTTGTACCTTGGCGAAAAGGTTCCTTCCAGGATGATGGGCCTGTTAAATGCTAGAAGAAGTGACTATACCGCTGCGGATTTTTGCCTCTTAGAAGCGTGGATGGTCTCCTATCACAGCTTTGTTCCTTGCCTGGGCATTCTGTAACTCTAGTTGTTTTTAAATGTTTTCTTGACATTTATTCTATTTATGGTTTCTAGACACTTGCCTGTGAGGGTCGACCACCCCCAGGGCTTTCTGTGGGGATACGTGTCTGGGCAGCTCCAGTTCCAAAGGCTGAAGCGATGCTGGGAGGAGCTGGGGGCTCGCTGGCAGGCCGTGGCCTCATGCCAGGGCCTCTCCCCGTTCACCCCCCTTTCTCCTTCGACATCTGGCTTCTCTGGTAGAAGTGGTCTTTCTCTGCGGGGAGTTTCTTGGTGTTACTGAAAAGCGGTAACAAAAATGTGTCATGGACGGCATTGGTCGAATTCGGCAATAAGCGAGGTTCACTTTTGCTCAACCTTAGATTTTCCCCTTGATTTTAACTGTTCCAGTTTTCATTTTCATACTAAAATAATCTTCTCAAGGAGCTGGATTATCCATGCAATTGACTTAAAAGGACTAGGCTTGCTGTTCATCGCTTAGTCTTGAAGATATTTTACTGTCTGCTGGAAAAATATTCTCTTTCAAACAGTACTTACTTTGAGACTCTTTTTGCTTAAAGAGCACCCATAGCTAATCTTCTTATAATTCATAAGATGTTTTCTTCATATCTTTTTTACTACTAATAAAAATAAAATCTCACTTTTATACAAAGCCAGGTACTGTTACCTTAAGTCAAGTGGATTTTTGGAACTTGCCTGCATTTTTTTAAAGATAGCTTGTAATACCTAAAATTATCTAAATTGTCTAAATGAAAACCCACAAATTTGTCAGGATCTGGAGAGCTAGCTAAGCAGTGATTGCTGGATAGGGAAATAAAAGGCTTACATTTACTTTAGATCATAGATAGGAGCATATTTATAAGCTTGCATAAAAATGGCTTTGGTAAGGGAAGAAAGTCAGGGAAGTTGATTCTTGTGGGTTTTGATCCTGTAGCATGCAATTCTCTGTGATCAGGATCAGCCACTTAATGAGACGGAGCATTCCAGGACAAAGCGAGAGTAATTGAAAAAATGCCTTGGGCAGAGCACATCCATGTTTGTTTTTAATAGTAAGAAGTTTTGGTGGCCAACATGAATGAGCAGTTATTGGAGACGTACTTTTGCTTTGCACTAGAGTCCATAATTTTGTCCTTACCAGTGTATACTTCTAATTTAACAGTTCTTTACAATTAATCCCTTGACTCTGCAAATTCTTCTTCAGCTTTCTTGCCCAGTATAACATAAAATTGTCCTTGGGCTTTGGGCACCTTCGAGACCGAGTTAAACACTGACAATCTGAAGATGTTCAGAGTTGGAATTCCCATGCATTTTCATACAGAGCTAAAAACCAGCTCTGGGATCATCGCAGCAGAAACCAGTCTCTAGTTCAGAACACGCATGCACATGTATGTGCATGAGTGTGTAAATACCTCCTCATAAAAAAAAAAAGGGGGAAACTTTCAGAACACAATACAGACATAGAAAAGCAGTCTCATAGAAAAAGCACAGTAAATTCTGCTAGGAAATTGCAGACAGTACACCAGACAGCTAACCAAAACCAGGAAAAATACCCCAAACACCCCACATTTCATCAGCCTGTATCAAAAAAGGTAATCTACAAATTCATACAAAATTGAATCCAGAAAATATACTGCAAAAAGCAAATCCCAGTTGATTTCCAGTTCTTACTATTGCTCATAGAGCAAAGGCTCCAACATGAGTTATAGGAGAAATCTGAAGTTATTCAATAGCCAAATTCTTAAAAGCATTAATAACATTTCCAAGCTGAGTTTGCTTTATGAGATTCAAACCAAACACTCAGCATCAGGTGAATTTCAGGAACACTTATCTAAAGTTACTGAATCCTTTTTTTGTTACTAGTTTTCTGATAAAAAAGTATTTTTTATAAACATGAGTGGTTTATGGGGGTTTTGGATGGAAATCATAATAATATGAAATGCTTAGGAAAACAAAATTATTTTCTTTTTTTAGAAAAATGAATACTGAAGAGTTTCTTTTTTATTAAAAAATTTTTATGCAGTACTATGATGTATGTTGTGGTAACACAGGGAAGAAAATCAGAATTAATACCTGCCAGGAGTGAATAGTAGGAGAGTCAAAAGTAAAACTTAACTTCTGTCTTGTTAAACAGCTGTTCATGGTTTCATCACTTCCTTCATTATGTGATTGCTCTCACCTGGTGCTTTGGAACAGCCTTTACTCATTACTCAACAAATAATTATTAGCTACACAGAATTTTGACGGTATCCTGTAAACTTTCACAATATTCGAAGGAGGATCGGTTTCAAACAATCAAAGCTTACAAAATACCACCATCACCTTTAAAAGACAGTATGTTCTGTTAATATACTCACTGGGCTCCAGATAAACCTTGGGTATTTGCAGATGAATGCTGAAGTGCTGTAGATTTAGTAGAATATTTTTTATCATAAACTACCATCACCATAGGGGTTTTTTTTCATGTAGTTATTCATGCTTTCTAAATATCCAGGTTCCAAAATTGTCACCTGAATGAAATGAGGTTGAAAATCTGGCACATAAGCAGTGGAACAAAATTTTGGACAGAATCTTGCTTGATTTGGCAGCTCACTGGCCTCACAGAGATCCAGTGTTAGATTTCCTGAAATATTTCATCTTCTTGAAAGTCACAATTTAGGCATGCACTGGTGCAGTCTGCAATACATGCATTTCCATTATCTGTAACATATTAACCACTGCATAGAAAGGAACAGAAACGATTAGCAATTCCCTCTGCAAACACTACAGCAAAAAATACACTGATTTTGCACAGAAGTCTGGGTGTGCAAACAGAAGCTAGGGTTTTTTTCAAACTTGGGCTCTGTGATGCTCATACCCCAGCATCAGTCTGCAACAGGCCCCTAAAGGATAAGGAGGGAAGTGGATAAAATCCACACAACTCATTACATCCTAATTTAAGGAAAATAGACAGAAAGTAGCAACTAGGAAATGTAAACTGGACCCACAGTCTATGACAGCGGCCACTGTCTTTGATTTATATACCCAGGGCGCGCTGACCAGAGGCATTGGCTGATCCAGCCAATGATCATGCCTCGTTTTTTTCCAGACTGGGTTTTTCAGTGTTTTGGCAGTGAGTTTCTGTCGCTCCATATTTGCCTCTGTCAAAGGACAGCACTGTGTTACAAGGGCAAGTATTGTGTCTCCCCGCTTCTTGCCACTACCTGCTGGGTTTACAAACTCTGTTTATTTCAAATAACGTTCTTTACATTCTTGCGTGAGCAATAAGGGCCTTGGGAAGAGGAAGATACTTTTATTATTGTTTGTTTGTGTTTATGTTAAAACTATAGGGTCTCATCTCAGAAGTTTAAAGAATTTCCTATATCTGAGGTTATTCAGTCAAAGAGAAATTCAAGACTGAACTTCTCTGAATCTTTCCAGGCTCTACATGAATTTAATCCTGAATATCATACATGCTTAGAAGAATTCACTGTATAAATAAGTGTAAGATAAGAAAGGGAATTGTTTCCTTTCAGACACATGCCCTGGACTATGCAACTTGTTATTCAAGTAAACTTCATTCAAAAAGAATCCAGTTAACGGATTTTCAGGAGTCCGTTTTGGGAACAACCTTACACCCTTAATGACTGACTACTTTTTTGTTGTCAGTAGTAAATATTTACATGCATTTTCTCACAATATCAACCCAAGACTGCTTTGAGAGGTTACTGTTTTAGTTATCTCAATGTGGAGTGCTGCCATGGTTTTCTCGCCTATACCCACTGACACAAGATACTAAAGACCCCGGGTACTGAAGCAAAAGTTTAAGTTTAAGTTCAGCTTAAGTTAAGAGTGACTCTACTCAAGCTAGGCACATGCTTGACTACCTTGCTGAACTGGAGCCTAGTAAATACAGAAATTAATGGCGAAATTATATAACTATTTCAGATCATCAGCTTTATGGACTAAAAGTATAAAGGAGCACCTTGAAACAAGATCTATTTTTGTTGCTTATATGCTGGTGGTTTAATTTCCTTAGCCAGCTATCATGCTCTGTAAGGATAAATATAGCCTTACCATATAGTCAGATTTTTTTAAATCTAGCAGCATGGCAACGCATGCGGGGACGAATGCCGTCCCTTTTGTAGGAAGCAATTTTCATGTTGTAAGCAGCTAAGATGAAAGCAACACATAACTCATTTAGGTAGTGCCGCAGACAGGCTTGGGTTAACTACAAAGGGCAGCTCGGCATGTCACCCTCGGTCTCCCGAATTCCTTCAGTTGCCTGTCTGCAGCTGGAGAGGCTTTGTAAACTATGGATAAAAATAGACATAGACAGTATTCCCAGAACACTCTGTAATGCTTGAAAAGCACTTTAACAATGCTGGGAGAAAAAAAAAAAAAAAAAGGAAAAAAGAAAAAAGAAAAAAAAATAATTATTTAGACCAAAAATGTCTCTGGACAATTTTCTGCTGCAGTTTGCTGTTTGTATGTCACTGAAGCTACCTCTACTCCCTCCTCTTCAAAAGATCTCTTCTGGTACAATAAAAATAGTGCCATTTACTTCACGGACCCGGTAGAAAACACGAATCCAAGTCATTCTAGTGTGAATCTCATTCACGATAGTGTTCCATGCTAAATTCACTTAACACAAGAAATATGATGCCAGCTTGAGTGTAGTTTAGCTATATTCCCATTCAACACAGCATATGCTAACCATACATCAAACTTTCTATGGGGCTTTGTGGTAAATACTTACAAATGTACAACTCTTTAGCTATGCATATTTACTGCTACTATTTTAGCAAGAGACGACTTGAAATTTCCTTAAGAAAAAGTAGGGTTTTGTCAAGCATCCGATAACGAAACTTTCCAGTTGCTCCTGCAAGATATGTCTCTCCTGCTGTTGTCACTGTTAATTTAGAGCTAAGCTGTGTGGGTTGAGGCTTATTGCACCACAGAGCAGTGAGTCACGACTGGGGCCGATAAAGGCAGATGCTGTACTTTCCTTTCCGAACTGAGATTAGTTTACGTTTTAATTATGTTTTGACAGCATAGGTGGCCTTTCATTAGCGTTACAGGGCTGCAACATCACCCGAAGGTGGAACCAGCGCACAGTTTCCATCACATGTGGGTTTCCTTTGATACGGCCCCGGCAGCGCCGGGAAGGAACCGCATTCTGCAGTCAGGTCGTAAAGGAGCAACCCCTTGGGGCTTCACGGGGCTCCGCTTCTGACAGCTGACCGGTGCTTCCTCCTTCCCATTAAGGCATAAAGGGATGAAAAATGCAACCTAAGCGTCTGTGCAGGTTATTCATATGCAGACCGTGCTGTGGATAGGTGCTGGAGTAGTCACTCGCCTTGGCTGCTGAGCCGTGTTGGGTCATCAGGTGCAAGAACCGGTAGAAACTTGCCGATACATCACGAGGAAAATGAGAAGCGCAGCAGACCTGGTGCCATGGGGAGAACTGTTTGCTGTTACAGACAGGTAACAGTACTTCTTCCTGCAGAGCCACAGGAAAAGGAGATGTGGTACCCGGAAACTTTTCCCTTCCTTGACTACTCCTACTGCAATCTGCCTTCATGTTGCTTTTTCGGGGGGTTGCTTTAACCCTAAATGATCACAGAAGTCCAGCTCCACCTGCTCATCCTCGCAGACTGCTGCGAAGAGGTGTAAAAGCAGCTTAGGATTGTTTTCAGAGAGACAAATGGTTGGCAGTGTATCTAGATCCCAGCTCTACAAACCCCAGCCAGCTTAATTAATAAAACCCACTCAAAAATCCTGTTCTGTTTTCCACATGTTCAATGTAAATATCTGCACCCTTATACTTGTATGGGATTTTCCTGCTGAATAACGCTATTTTTCATCTTCTAATAAACTTGTTAAATACATAAAACTAGACATATTTTTTTTTAAGGATCAGGGATTCAGATGGAGATGCAATATGAGGCACAAAATTATTTTCCTTTACATTATACTACAATTTAAACTACATTTGATTAGATTGCATTCAGAGCCAAATAATGTTAGTTAAAAATCCATTTTGTAAAAATTGCATTCAATGCATTCAGGTAAATTTTGCTCTTACGAAATAATCTGCCATCAGTTGGGTGTGTTATTAATAACTTTGGATTTGGGGTGTGATTTTTAACAATAGGTTGCAGTGAGTAAAATCACAGCAGAAATTCCCTGACACAACCTAAAGTACAAGCTAGACAATGGAAATCTGCATCTAACATTTGTCAAGTTGGACACGGGCCTTCTATTGTCTGGCTGTCTGCACAAAGTTTGTGCTAGGCATGATTCAAAGCCTGTTTGTTACCAACTGGGCTATCTGCAAAGCAGATTCTTTTTAAAGTATGCCTTAAATTTTAAATACGAAATGTGACTGAGTTGGAAACAACGCTGTGTTTGCATGAAAGGGTTGTAACAATGCAAATTACAGCCCTTTTCAAAGTGCAGTAGTTGCCAATTAAAATAAAAATTCTGTATGTTCAAAAACACCAAATGGTTTTCATTTTGAGAATGAACTGATATGTTAAATGAGAGAGAACTTACACAAACAACCTCTGCTCTCCTGAAATCCTGTAAACTAGCTAATGCAGAAGAGCTGCAGCAGTCTAACATGAAAAATGCAGCAGGTCAGTGCACTGAAGGCTAGACCATGGACCCTTCACTTCTCCCATCTTGCTCAGTGTTTCTTGTAGGATATTAAAAGCCTGAATGAGAGGGAGAAGTATGTTGGAAAGAACAAATCTTTTAAATTCACGATGACATATATGTAAGAGAGAAATATTTGGAATACCTCTAAGGAAAATAAGAGCTACATGCTTTTCTTCAGTTGTCAAAAAAGAAAAAGTTGAACAGTAGCCCCCTAAAAATGGAGAAAGATTGATTACTGCAGAGGGAGTACATAATGCAGAAGGGGGAGAGTATCTGCAGGAAAAATCTGTACAATCACAGAAATAAAACTGCACGTGATTAGCATGTGCCTTTACTTGGACTTGACACTTGCAACGATATCAAACTCAAAATTAACATGCGAAATCAAAGGCGATCTGGTTGCCTAATGAGAAAAAACATGCAAATGAATGACCAGTCAGATATCAGGAAAAACAAGGAAGATTTTCATCTGGTATTTATGCGAGAGTTATGAACCAATGGCAGATGAAAAATTCAGCAATTTTTTTATTCTCTAAAAAAGCTTGTATACTCTTTTCTATACCCATTGTCCCCACACAGAAAACACAGCTAACCCTACTGACAAAATGGGAAGAGAGCCTGCTTCAAAATAACCTGTTGACATATGGAAAACGATGGAAACAAATGCTGCTGAGAAGTAAGCAGAAGGAACATCTGAAATGAATCATTTGAAAGCTGAGCATATGTAGGTGGATCTGGCCAAATTAGACTTTGCTAAAGGGGAAAAAAAGCCTTTGGGAAAATAAAGGAGAAAGCAGAATGAGATAATTGTTAGGAAAGATAGTGCTGTAATACTTATGGGGAATGGGAATACTTCAGCTTACAAAGCAAAAGGCAGAATTTATGTAGGCAGAATGAAATCTTCATCTGGGCAAAAAAACTACTAACCCTTTCTCTTGATTTAATTGCAATTCTACTAGATACTTTTAAAACCATATCCCAGTTAAGCTTAGGCAGCCTGTTTATAATATGTATAGACTTACGAAAGGATTTACAAATACACATTGTTTGCCAAAAATGTAGATTCAAAACATATTTTGTTGTATACAGGAACCATTTTGTCACCTGTGCTATTAACTCGACTAGGTGATTGCTCACGCAATGCTGTAGCAGTTCCTGGTTGCATGTCATGAGGGACTCCCAATGCCTTCAGCACCAGCACAGCAGTACTGTATTTGACTAAAAGTAAAAAGATTTCCTTTCTGCAATAACCTCTGCAATAAATTGCAAGAAAACTGACCAAATTTTCGTTTCTTAAAATTATTCTTGAGTTTTTCTGAGAAAAATATATTGGCTGAGTATATATAGATATGGATATATCAATACCTGATTTTTTTTTTTTTCATCCATGCAAAATTTACTCACAAGGTACCACCTAGTATGAAATTTATTAGAAGGCAAGACACAGGATCTTGTAATGGCTTTGTTCAGTTTAACTGAACAGTATCATTTTTTCATAAATTTTTATGTAGAGATTAGGCCAATTTCAAATGTACCGGGCAGAATAATTTACTGAGTTGAAGCAGCAAATCAGTGCAAATGACACAAATACAGAACCTCCTAAGACTCCAGTTTGAATCACTGCATCTGGTTCCCAGAATAGTGTACTCTGAAACAATACGGTTCTCCTTATACTGTTATTTCTCATAGGTTGTCTGAAATTTGTTCAATAAATTCCTTTCATATTGGGCCTAAACCCTTATGATGTCTGTAATGTCTCCAGGAAAGCCATGATCATACTAATCAATGTAATTTCAAAGATGTACTGCTTATATCTGGTATATGAAATCTTTCAAAAAAGTTGACTAAAAAGTAAAAAAATAATAAATATATGATTTTATTTATCTCTTTAATCATTGCTTGGAAAGTGTCTGCCTTCTAACCTGTTAATAAAAAGTCATCTGAAAGATATAAAAAAGACATGCATTTTAAAAGAGTTATCCAAAAATGTAATTTTTTTTTACTCTTGCTGGTTGAGATATATAGGCACTACATGACACCAAACAAAACCCCCTGAAATGAACAGAATTAACTCATTTTCCAGACATGAAGTATCTGCTGCACCTCTGATCTTTTCTGACATCTTGAAATGTAGAATTTTTATCTAGTGGACTCTTGAACTCTGCTACCTGCCAAGAAGAAACTTGGTCCTTCAAGTTTTCTTTCATTCTAGAATAAGATTTCTAGATGTTATCTAGCTAGAATCATATCCTTATCCACCCTTTGGAAATCTGGATAACAGATTTCAGGAAGGTGTCTGGTGCCAATTTTGTTATTACAATGTGAATTATAACCATCTGCACAAGTTATAAATCCTAAATATCAGATATTCTTTCTCTCTGAGATTTTTCTTCCACCTGCATCATGTCACAAGCTTAAAGTGCATCAGTTTTGTTGAGCTCTTCTGTGAAATGAAGTTATTCCACACATGCATTAACTTTCACTTCAAAATACCCAGGACTTGTTGCACTGCCTAATTTTTTGGTAAAGTGTGAATTGCACTTTTGCAGCATGTGATAGTCGTAAGACTTCCCACTTGGACTAGATTTTTCCAGGTCTGATGTAGTCTTTGATCTAATAAAAAATGTTGTTCCTCTTGGTGGTCTGCAGTGACATTTGCAGAGACCTCTGCCTTGTCTCAGGAGTAGGCTTCTACAAAGCTGCAATCAGACCTTGCTCAGCGTCGTTTGAAATGATTGATTCAGCACATTTCAAAGCCAGGTTGGCTCCAGTAGGAATGGATATTCATTCTTCACCAAAATCTGTACAAAAATGCAGCTTTTTTCCACAGAGGATCGTTCAGATGATGTCTTGGTTTGAAAGACAGGTGTCTGCCAAGGAAGGCAGGAGCCCTCCCTGGAATGGCAGATGCAACCCCCCTTC